>JAODKN010000042.1:1849630-1861029 GCA_026774425.1 Petrocephalus zakoni | reverse complement strand
ATCACTATGTATGTAGTTTATTTAACCCTCTGTGTCGTAAAAGTAACAACATATTTTATTCATAAATTTAGGTTTTATGCACTTAAAAGTATCGAACGCAAAAATCGAAAATCGCGTCGCAATCGCAATATTTGTCAGAAAAACCGCAATTAGGTTTTTTCTCAAAATCGTGCAGCCCTAGCCGGCAGTGTGGTCATTCCCAAACCCCGCTGTCCTCCCCCCATCTCTGGAGACGGGGATGGCAGTAGCTAATGGCCTGCCAATCACTGGCCCGGACACTGCACCTCAGTGGAATAGGGCCACTGTTTAAATCGGGTTCCACCCAAGATAAGAGGAGGGAGGGGCAGTTGATCGGCCAAAAGGAATCAAATTATAGCAGACACCCCCCCTCCTTTGCATTTTAATGAAACCACATACCAGAGGTGAACTCAGAAGCAGCACGCTGTCAGCGCGACAGCCACCAGCAGAGGATACCCGTTGCGCCCCAGCACACGCAGCCGCACACCTTCTCATTATAGCACCTACACAGACTACGGCAGTCATTTCAGCCTTGGTGAAATAAATCTCAGTGCACCCGGGCCTCTTCATTCCACTCTGCAACCTCTCCCACTAGAACATCACATAAAATTATTAATGCTTACTTCCAAAGTCATTTTTAGTTTAGGAATGGCAAAGCACAATTTAATTAAAGATAATAGATTACATAATAGTACAATGGAACAAAGACTGTGTGTGCAGCATAACGGGTAAGCTATGGTGGCGCTCGGAGCGCCAAGGGTGTCTGTCAGAATGGGAAATCAGCCCTGGATTAAGGAGGGAAACAGAGTCACTGCCAAGAGTTATAATAAAGGTAGAAAACGGCACGAGTGCGTATCCTCCCAGGGTGACAGTGCTGCCGCAGGGCTGGCGTCAGGAAGACAGTGCCACAGAATAAGATCCTCCACATTCCACATCTGCTTATCCCATCCAGCCGACGCATCTCAGTGGCATATGAGCGTCGGAAGCACATTGCTATCTGTGTGACAGACGTCAGGGCTGCCGGGCAGAGCCTCTATCAGCGACTTGCGCTGCCGGGACATTCGGCAGAGCCAGGGCATGTCTCCTGCCTGACACCAGCAAGCAAATCCTAATAGAGCAAGAGTTTTGGTGGGGTTCAGGTCTGCGATCCCACCAGGTGGCTTTCCTTGTCTAAGATCTAAAATCTCAGAGGTTCCATTACTCATTCCTTTGGGGGTGTCTCCTTTTATAATGTATTAATTACAGGTCAGTACTAATGAGGGGCATTTTATATTATTAGAAATGCTGTGTACGGTTATTAGATAATTTGACCAATACGTTCCATTCATGGATCATTCTGTACATTTTATTATTTAGTAGGCTATTGCATGGCATAATTTTTCCTTATCCACTTTACATGTGATTTCAAAGTAAATGCCCGTATGTGAATGGGGTGCCTTTATTTTGGTTAGTTTCTATCTAATTCAAGGTGCTAGCAAAGTAGAAATTATAATTACTGATGCATTCACTAGTAATTAAATAAAAGCCTTTTCTTTAGAACCCTTTAATAATGACTGCTGCAGGCCACAGCCACATCTTACTAATCCGTTTGCTCCAAACTCCAAACATACACACCACCGAGGGAGAGAGAAGTCCTCCAAATAAGCTCCCTGGGTGGCACCAAGCCCCAGGTTCAGGATCTTCACAGTCCTCCCATCGCCATCAATCCTTCTGCTGCCTAGGGAGACCCCACCGGAACAACAGCACATCAACGAAAAAACACTACTCCCCCTTCCTGTGACAGCCATGCTATCTTATCATCTCATCTCCGGATCACCAGCTGTCACAGCCCTGTCAGTTTAAGTGTCCACATATTAGGTCCATTGAAGATATGTGCATTTGTTCTCCCAGGCAATGTTCATTGGTTTCGGTCCGCTTGAAGCCTTCATTGGGGCAGACGAGGGACTGGCTCTGATGGATGTCAATGGCAGATACAGTGATGCTGACTGCCGAAGACCCCTCTCATCTCGAGTGCCGTACAGACACAAGCGACCCCTCATACCAGATTATTTTCGAAAAGAGCGGTGACCATCAACTTTGTATGGCAGATTTCTGAGAACCATACCACAAGGATGATTTTGACATTACTTAGGCAGCTAAGAATGCCCCTGACATATCTGGTGAATTTTAAGTTTTCACAAAATTTGAGGAAGTTCTCTTTAAAGCTGACAGTGGTGAAATTCTGAGTCACTTTAACCCTGAACTAAAAATAGGGTCCAATGTACCGTGTTAATATGTAGGAATTTTCTGTCTAAATTTTTCACAGGTGTTTTACCCTTTAATTTGAATTTCACATTGCATTGTGGGAGCGAGTACACCCGCTAAATTTATCAAAAAACATCCTTAAAAAAACAGATAATGTCCTGGAAAAAAATTACCTGTAGATTAACCGTTTATTTATTCATTAAGGGTCAGACATTTATTGTGAATTCACTCCAACCATCAGCAACATCATCAGTCCTAAATTTGGACCTGCACTGAAAACCAACTGTGGTGAAGAAAGAGACCTACACCAACAGTAGCACCGTGGCGCAGAAGCACAAGTTTAATATGTCGTGGACGAAAACTGAGTCTGAAACAACCACTTGGAATCATGCTTGGGGTTTGAACGCCACTGTGTCTTTTGAGTATGAATTTGTAAAAGCAGAATTCTCAATCTCATACTCAGGATCATACGGTACCAGCTCTATGAAGGAGAAATCCATCACCATAGAGGAAGAGAGAAAAAAATGGTGTATGAGTGTTCCCTGTAATGGGTTGGCATCCCGTCCTGGGTTATTCCCTGCCTTAGGCCTGTAGTTTCTGGAACAGCCTCTGGATATACATGACCCTGCATAGAGCAAGCGGGTACAGACATTTTATGGATGGATGGATGGATGGATCACTACAGATGTTACTCAGCACAATATCAACTATCATGTTATTGCCTAAATAAGCAAATACTGCAAAAAACCCCAAAACAATCCATGAGTGGCAACACTTATTAGCAACTTTTTTGGAAAGGAATAGGCACAAACTCGCTTACGATAAGCGGAACTGGTAGCCATGAAAGCTGCCCCTAAATGAGGCTACAGATTCACGTCTAGGTGTCGGACCACAAACAAATGGCTTCTACAGACATACCAAATGTTTGGCTATAAATGGTGCATTACTAACATGCAACTCTCAACCCCAGGGCTTACAAGTCTGTGTTTCTAGAACTCAAAACTCCTAATCAACAAGCAGTGTGTCTCTTTAGGGAGCGATGCCTCACTTGTCACGGATCTTGTGATTCCCTGACAACGAAACAAGCCACAAAGTGAAGCTTTATCTTAAACTGCCCATCATATTTGATACATGCTCTGGAGACTCTGCTTTGAGTGCTCCATCACTAGTGTGCTGTGTTTGTCAGAAATCACAACAGCCTAGTTCAGACACGATGTGTTTTCAAATAAAGAGGAAGATGGCTTAGGGGGTTTGATTCTATACACCGTTTAAAACTTCACATCTGCCATTATTAACTGTATACCAGTAACCACATTGCTGTATTATTAAGTTGTTTGTATACTACAGGATGTATCATCACTGGGTGTTGGCACCGTTTTATGGGCGACTTTTAAATAACTAGATAATTATATACTTATTATTATATATTCAAATTTCTGGATCCCGTTGAAGACAAAGGGTTTCTTAGCCTAAACCATTTCTCAGAGAGGTAATCGTTCTTGTGCTGAACTTGAAAAAAAAAACGAGATTGAGAACGGATATACTAAACTACTTATAAAAGGGTGAAATTATGTCATCTATAGAAGTTAAAAATCTGGTATTTTTAAGTACTCTCATTCACAGAGGGGCCAAAATCATCAGGAAAATCCCATAATTATGACTCCTCCTTGGGCCATAATTATTACACTTGGCAAATACGTAACTCCCGGGGTGTACTCTAATCGCACAAACAAGGCAGGACATCCCGTTCCTGCCCACCAGGTGTCGCCACGCCCTTACGTTTGGCTCGCAATGCATTATTAACAAGGCAAATTCAGATAAACTCAAGTCAAGTGAGCATCATTGTTATATCATCCATGAAAAGGTATACGGTGGCAGGTAACAGTGTTTCCCCACAACGACAACCGGGACAGGGGGAGGGTCAATATAATGCAATACGCGTGGATAATTCATCATGGGCTAGTGCCAAATTTAACATTGAATGCGCGCCAGTAAATACTGGGCTTATATTATGGTGACCTTATTATTGCTGTACAAAAAAAGGCCGAACGCAAAGAGAGGCGTCAAAGCACAAAGAAAGTACTCTGACTGTAGAGAACAAATGTTAACATGGAACAAAGCGAATTCCCGAACATTTCAGGCATTTTAGGTCCCAAAAAGAGGACGCCTGGTCATCCTACATACATTTCCCCACGTCGCTTATTTGCCCCACGGACTGCACGCCGACCAGGAGGCGGGGTGTGTTAGTTAGCAAGTGAACTAAGACAAAGTCCAGTTAACTGGGGTACCTCACTCTACCCAACCACCGCATCTCGCCTGCTGATAAAGGCCCTGGGGAGAAGATGCTATATTATTAGACAGATTTCACTGTGCTGCAGATAAGCTGCCCCGACTAATTGCGATGGGCGATTTTAATATAAATCACCAATATTGTAGAATTACTGCGCTTGTTTGTTTGTTTGGTGGGGGGGTGCGGAGCGGGGGTGCAGAAACCAGACCCCCGAACCCACGCCCCGTACTGACACCTGATACCAGCGCCGGGGAGCCGCGGACAGTCATCGCGGGCAGATTATCGGCTCCCAAGCTTCTGCCCATGCAATCAGATATGCATGTCATTCTCACAAACCCCCCCAAAACAAATAACCATTCATCCCCAGCTGTGCGGCAACTTAACACGGATTCTCGAAAACTGAGGTTTATCATGCAGAACCTGCCCTACTCCCACTTCGCACTGCAGCCGGCAAGCCGGAGCCCGGAGCGCGGCGCCGGGGGAGCCGTGACTCAGCTTTCCGCCCCTCATGGCCGCTGCCCTGCCCGCAGTACGGAGGCGAAGTGCCGCCGGGTCCAAACTTCGTCACTAATAAAGCGCATCAGCCGCCGGTCCCTTAGCGGGCAGCGTCCCCGCCGCGCTGCCAGGCTCCGGCTCCGGGCATGGAAGGCAGGGAAATGCAGCACTCACCCAGCGCAGGCGGCGGACGCGGCTCCCCGGCCCCGGGGCTCCCGTTCAGCGGGCGGTAAGCGAGCCAGCCGGCACCCCGAGCGGCTCCGGCATCTTCGGCCGGCAGGCGGACGCGCTGCTTTTCTGCCGGGAGGAGTGACCCAAAGCCGGCGGAGCGGGGGCAGAGCGCCGCCCGTGCCCTACTATTCCTGCTGAGCCGATGCTCTAACAATGACAGGCATTAAATATCATCCACCCGATGATCTCACGCCACAATCCACAGTTTACTGAACACGGAATATATGATCTTTCGCGAGTTTAGGCATCAATGGCTGCACTTAGGATCTGTTTGAGAAGAGGAATTGCAAAAAATTATCTGTGATACCTTTTGTAATTGTATGGTATTTCTGTAACTCTAGGCAATGCTTTCTGTATGTGAAGGTTTAACGCATTTTAAATATAGGCCTAACTGAAAACCTGTTAAAATTCCCACAATGGATCAGCAGCTTGCCTGTTTATTATGAACTCTTTTAAAAGGTATCACATTCGAATAAGATTTACATCTTGAACCATTTGATCATATGTTGAACATTTTTACTTGATAACACAAATTATTTGATGCCCTACCTAAGAACACTTGTTACTTAGTTACCTGCCGGAGGCGCATCTAAATAGATATTTGGTGCCATCTAGCGGCTAATGTAAAATAATCATTTGAAGATGCGTCTATAATAGGGGTGGGAAATCTCATCCGCAAAGGGCCGCTGTCTATGCTGGTTTTCGCTGAAATTCCCTAATTACATCACTAATTAGAGGACTGATTGGCTGAAGAATTCTCACATCTGGGTTTGAACAGCTGACCTTAGGGTTATCCCGACAACCTGCATACACACCGGCCCTCTGCGGATAAGATTGCCCACCCCTGGTCTATAAGCTGTTTCTCGAAGTAAGGATGTCAAGATAGTAGACTGATGTTTGTTATGAAACTTTTGAATGAAATTTTAGAGAAATAAGTCACATGTAAATTTGTACGTAGTACGAGTCATAAGATGTCTTACACTGAGTCTTCTGTTAATCTGTGTGCTCTTAAATGTACTCCTAGTTTGTTGCACATAGTACTCTGTGAAGTGTCCTCCTGTATGTTATGTCATCGTTGTCCCCTACTTCATGTTTGACACTGGACCACAAACAATTCTGGTATGTTCCCACACGCTGCCAATAAAGTGAGTTCTGATTCTGATCTGCCAAAAGTGATTTTTTTTTAACCCTTAGGAATGTGTGTTGACAAATGTTTAACTTGGTCTCTCGTATCAGCAGCCAGACTGAAGAGCTGTTGCTGACTGCATTGTGACATTGGTAAGTAATGCTTGTACCCTCAAGACTATTGGTTTAATCCCCTTTAGGGTTCTGCAGATGATACAACATTATCTTGTTGTAAAGTTAAGTAAAACTTTTAAGGTGGATATGTTTGCATAAAAAGAAAAAAAATTAAGAAGCTGAAATTCTTTCCAATTTACACAGTAAGAATTCCATGGGATTTAGTCTCTTTAAATTCAACCGATTCCTTGGGAGTTTTTGCCTACATCTTTGTTTCCAATTTTTCTTTCCATATTTGAAACAATTGAAACATGACAAATTCCACATGGAAGAGGTCTATTTTCTATCTGCAAAAAAGTCAGTCATGTGGAATTGGACGATCTCGCACATTACAGATCTGGATCAGCGAGGCTCTATTCTATTACAGCCAAGCTTTGCAAAGACAAGCAGGAATAACTTTATTGAGAGCTTCTCTCACAAGAGGACACAAGTAGCATTTGTACAAAGCCACTGAGGCGCAAATGGCCGCATAACAGCAATGACTATGAACACCACTAGGGGGCGTACTACGCATGGCATGCAGCAGGCATCGGAAGTCCCTTCAACCAAGTGTCTTCCTCTTGGAGGAGTTGGGGAGTCCGTGTAGGGGCAGCCCAAAGGTTTCAGGATGAAGGAGACTCTGAATAATGATCCATCGGGCGGCGGGTGTTGGGAGGTGATGTGGTAAGCCGAGGAGCAGAGTGGGCCACGTCCTCTGGTGCACAATCACAAAGTTCTGTCCGATTCCTGAATTTCCCATTCAGCATGGCTCATTAGCAACGGTGAGGACAGGGGGATAACAGCAAGGCAGCAATGGGCAAATCTCTTTCTGAAGTCCCGAGATGTAGCGAGAGACCTAGGTCCATTTGCACCTAGGATATTGAGGCCTTCTGTGAAGCTGTTTCCTGTCATCCACTCTCCATCCTAAAGGTGATAATCGTCACTCAGCCCCCACAGGATTTTCTCCCATTATGCCAGCCCTACAGCTCCTGGTACATACGATGTCACACATCCCCAGAAACACAACGACGGGTGATTACTTTTACACCAATAATAGTAATTCATAAATAAATACAAGCCCTTCCAATAACTCCCACCCTCTTATCAGACTGAAACACACATATCACAAAATTAAACACTAAATAGAAAATGGAGCGTAAGAAGACAGAACACCCGGAACGTGTATCCACAAAATAATTTAAGGAATAATGTCGTCCTACCTTCTACCATTTGTAATTCTAGTCTGTAGTATAGATTTTTCTGCTCAGGCAAAAGAAGAAATATGAACATCGTACTATTTTAAAAGCTTTTGATGGGATGACAATACAATATTATGCACAAAGTTTAAATGAAACAGTAAGTTTCCCCTCAAAACACAAATATTACAGTGCCACCTGCTGGGGATTCACATTGTTTGTGTTATTTATTCTAGGAAAGTAGAAAAAAGCAATAAAAGATATTAGTTTGAATGTTAAACACAAATCAGTTTACACATAACATTAATATGAATTGTGAAAATACGAGTTAATTCAAAATGGAAATCAGATACAAAACTATTTGTTTCAAAATTAGTACACTCACTGATTGGCTTTAGATGAAGTACTATCCAGATTAAAGTACTGATTGACAGATGTTAAACATAGCTATATTTGAATTGAATAAATTAACTGTTAATTCAAATGTGTTATCTATAATACATTTCTGTGCAATCATAAAAGGTTCTATTTTTGGAAAACAGACAATAATGGCTTAGAGGGGAAAAAAGCAAACCCTCGGAGAGCGTTGTTGCTTTTTTGGCTAATTCTATACCACAAGCAGGACCCTGGCTAATGTGACCTAATGCACAACACCCAGGAACCACAGGGACGCATCCCTCTGTGACAGCGGGGGCTCATCACTTACGAAACAGAGCGGCTCGTCTCAGAGCAGCTGCCAGGTGGCGCGCTGCCTTCCCCAGGAGACAGGAAGTGCCTGCATTCCCCTAGAGCTGGTCACTGGAAGGGCAGTGAAGGTCTCAAAAGATCAGTTCTGACCATTGGCCGCGAGTCTGTGTCACGAAACCGGCCACGGGGAGGTGTGTCCTCCGGTTGGAACAAAATAAAAACATGATGAATGTCAGCCGTTTAGTTAGAGGGCAGACAGGCTGACGTGGGTCTGGAGCGGGGATTCCACCGCGGTACCGTCTTCCCGGCACGTGTTATAGACTCTGCGCCTTCCTGGTTTTCTCACAATTGACTGCACTATTGATTTTGGCCCTTCCCCAGAAATAAACCAGAACGTTCCGTGTGTAAGCACGGGTGAATAATCTAAAGGGGCAGGCATCAGACATTATCGATCTCAGGCTTGATTGAATTCCCAGATGCCTGGAAACCGCATAGCGGGGAGGTGGAGGGGGCCCACGTCCTGAGGAAAACTGGGCTGAAGCAGAGACGTTGCAAAACACGCGCTTAACGCCAAAAAAAAAGGGGTTTCTACAAGTGCAGGAAAAAGCTCTGGGACGACCAGGAACCACCGCTGGGGACGTCTGTGGGCTGGGCACCATTGAAGCATCTGCTGCAGCAGTCAAAGCATCGCATTTCAGCTGGCAGATGGGATACCCAGTAAAAGACCGTTTTACTAGTTGTTTTAGTGAA
This sequence comes from Petrocephalus zakoni, assembly GCA_026774425.1. Taxonomy (NCBI): domain Eukaryota; kingdom Metazoa; phylum Chordata; class Actinopteri; order Osteoglossiformes; family Mormyridae; genus Petrocephalus; species Petrocephalus zakoni. Next base: position 1,851,840 of record JAODKN010000042.1, on the reverse strand, counting down.
TGTCATCTTGTGTTAGCAAACTGCAAACTATCTTATCCATGTTATAACCAAGTAAAGATCTTTTGGCTGACATGTTCATTGACACTGCGTCATGTTATGCCCATCTGCTACGTGACCTTTTGTGGACATGTAGGCCTAGTTATGCTTATTTCTCAATATTAATAATAATATTACAGGCTGAGTTTGCGGCCGAATTGATGTGTCCTGCAATGGGATGGAATTAGCGAGATAGATTGTCTGGCCGGGTCAGAGACCAGGTGGCCAAGCCTGAGAGCAAATACTAAGAGCAGCCATACAAACTCTCTGCCCAATCACAGAGCCTCACATAGTCACATGACCCAGCACCTGTCACACTCAGATCTCTGCAGGGTGGCCCGTGACCTGCTCGATCCAGTGCAGGAAGCGGCCTACGGGCGTGTACACCCCCGGGAAGACTGGATCGGCGCAGCCACGGCCCCAGGAGACCACCCCCGTGAGAATCCAGCGCCCGCCTTCGCCGCGGCAAGCCAGGGGTCCACCGTCGTCAGTGTGGCAGCCCTCCGCCCGCCGGCTGGCGGGCAGGCTCCCCACACACAGCATACGCCCAGAGTATCGGTCGCCGTAGCGATCCTTGCACTTCCACGCGGGCAGGAGCGGCGCCCAGGATTGGAGGAGACCACTGGGGCGTCCCGAGTCTGATGGAAAGGCAGGAAAACAGAGAGGAACTACACTGATGCAACTGCTTCATCTGACCACTCAGGGACTGGGAGCACGGTAACTATGGGAGGGGTCAACAGTGACAGCAGTGCCTATGCACAGCGCCCCCTGCAGGCACCAGGAGTGAATATAGCAGTACAGTCTTCTGACTGCTAATGCTCTCGTTATAAGCACTTTGGCGACATTAATACTGGGCATTTATTATGTGAGTGTAAAACTCAGGCAGGCAACTGAGGAAAGGGGGAGAGAGAGAAAGAGGGGAAAGGGTGGAATGCGGGAAGAGAAAATTATCAGGCCGGATGGAGTGGTGGAGAGACAAAACAGAGATGTGAGAAGAGGGGCGTCAGCTGACCTGTGACCGCCCGGCCCGTGATCACACAGGTGGCCGGCCGCTGGTGCCCGGCCTCCATCCAGCCAGCAGGGAGGCAGGCCGCGTTGGTGCGGAGGTCGAAGGTCACGCATCTGCCCTCTGCCCCCGGCAGCCTCAGGAGGGCGATGTCGTACTCCCAGCCTTGCTCGGGGACACTCCGGTACTTCTCGTGGATGACGATGCGCTCGGGGGTCAGGCTGCGGGCCCTGGGGCCGGGGCCACCCAGCTGCAGCACGTAACTGGATGGGTCCCGGCCAAACCTACCCAGGTGGCGGCAACACGGGCCAGGTTAGCGGGCAGCGGGCACCAAGCTGCAGGGAGTCGCCGTTATAACGGGGACCAGGAAACATACACGCTGTCCCTCCAGAGTCGTGACACAGTGCATACATAAAGTATTTATTTCAAGAAAAGGCACAGCAAAGCCCAGGTTACAATGCGGTTACATTCCAATACACCTATCGTAAGGCGAAAATGCATTTTAATACAGCACACCTAACCTAATAAACATCATAGCCTAGCCGAGCATACCTTAAACATGCTTAGAACAGTTACATTAGCCTACAGTTGGGCAAAATCATTATCACAAGGCATATTTTATAATAAAGTGCTAAATATCTTGTGTAATTTACTGAATAAATATATGGTGGGAATACCTGTCAAGTCAAAATATTGTAACTTGGACCGTCGCAACCCGGGGTACGGCTGTTTTCCATTAGAAGACATTTGATTTAATTGGCAAGCATGCAAATTTATATATATATAGCATATTTCATACCATTAGGCAATTCAAAGTGCTTTACACTATAAGAATAAAATACAATAAAGGACTAAAATAATAAAAAAATTGTAGGAAGTTAAAACAATATGTAAAATGAATAAAATGGTAACAGAAATGAATGCCTTTTGTGCCTGTTATGATGTGTATGATCCATTTCCCCCTTTGAAGCTTTAAAAGACCACTCATACACCGGAACCAGAGAGATGTCCCATAACTTTTTAAAAACATAAGAAACATTTGAAATGCATGCCTTATAATAATTTCATTGTAATTACACTATGTAACAAATTTTTTTTTTTATTTTGTTCCTGGGTACAAAGTGTGTTTTCCTAACCCGTTATGGCTAAAACAAACAGAAAATAGCTA
>JAODKN010000042.1:1826928-1842337 GCA_026774425.1 Petrocephalus zakoni | reverse complement strand
CCCCCCCCCGCCGGCCCCCCCCCCCCCGCCCCGGCGCGGGGGCGCCCCCCCCCCGCCCCGCCCGGGGGGCCGCCCCCCCGGCGGGGGCCGGCCCGGCGAGCAAGCAGCCATCGGCCCCTGACCCTGGTGGCAGTCACAGTAAGCCCAGCCGACGGCTCCCGAGCTCTGCCGAAAAAAGCACCAGGGGTTGGACTCGCGGTCCGGGTTGCGGCAGTAGCTGTGGTCCCCCAGCCCCCGGCCGGGATACTGCTGCACGTAGTCGGGGAACTCGGTCCAGCGCAGGCAGGGCAGGCCGGAGTCCGTCTGCGACACCGAACCGTTGTAGTAGCCGAGCTCGGTGAAGCCCTCGGAGCAGGAAAGTGGGGCTAGTGGAACAGACACACACACAGACAGACAGACACGCGGTTCACACGCGCACACACGTGAGGGCCGGACTCATTGCTCTACAGCGCCCCCCACCCCCAAGGGAGGTACTGCAGCAGATCCTTGAAATAAAGTCCTCCCTGTCATAAGCAATAATCCATAATTGTAAAAGAATCTGTAAAATTGGCGATTAGATTGAAACAAGAGTGCTGGATGGAGCTGTCAGGAAACAGTCGGGATCGCTTTAATGAGCGAGACCACCCAGGAGCTCAACACACACTCAGAGACACACGCCAGGTGCGCAGCCCACAGGAGTGAGATGGGAGTGACCTCCACGCACCCTGTCGTCTGTCTGTGTGTACATGCACGCACACACACGCGCGCACACACAAACGCAGATACGATGTTGTGTTTCTGGACTGGATTTCAGGAGATCTGACCCCAGTGTCCTCTCAGCTAGAGAGCTGCAGCGAAAACGTCCACCAGTAGACTGGACTGGAGCCCAGCTTTGCTGAGCTGACCCAGTTCTGCAGCACCCAGGCTGCACCAGAAGGGGGAGCCATCTGACATACGCTTCAGCATTAACATTTCTGTGCAAAGTTTTATTGCGGATCTTACAATGAACTAAACGTGGCAATAAGATTGCATCAGAATTTTTGGCATGCAAATTCCAGAAATTATATCTATAGTTATATATGTATCAGTCATCACATCACAAATGCTAATTAAATGTCATGCTTTTCACTTCAATGCTAAAAATGCATTAAATAAAGGTATTTAAATGCATGTGTCAGGATACTGATCAGTCATATATATACACTGTCAAACTGAATTTTTTCATTTAAAATAGTCCATATATGAAAAAGAAAATGCCGATTTGTACAGTGTGTCTGTATAGGCTGGTGCTTTGGTGTAGCGAGTCTCCTGCACTGTCTAACAAAAGCTGCACCTCGGTCAGACATTTTATTAGTCTCTTATTCGCAATACCGGGGTAAGCTCTCCATAATCTCATTCCATTATCTCACCCCACAGCTCACCCCCATGTCTCACTCCATCATATCACCCCATATCTCACCCCCACGTCTCACCTAATCATCTCACCCCCACTTCTCACGCAATCATCTCACCCCCACGTCTCACGCCATCATCTCACCCCCTACGTCTCACGCAATCATCTCACCCCCAAGTCTCACGCCATCATCTCACCCCCAAATCTCACTCCATAATTTCACCCCCACGTCTCACCCCATCATCTCACCCCCACGTCTCACTCCATCATTTCACCCCCACGTCTCACCCCATCATCTCCTCACTATTGCTGTCCTAATATCTTTGTTCACCTGCTCTGAGCATCAGGAACAGCAGCCCTTCCCCGGGGCAGTCATGGTCCTTCAACAGCCTCCGGTGTTAAACATAAATCATGAAAAGGGCTTTTAAATTCACAGGCACATTTGCCTCTTTGGCTCTGATCCCAGTTTGATATTCTTATCAAAAGCAGCATGAATGTGTGCTCGAGTGCGGACGTATGGCGTTAGGGTGAGAGTAGCGTGAATGTGGATAAATATGGCATGGTCCTCACTGGTGGCCGGCGTTAGGGGCAGCGGTGGGGGATGGCTAGGGAGCTGCTGATGAGAACCTTATGGGATGAGGCAGCGGAATGGATGGTGCTTCTGCGCCGACAGGATTCTCTCCTGTTCTGAATAAGCAGAGACCCGCAGGGAAACTCTCCACTGCCTGTGTGGCTAATTGCGCCCATAGAAAGTGGCTTAATCGCCCAGCTGACTGCTTAGAAATTCTGGGCCCCATGAGAGCTGGGAGCCCCCAAAGAAACGACGGCTTCCAGGCCCCATTGTACAAGGACAAAATGCAGCGCGGTTAGGATCCAAGAGCGCCGCTTATTTAGCTCAACAAAGAGGCAGCTGCTCCGTAAACGCAGAGCTGCCGTCACTCCAGTTCAAACCCCATTGATGTAAACCAGAAGCTGCCACTTCTGTTAGAGTCCCATCAGTATAAATGCATAGACTCGGCTTTGGTTCGAGTCCCGTTGGTTTAAACAAGGAGACAGTGCTTCGGTTCAAACCCGATTGATGTTAACGAGGAGCTGCCACTCCTGTTACATTTGAAGTACCCTAATTAGAGAGCTGCAGCGAAAACCCGCATACACGACAGTCCTTTCTGCCCACCCCTGACTTAGAATCTCGACTATGTAAACTAGGAGATGTCACTCCTGTTCGAACCCTGTTGGTGTAATCGAGTATCTGCCTCTCCAGTTCGAATCCCATCAGTGTAAACGCGCACTGGAAGAGTCTGATACCAAATTAATACCAGGGGCAATTCTAGGCTCTTACACTCAGGGGGGCTCATCCCCTTGAAGAAACACGGAATTATAAGGCTCCAGAAGCATCTATGACCGATTCGATGATGGTAATGTTGGTAAGAGTCGTCCCAAACACGGGCAGTAATGGTGTGTAAAATCAGTCAATGCAAATGACACAACTTCCACAGGACGTGATTAAACAGAGTAACAGAGGCACAGGTGGCCCCCATCTCAGAAGGTTCCTGTTCCATTAACGCTCCCAGCTTGCAAAGAGGGAGGACACAATGGCCTGGTTCTGCACCCAGCAGTGGGGCAGCCGCCCTTGTGGCCAAATTGTGCTAGTGTAGGTTCCTGGGCTTCTTTTAAGGCTAGTAAGGCTCAGTGATGGCAGGGCGAGCGTGCACAGCTAAAGTGCACAGCTCAAGACGGACGGCATGCTTACGTAGCTTGTAAACTTGCTTGATTTAATTTAACATCAATGTCTCTATACTGCACATTTATACCACTCCAATTACAGCTGTGATCTCAGTGGTGTTGTATCTCATCATACTTTTAGTAAATGTTTGTGTATACATGTGTGTCCCAGTGTATATGTGAGTATTTCTTTGTGTGTGAGCATACAAGCGGATATTTGTATATATTGGTATGTACGTGTGTGTATCTGTGTGTGTGCGTGTGTGTGTGTGTGTGTGTGTGTGTGTATGTGTGTGCATGGGTGTGCGTATGTGTGTACCTGTGTGTGTATCTGTATGTGTGTGTGTGTGTGTGTGTGTGTGTGTATGCGTGTGTGTGTGTGTGCGCGTGCTTGAGTTATAAAAAAGAAAGTAGAGCAGAAACTCACATTTGCTGACCAGCCAAAGCACTGAACAGATTTATAGCCTTATAAGCCAAACCATCCCCCAAGCCCCCCCCCCCACCACCACCACCTCTATTTACCTCAGCAGTGAGAGGCCTCAGCTTCCATGCTGGGCTTGACAGAGCGGGACAATAAAAAAACGGCATAACATGGACCATGATAGCGTCGTCAAAAACAGTCGCGTAAGATGCGGATGGGGGCAGTGCCCCCCCACCCAGCAGGAGCTGAGGCCTACATAATGCATCATTAGCCAGCCGGTACGAAGGCCAGGTATCCCACCACACGGCCAGTGTTCAGGGTGACGGGAGAAACACTGACCAGGAAACGTGTCATAGGATCTCCCATAATGCCCTCTCATCTCCACGGAAGGGTTCAAAGGTCCTGAACTGCACAGATATGCATGGAATGATGTCACATTTTGGGGAGCTGTGCCACCATGCTACACCGAGCTCCGTCGTCGCTAAGCGACGCTTTACCCCCACCTCCCCACACACACACCGGGCCCCACCCACCTGTGCTCCGGAGTGCGTTTAAGTAGCTGTCTTCAGTGATCACCTGAGGAGAGACGAAAAAACACTTTCAGACAGGCATGAAGGCAGCAGACATCTTCACAGCCCTGGTGGGGAGCCTGGGCAAGCAGGAGGGGGTCAGGGAGCCAGATGCGGGGGCCAAGCAGGCTTCAGTCTGCAGGCCCGACTCATAACCTTCCCAGGAGCAATGGACAGAGAGACAAAAATGCTCCAGAAAGTGTTCGCGAGATATCACAGAGCATCCACACTTCGGGAAAACCAGACTGTGTCCGAGATATTACCCAGTGCACTAATGAAAGTAGGAGCAAAAGCAATACGTTTGAACAACTGAAGCCACGAAACACACTTACAAAGGTTAGAAGCCAGGTCTCTATGGGGACGGCGGTCATCAATACCAGGCATGTTCCACATCAGACCATTTTGCTGCACGAGCATCTGGGATCTCGCCCATTTGTTTGATGGAACTAATCAAGGTTTTACGCTACGATTTTGGTAATTAATGGTGGAGGTAACCTCTTGTTGTGTCTCCAGTGTTACTGGGTAGGGTCCCTCTGGAGTGGGCAGGTGGTAGACATGCAGCCACATATTAGGCGGGATGTCAGGGAGGCACCACGTGCTCATTAATCGGCCATGAACTACACCCGGGTCAATGTTCCATCAGGAGGATAATTGAGTTTCGCATCAATAATAAGGCAACTGGCACCTTGTCTAGCGCGAGACGAAACTGCGGGAACTTCAGCACACGACACTCGATACCTGACACTTAATTACAGCCATCGGTCCTGCCTGCGTGGCAAGATCGGCGTCTACTGCACGGAGATCAGATCGGCGTCTACTGCTTTGAGAAATCAGACCAGCATTGTGTTGTTATTACTGTGTTTCTCTTTTTACCTATGCCTACATCATTCACACTGCCAACAGCACATTTCAGCTTCAGCTAACAGGTAGTATTACATATGCTGGTATAAAAATAAAATATGTATATAACTGGTGTTCAATTTCTATATAAGCCCAATACTCTGACAAGGTGTGGTTCTAAGATAGATGCATGGATGGATGGATACGGATGGATGGATGTGGTTACTGTAGGCAAATTCATTTCTTCCCATCTGCGATTAAAAATTACAGACTTGTTAAGCTTCTATTCTTTCCCTGTATAGCTCTGTCTGGCAGAATATTATACTTAAAGTATACATGTTAGGAAAGAGGCTGGAAGTGAGCAGCCACCGTCAGGGCGAAGCGGCAGCGCCTTCCGTCCGCACGGCGGTTCCGTTTCGGGGACGCGGCTCACCGCGTTCGGCCGCCCTGCGAGCGGCTCCGTGCGTGTTTCTGCGTGTAGTCGGTGTAGCCCTATTTAAAATGACCCACAGAGCATACAGCAACATGTTTTTTGTTATTTTAAATGACCAGATCTATATTATTAAATATGTAATACGGAGATTCGATTGATTTTTTCTAAACAGAATATTTTTAAGAAAATTGTATAAAAGCAATTACCTTATTATACACAATGAAGGGTCAGCAAACATGTGAAAACACATGCAATGCAATTGAATTCATTTCAGTTCGATAAAATATGCATTTTATGGGTAAGCCTTCCTCGTTTCCGTCCCGAATACATGGACTGTATTCAGGCTTCACATTTGAGCAGAGAAGCACAGCGAAGCGCTCAGAAGGGTCCCCCTGGAAGCCTCCATCATCTCCTCACTGGAGATACAGCCACTGGAGACCCTGAAAATCACTGTATCCTCACCACGCCAATCGCCTCTACTCAGGCGTTTCTAACAAAGCCTCTATTGCGAATACTAGCGGTACCGGAGCATGCATTTGCCATAATGTGAAGTTCTTAAACGCATGACACATCACACCTATACATCTGACAATGAAGCGTGGCTTCGCACAGCGTCTTCACCGCCATTTAATGATTGTGTCCCACTGACTGGTTCCCACCTGCGATCGGTGAGCTTTAAAGTCATTTTGCTCATGCAAGCCAGGCTTGGTGTCGCAACGCCGCGGTCCGCGCAGAGGCAGCCGATTCCTGCCAGCCACTTTATTGCAGCGTTACGGCACGCGGCTTGCGCATGCTGCAAATGCATGCAAAGAAAGCCGGCGTCCGAAGCGGAGAGCATCGGCGGGCACCCACCTCGGCTGGGACCCGCAGCCCACAGCTGTACGCCAGGATCAGCGCGCAGAAGGCGCCCGGGAGCATCGCGGCCGTCCGGCTGCACATGTCACCGGCAGCAGAGGGGCAGGAGACCTCCAGCCATGGCTGATGTCCGTGAAACACTTATGGCAGCGGCAGAAGGGGCGTATCTCCCCGCTTCAGGTTATACGTCTCTCTCCACCGGTATAAAGGAGCAAAGAGCGAAAGGCTAAATGAAGGCAAGCGGGGGGCGCAGGCGTCGCCCCTCACTCACGTCCCCTGCAATCCTTTATAACCCTTTCTGATGTGCACGGTCATGTGCACCGCGTATTTACGCAGCAGCGCCCGTCGGGTGCGGCCGCCCGGCCAAGCGTCCTCTCACAGCCGCACGGATGCACGGAGGTGCGCGTCCGTCCGTCCGCACGCCCGCCCGCTCCGGCTCGGATTGCACGCCGATTGCGGGACCCCGAGCCGCCTAAGCGCTTTACATGCGGGGTGGGTGGAGTTTCACCTCTCTGGGAACCAGGCAGGCATCATCATTAAAAGTCTTTATTACAGGGAGCGCCATCCTCACTGCGCCGTATGCGCAGCGCATTTATAACAATGCGTAGTTAGAGTGGCCTGGCGGACTGCCCGCATGTTATAGGTGAACGATTACAGTCACACGAGGGATGGGGGCTCCGCTTGCGGGTGGCGGGGACTCTGCGGACTCCGGACTCTGCGGGTCAAGGCATCCGATCCGATCGCTCTGAATGGAAAGGGTCCGGATATACCAGAAACCGCAAAATCACGAGATATGCGCGATGTGCGCATCTAATATATAAGCAACCGCATTGTGAATAATTAAAAATGTAAATAGATAATGTGTCGTGATATTTAATATTAAAATCTATGTATGAATCGAATCAGTGTATTAGGTACTGTAAGCTAGTAGGGGTGTGAGACTGGCTTTTTGCTTGTGGCTTTTGCCTTCCTGTTAGCTTTAAGGAGTCTGGTCGTCCCCCGCTGTCTTCTCTCATCAACAAGGTGTTTCTACCCCCAGAAATGCCATTGGCTGCATGATTTTTGGTCCTTACACCCTGCCTTGTAAACTCCATGCACTGTAGCGCGTGAGAGTCCCAGGAGGGCTGTTGTTAATTCCTGAGGTGCAATGAATGTCACACATGTTAGCCTTTCTGAAGCTTAGCTAAACACTTACTGAGCCCACTGACCCTGTCAGTGTGCTGCCTGGCTGGCAGGATGCATCAGGATGTTTGCATTAGCAATTAGCGGTAGCCAGTGAAGTACCCTCAGTGTGGGTAACCTGTCCATGAGTGCAGTGTTCGCTTTCCTGCGGCAGGCCTTCCTGCGGCAGGCCTTCCTGCGGCAGGCCTTCCTGCATGGATCTCACTGCCTGCAGTCAGGGTTACGGCCAAGACTTCAGCACAATGACCTTGGCTATGCTCACACTACCAAGATGAAGTGACTCATATCCAATTCATTGTCTTGGATCGGATTTCTTCTGGGATGTGTGGACACGCAAGTAGGATCTTTTCAAATGCGATTCGAGGTAGTCCTAGATCGGGTTCGTATCTGATTCATGGCCATTCAACATGAATACTGACGCTCAGGTCAGACTGTTTTTTTTTGGGTATACGCATGTGCTGGGCATTTCTTTGTTGTGGGTGACGCTGGTGACCTAAGTGTATAGATGTTCACATACAGACTATTGCGGAGGACAGATGCTTTCATATTACACTTGCAATTATGAATGTGAACCATCATTCAATTTGAGCAATTTGAGGAATTTGACAATGAGGCTTGTAATGTAAACTTAGCCATAGACTGTCCAGATTACTTTTTTTAAAATATCTTTCTAAATATATTTAGCAGGTGCTTGTGTCCAAAGTGACACAGAGTTTTGGGAAAGTGGGGTCAGACAATCCCTGGGTGTTGGGGGCCTTGCTCAAGGGCCCAACAATGAACATGCTCTGCTGGATATGGGATTTGAGGTGTTGGCCTGCTGACCGCAGGGACAGTGCTTTAACACAGTAGAACCTTACCCCCCCAAGCAAGGGCAGAATGAGACAACCACTGACATTGTGCAGTATTAAGAGACCAGAGCATGGTGAGACCCATAGAAGCAAAGACACTGCTCCAGGTGAGGCTCGAACTCACAACCTCGGCATGGCTCCACTGGCACTGCTGTATAAGTACTGCGCGCTAACCGATTGCGCCACTGGAGCATCCCATAGTCCAACAGGGGCTCCTCTCATGACAAATGATGTCAGAATGAGATAGACACTTAAAAAAAAGTTCATGGTAAAAGAACTGCAAATTTAGACTGCATAATATTCCAACCCAGGGCAGTCAAACTTGGGCCAGTGTTCTGCATTAGGATTAGTAATGCTAATTAATGATATCTTTGGTAAATACTATTGGATCTCATTCACAGTTGTCAGCTGTGTTCAATTGAAGCTCGGAATGCGGGTCTCCTCTGGGCAATCTGGCTTTCTCCCACAGTCCAAAGACACGCAATTAGGTGAATCTGTGTCTGTACGTTGCCCATTGTGTTTGTGTTCAATGCTCTGATCCTGATCAGGATGTAATAATAATCACGACTTTATCGCACCTTCACCAACCTTGCTTTCCATGAAGGCAACACCCAGGAAACTAAGGGCTTCACTCAAGGGGCTATAGACATACTGAGGTTGGATTAAACTGGCAACCTTCTGATGATGGGTATAGAGGGCTTAACCCACTGGGCCACACACTGCCCGTAGTCTGTGCATCCCGGCCACGTGTCATAATGCTGCCTGGAACAGACTCTCCAGCAACCCTGTACTGAGTGGATGGTCCGTACAGCACATGACGTGCTTTTCGTCAACAGAAATGACAGAACAGACCTGCGAAAACGCAGCTGACCTTTCACGATAAAGTATGGAAGCGCAATTTATACTTCAGCTGAGGGTGGTGGGGCGGGGATTCGGGTGGCCCTTCTGAGCGCCATCTCAAAACCTGGAGTTACTAGTTTGGCGGTAGCAGGAGTAATCGCTTGTGAAATCCATTACGGAGGGAACAGCAGGGACACGATGGGAATAACCGCGGCGACCCGCGGCTTCTATCGGGCCCCCAGAGCAGCGGCGGGACCGTAGCAGGCAGTGCCGCGCTCATCCCGCTCCGCTAAATTCATTATGCTTTCCTGCTAACTGCTAATTACATTTCCAAATATTTAATATGCCTCTCTTTCCCTTCCCAAAGACTCGCGCGCTGCAAACGTTTAGCTGTAAAGCTGAGTCATCGCATCGGCTAAGCCGGAGGGGGTCAGAATAAAAGATGTTCAGCACAGGATGTTAAAACTTAGATGGGGATTTGGTGGGGGGGGTGCAGACCGAGGAAGGGCTCAGAGCAGATGTGGCGGTGTGAGGGCTTCGGGCTCGGAAGCCACGATGTCGCTCGGGGCTTTTTCGTCAGCTACAGAGCAGAGAGGAAACCACGGTGCCCCCCTCTTTCTGTGTATGTTGTGCAATCCTACGTCTTCCTGGGTTAATCAGGAAAACAGGCAGCTCTCCTGACATTAAGCCCACACTTTAACTCCCTGGGCTTGTGCCACGACACTGATGTCTGCTGACCCCCTCGGCCACTATGGGACGCTGAATCTTGGCCTACCTCACAGAGTGTTGCTTAAGGACATTCCTTAACCTGACTTAAAACATAATTAAATTTAACGACATACCTGTGGGATATCACTTCTCAAACTGACGAAGTGAGCATGGTATTGGATAGTGGAAAAAGAGAGCATTTAGACTAGGGCTAGGCAATCCTGATCCTTGGGTGCCGGTACCTGGCAGGTGTTCTGTCCTACCTGGTCTCTGATGAACCACACCTGACCTCAGGCAGATAGTACGTTACCAGGTAGCATAGAAAACCTGCAGGATACTGGCACTCCAGGATCAGGAATGCCTACCTGACGATGAGCAGGTTTAGGGCTACGATCTGGTCGCTTCCTTAGCTGAGCGCCTTCTTAAGTTCAGTTGTTGCCAATGAAAATGTCCTCTGTTTACCTTTATTTAGCAGACACTTCAGTCCAAAGCAACATGCAAGTAAAGGGAGTTTCAGGGTCGGAGAGCAGGATCAGCCAGCATCCCTGGTGACGGACCCTGCTCAGGGTGACGGACCCTGCTCAGAAGCATAACGATCCTCTGATTGTTTCGTTGGCCATGGGATTAAAACCCACGACCTTCCAGACACAGATCCCTAACCACTAAGCATGATGGCAGTGACCCATTTATACACCGGGCTGTTTGTTCTGCTTGAGCATCCTGCTCAGCCCCCCCCTGCAGGGATTTGAACCTCTACCGTTCTGTTTCCCACCACAAACTGCATACATTTAGCGTGCTGACATGCAGCATATCCTGGAACCCGAACCGCCCATGCTGCAAAAGAGCGGATGCGGATCGGTGGGCCCACACACACATCTGACTCGTTTCGGGAACGTTAGGGAGTGACTCACACCGGTCCTCCCAGTGTATGGATGCGGAATAAAACCCCCCGCAATGCCTCGCCGCCACTGGAGTCTAAGAGATTCAGGACGAGCTTGGAGAGAAGGACACTGCTTCTTGGAAGGCTCACCGGGACGGCCAGGGGGTATCCACACAACACGAAAAGCAGACGGTACTGTGATCATCTCTCTTTATATAAAAACCACTAGTTAGTGGAGACTGAAAGAAATATCTTTCAAAACAAGGAAACCATATCACCATTTCCAGCCTTGTCCCTCAACTGATCTCAGACCAGGGACACACACTGTAGGTGAAGTTATATTTTTGGTTGTTGTCCAGGTAATGGGAACCAAAACAGCAGCCTATCAGGACTGCTTAAAAGGTCAATGAGTGCGAGCTAACACTCCCAGAGCCCCCACATCAAACTGTATTGCGTCTTCCTGCCTTTTCTGAGCTGACCTCAGTACAGGAGTTTAAGGCCAGGTCAGGCCTGAAAACAACACAGGCTGGCAAGCTGGATCATCCCAGTTACCTCAGATTGCCAGCATTAATCAGACTGGTCCAATCTGTTTTGATCAAGGACGTTTTCGTAAAGCACAGCGTAAAAAAGCTTCTCGGTCGCCTGTTTTAAGGAGGAGACGTACCTATCGCCGGCCTATTGCAATGAGAACACAGGCTGGTATCGCCCACCACACACTGCACTCTGGGAGGGGATCAGGCACACACCCGGACGCCCGCCCTGGCCCACACACGCGGGCGCTTAGCTCGGTGTCCTTCTGCCCGAAGCCCCGGCGCATTTCATGCACCGCGACTCTGCCGGGCCAGCCGTCTGTCACCGCCCCGCCCCCCCCGGCAGCAGCACCTCCAAATCCCATTACCCCCCCCAGCCTCGGAAATCAGCTCTGCTGTTGGCATGGAAACTGCTCGGGAAATCGCTACGCTGCTCCCCCCCCACCTCCATATTATGCGCTGCTAATGTACAAACCGCGAGTCCTTCGTGCTGCTTTCCGTGGCAGTAGATCACCAGCGAGGCTGTCAGCACATAATTAAAAATAAAAAAAAGTAATTTATTCCCGGGTTTGTTAACAAATACCTCACGGCAACACTCTGGGAGCCTCTTCAGTGTCACCGACGTCCTTTGTGTAAAATGACTGCCAATCTGGGCGGATCGGAACAGCCGGCAAGCCAATGCGATCGCTGTAATCAATCGGCATATTAAAGAAGATCTGCCTCTTTATGCACACCACCGTCTTTTAACCGGAGGCATAACAATAAGCTCTGGAGAGCGTCCCTCTCATTCGGGGACAGGCTATGCTCCCTGTGACCAGCTTTCTCACTGTGTTTGCCTGCAGACCAGATTTGCATATTGTGATCTTGTGGAGAGGGATGAGCTCCGTTCTCCTGATCTTCTGGAATGGATTCTCAATAAGTTTGTAGCATGGCTCTGGAAGAGGAGCGAGGGAGAAAGAAGGAGTTAATGGAGGGTAACTGGGAAGCTTTCTGTCAGAGCTCTGCGGTATCCTAGTGCTGACGGTAATTAGGTCAGAGCGCAAAAACAAAATAGAGACGTCAGCATGCCACCTAATACTGTCGCTTAGACCCCAGTGAGAGTATAAAGCGGCCGTGTGCCATAATAGTCACTTAGAGGCAAGAAAGGCAGCTTTGAAGGAACAGGGCCTTCTACATGTCTGTAGGGTTTAACTTACCACAAGAGTTCCTGTTTTCCTGAACAGGCCCTCAGCCAGGCCTGGCTAATGTGGCTGATCAACATCTCCATTATGAATTAAAAAGTATGCATTCATTCATAAAACCATTAGACGGCAATAGCTAGGTTTTTCTTCACACTAAAATCATAGTCTTGGGACTGTTGGGATGCAGCACATTCCTCACAGTGCAAAAAAATTGTGAGACAGTATCATTACGATGTACCAAAAATCCCCTCCATGACCCAAGGCCAACCCAAACCCTAAGATAATCCATGTTATGTGTCAGAATGGCCAAGTGGTCTAAGGTGCCAGACTCAAGATTCCAAACCTTCCATTGATATGGGTGTTCTGGTCTCTGATTAGAGGTGTGGGTTCGACTCCCACTTCTGGCAAGATGGTTTTTAGTGCCTGGCTCAGGGACCATCTGCTCTCGCATCCATGTATATTGATTTGGGTTAAGCGGCTGACAAATAAATTAAAATGTGAATGTAAACTGCCCAAAAACCTGAAGTTGTGGATTGCATTGGGCTCTTTAGCTCCTTCCTGGGGGTCGTTGCATGATGCAGGTCCGTCAGATCAAAACCCTACGTATCTAGCAAGGAATCAAACAGAGCAGCAGACCTTAGAGGCAGCAGGTCTTACATTTCTAATGGAGGGAAACAGGAGAGCTTTCTAACAGGCCAAAAGGCTCCTCTAAAAATCCTTCTTGCAGCTTCCATCCATCCATTATCTGTAACCACTTCTCCTATTTAGGGTCGCGAGGGGAGCTCATCCTAGAGGCTATGGGCTCAAGGCAGGAAATAACCCAGGAGGGGGCGCTAGCCTATAGCAGGGCACACTCACACAGAATTCATTCACACAGGCGTACCCAAGGGCAACTTGGTAACTCCAATGTGTTTTTGGACTGTGTAGGGAAACCGGAGTACCCGGAGAAAACCCCACAAGGGCAACATTGATTCATCTTTTAATAACAGAGATTTTCAACTGTACACAACCAAGCTGCGAGCGCTGGATGCACTTGGTCATGGCAGCCACCCAGGGTCCTAGTGGGAGGTCTCCCCTTCACGGTCTTCCGAGGATTTGCCCGGAGTGTTTGCACCTGGAGTAGTTTGGGCTGGAAGCTGCCCCTGTGCCAGGTAGAGTGGGGGCCTTCCAGGGCGAGTTTGGGGTGTGGACTGATCCAGAGCAGAATATGGTGGAGGTGCTGCTGGGTTAATCTGGGGTTGAAATCGGCTTATGGCAGAGTAGGGTGGAGGTGGTGACAGACAGGGCCAGAGTGCAGGTGGAGGAGAACCCGATGGGCCACTTTGAGCCAGCAGCGGCCCAGAGGCAGTCTGGGAAGGTTCCTCACTTTTGCCACTATCGCCAAATGCCCACCGTGGTTGACGTATGTCGGGAGTAGCCATCGAGTCACAGAGAGATTCAGCAGGAAAAACAACCAAAGGGAATATGATCTTGGGCTTTCTGGCACAAGGACCATCCAGGAAAACCTAGAAAAAATTAAGAAAATAGCAATTTAACCACTCATATAAGAAATGGACCTAGTATGCAGAAAAAATTAAGGATTTGCAAGTCTCCTTTTTTTAGGGCGTGATGTCTACCTCAGAGGTGACCCTGCACTTACCCGCAGTGTGTATTCCACTCTTAGGATCTCGCAGTTTAGGATAGAGACAGGCAGGTCTTGTGGAATGGTCAGCTCCTGGGATAGGGTTTGCCATGTTCTGGAGGGAACGGGCTTTCCTGCCTCCTGCAGGACGGGCTCTTTGTGAGATGTTTGCGATCCACCGGCAAAGAAGCTCTGCTTTTGACTCAACAAGAACATGGGCACAAGAATATGGGAGGAGCTGTTGTCGATTTCCACTGTGACCTTTAACCTTTCACCTGCGGGGGTTAAACAAAATTGTTTTGATTGGCAGCTAGAGACATGAAACCTGGGAACACTGAATGTAAAGAAGCACGGAGTTCTGGACCAGCACATCCCAGAACAGCCGCTTCGCAGTCCCAGTTGGTCCCTAATTAACTGTCCATGATTAAGATGTTTGACAGCACAGCTCATTTCATGTCATCTTCTATGAATTAGCCACTCATTGACCACAATAAACCAAATTAGAATCTGTAAAACGATAACTGTGAAGTAAATAAAAAACGATATTATTTAGCAAAATTATAATGAAAAGACAATCAAACTGTTATTAAAATAAAATGGAGTCCAGTATAATAATAGAGAGAATAAAAAGAAGAATATAATTTTGTCTGTAAGAGAATTAGGCCCCTGTTGGCAGGGCTGTGCTGAGACTATTTGAGTAGCTGGTGCTCAAAGGTTAATTCTCATTCAATAGCCTACGAGCAGAGAAGTCGATTTTTTAAATTTACATTAACCTTCCCGAAAAGCAACAGCATCTATTCAGCCGAAGTAAGACTCCTGTGAGCTCTCGGCTCATTACCTGGCATGTAACCCATCCTGTTCACCGTGGCATGCATGGAAACATTTCCAGAGAGGAAAAAATCCTTCTTGACCATATCGCACTGAGGAGACTGCAGGACACAAACAATCCTTCTTTCTTGATACAGAAAATTACCACAAAGGCAAAGTCATAAAATGTCGTTCCATCATCTCAGCAGCATACAGGTATAAATATTTACACTATATGCACAAAGGTATTGGATACCTGGCCACTAGATGCACAGGAACTTTTATAACATCTCCTTCTAAATCCATACGTATCAGTATGAAGTTGGTCCCCACCTTAGCAGCTATAAAACTTGCTGCTCTTCTCGGAAGGTTTTCCACAAGATTTTGGAGACTTTATGGACCTTGCTTTGTGCACTGGGGCACAGTCATACTGGAACAGAAAAGGGTCTTCCCCAGACTGCTCCAACAAAGTTGGGAGCATAGAATTCTCAAAAATGTCTTGGCATGCTGAAGCATTAAGGGCTCCCTTCTCTGGAACTAAAGGGCCTAGCTCAAACCCTGAAAAACAACCCCAAACTATTATCCCTCCTACCCCAAACT
>JAODKN010000042.1:1722091-1736243 GCA_026774425.1 Petrocephalus zakoni | reverse complement strand
TCCCCACTGGTACTGCGCAGTAACACACAATACCTACCGCTCATCCCCACTGGTACTGCGCAGTAACACACAATACCTACCGCTCATCCCCACTGGTACTGCGCAGTAACACACAATACCCAGCCTCCCCTCATCCTCTCCCCCAGCCGGTTGTCGCTTCTTGGATCTTTCTCTTCCCTTAGCTGTTGCCTGGACCCGGGGGCACTGTGCTGAGCACAGAGGGCGTTCTCTGAGTGCTCAGCCTGGAAGACGTGCTCCGAGAGGGTGGCTCCCCCCCCCCCTGCAGATCAACATCTGCAGCTTCTGAGTTTGTAAAAAGCTCATGTAATGCAGCGCTTCGGGAATGAAGACGTCTCTTTCACAGAGCGGCAAAAAACACACACATGTGGCTCATTTAGGAATGGGAGAGCATGAATTATTCAGCGACTGGGCTAATTAGACTCTTCCACCTCATGGAATGCGGTTTGGAAACAGGCAGCCGTGTGAATTGGGCGAAGCGAGAATCTATTAAGCGTGACGCTGGGATTAAAGGGCCCACAAAGCTGCTAAATAATGTGATAATACGACGGAATACAGCACGGCCGGCACCGCGTCTCGGGAGCGACCGCAATGTGCTCAGTGCTACAGCAGCTTTCAGCGTTTTATTTATCGGAATCGATAAAATGGGTCGTTGCCGCCCCCCCTTTTCCTTCCCCTTAAGGTGTAAACAGGAATGAGCTTCTTAAGAGCACCTGAAAGTGCTACACAGGCCAGAAGGTCCGCTCCATCCAGCTCAGCAGGATCACAGAGCACAGCCTTCCTCACAGACAGCACTCACCTTCCCAGCCTCTGGTTTGCCTACATGGGGAGGCGTGGCCTGACAAGGGCATGATTTGATTGGATGTAACATGCATGGGTGTGGCACAGATGGGTGTATCCTGCTTAAGTGTGTCTGTTGTCCATATTTCACCCAATTGCCATGTGGCCCATGTCACTGTGAATGCCAGTCCTGACAGGACAAGCTCAATGACTAACTTACTCTGACCTATTATTATTACAAAACAGAATATAACAGATTGAAAAATACAAGACATTCTCTAAGATTCTGCTGTCAGAAGATTCCCTAAGTGATTCACCTGGAGGCACGACTTAAAAAATTGCTGAATGTAATACTCTGTTTAATTTTCACGGCAACCCAACACAGTCAGGGGTGCTGACTGAAGGGCTTTAAAGGGGGCGCTGATAATCACGACCAGCAGCACGGCCTCAGTGTGAGGCTGCAGGCCCCAAGAAGAGAGGAGCTGAGGGATGTGGGCGGAGTCTCCGGGCACAGTCGCTGGCAGGAAGTTTATTTACGTGCCAGGAAACATTTTCAGGCAGATTTTATGGCCCAGCCAACAGCGCAGGAAACACAGAGTGTGTAATTTTTTGTTTCCTTGTTTGTCGTTAATGACAATTATTAAACCTCTACATCGACGTGACAAAAACAGGCCCCACGTTGGCGTCATAGAGTTTGCGGTCTTTCCTCGGGCACGAAGTTGAAATCTTAGGTGCAGTGCGCTTACACTACCGTCCTCATGGGGGGGCGCTGAAGCATGACCTGGCCAGCGCGACCCTAAGCGCAGCTTGCCAGCTCGCCACTACCGCGACGTAATGCAAATCGCGTGTTCCAAAAATATATATATAAAAATTAATTAATAAATAAATACAGTCGTGGCTGGAATGTGGAGGGTGGTTATCGGCCAACACTTCTGAGGGGCCATCTGCTCACTGCAGCTACAGAGCCTGGTCCGGCACTTTCCGTGTCCGGCACTTTCCGTGGGCTGCCTTTCCGCGGCTGTAGACAGCCTAAAAATAATGCTGGCGTCATGATGGATGTGTGTGTTTAAGACGACAGTGTTCCTGGGAGGGCTTGGCCTTCCCTCCCAGGAGAGGGGCTGCATTTGTGTGTATGTGTGTGTGGGAGGGGGGGTTGTAGGTAAAGTTAGGCACAAACACCCCCTCCCCCACACCAGTGCTCCTTTAGTGCCACCAAAAATGAGTCAGTTCCTCTATCAGCGGTTTGCGGCTGAGTGCCAGGCCGGGGGGGGACTGTCCGCTGTGCGTGTGCATTTATCTGCTGTCCCCGCGAGCGTTAACGCGCTCATGGCAGCCTCTCCCCCCCGCCGCTGTCAGCCTGCCTCGCTTTCTCTTCCAAGGCCCGACCCCTTTCCAGTTTCCTCCCCGGTGATCTGGCGACAGCTTCGTTCGGCTTGGAATTGTTTTAGAAAATATAAAATTCTGCCCATTTCTTTATTATTTGGAAACTATTATTCTTTATGATTTATTTATATTATTATTTATTCGCAACGAGCTGCAAACGCAGTCGCCCGCGCACGATTTACCCACCTGAGCAGCAGGACACAGCTTTAAACAGCGTCTGGAATCTGCGTCTGGTTTAGCTAGGGAACAGACATAGCCACTGTCTGGCAGATTCATCATCGTACATGTGTGTATCTGCGTGTGTGTGTGTGTCTGTGTGTCACTGTGTCTGCGTGTGACTGTCTGTGTGTGTGACTGTGTGTCTCTCAGTGTACGATTGTGTGTGCGTGTGTCTAGCAGTGTGTGCGTCTGCCTGTCTGACTCTCAGTTTCTGTGGGCCTCTGGGTCTGGCTAAGTGAGTGCCTGTGTCCGTATGCGTGTGTTTCTCGAATATCTCAGTCCCTGCCTGCCTGTACGTCCCTCTGCAGTGTCCGTGTATCAGCCAAGGTGGGGGAACCAGCGGTGAAGCATGCCTTAGAGCCCCACGTGGGCCACTAGCAGCACAGGACACCCCCCCGACGGACCCATTACTCGGGCGGCCCCACTGCTTCCCCATGACCTGTGAGATTCGGGAAGGTTTAAGTGGAATATTTAAAGTCCTGCTCGTCTCTACAAAGGATCAGAGTGCGAAGCTGCAGTTATTTAACCTGCAGTTAGTAAACAAACATTTTTAAATTCGGAGTGACTTTAATAGCACACGGTATAGGAGTACATATCTACATATGGTATATTTTTAGCTTGAATAAAGTGTCCGATTCACTGAGCATTTCTGGGTCAGGGCTGCATTATGGTGAAGGGAGCGAGTTCCTCTCCTGCTAGGAGGCATGATCTGGCCCAATCCGGCACGCGCCATGACGACGCACAGTCCTGGGAGCAGAAGCCACGTATGACCAAGACACGGCCCAGCCTTTAAAGACTGCGATTACAGCCCCAAAACTCCCAGGAATATTGGAAAACCACATTTGCAGCACTTGAGCATAAGCTGACTTAGCATGTGGACCCCCCCATGGGACGGCAGTGTTACGGAAGCCCGCCTGTCCAGAGCACGCCGCAGAGTCACCCCGACGTAACTCCGAGCTCACCGTTAGCTGGATTCCCATTAATCCCAGTCACACCAGCCATAAGTACCAGACAGGGATGATGGTGTCTGTGGCCCTTTTTTATTGCAGTTTAAATGGCTTATAGCCGTCAGGAGTTTGCGAGCGGGTTGCGGTGAATGCAGAAAGCCATGACTCTCACATTACGGGTATCCGCGCCCCGTGACAGGCAAGGTGATTCTGGCCCGCGCTGAGCTATTGACAAATGAGCCCCGTCGCCGAATTGCACCTTCCTGTTAAAACTCAGAGGTACCAGGTCCGCCACCCCCACCACCCCCCCCCCAACCCCCAGAAGTACCATTCAAGCAATTATAACCCCCGCGCTTGACAAATGACACATTGCTCATCCTGGCAGACAAGTGTTCTCCTTGGAATAGACGCTCGGGACGGATCTCCCAGAAGGCCTTGCAGTCAGTGTGACCCCCGACCTCGGGATGTTGCGCTTGGCGGGGTTGTGGGGAGTGACTGGGGACTCGTACTGCCAGGCCTGCCTCTCACACCCACTCAGTACATTGGAGGGACTCTTCTCACTGCTGCCCACTTTCCCCCTTTGGTTTGAGGTGAGCCCTGTTTATGACCTACAGGTGGCGCCCTCTCTCCGCCAGCACCGCCTTCCACACAGGAAACCTCACAACCGGGGAAGAATGGCCCAGTCAGAGGTATTTATTTGCGTTTTCCTCCAAAGTGAGGTGGACCGCTTTGCTTTTGAGGCAGCATCCAACAACAGTAACTCACTCAGATCTTAAAAACGACAGACTAGGCCGTCTCCACTGAGGCCTCTGTGTCTGCTTGCATCAGACCAGCGAGAAACGAGAAAGTGAATCTGCTTCACGGCCTGAGTATCACACCATGGTTTTTGGCGCGTCCTTTTTATCTGACGCATGAAAACAACTCAGATCCCATTTCAGGAGAGAGTGAGCAGCCTATGTATTTATAAAAGCATGAAGCGCGTTACTGGGCCACGTTTGGCAGGGTGAGACCGGGAGAGGCAGTTTTGGACTCATGCATCACCGTGGTTAGGTCCCAGGGGGGTTACCATGGCGACAGGAGAGGTAAAAAACAGGCTCTTAAAAAGATCCCGCGACCCCCTCGTTATGCCCCCACCTCTTATCCCCATTCTCCTCCAAGACCGGCCCCCTCAGCCGCCTGCAGGTCCAAGAATTGTTGAATCTGCAGGGAATGTGCACTGGGTGGGTATGTGTTCTCAGACGCTGAAGACCCAAACACCCCTGGATGAGACAGAGAGGCGTGTCGGGGCGTGAGGGTGCACTGGTGCCCATTCGCTGCCGTCACCACGCCCACAGACACCGACGCTGGCTTCTCCCAATATGGTTGCCTGATGTGGTAACCTGTAAATCTTCATGAACAATGATCCAGCGAGAACAATTCTAAGGAATCAGCTGGATGTGAGCGAGAAAGGGTCAGGGTAAGGGTTAGAATTAATATTATTATGGGGTAGCCATTTAGTCAGTGGGCTGGAGTGAGGTATTCAGTGTAAGAGAAATCTGCACATGCAGTCACAGGTATGTAACAGTTATATTATCGTGTAAATAGTCTGTAGGGTTTGCAAACTGCCCCAACACCTATGAGGCCGCTAATTTTACGTTTATTATGGAATAATATAGATTTGCTGTAATATTTCTTGTGTGAGTGTGAGAATCTGAAAGCATGAGTCGCAACTTTGGCAAGGAGATGCCTGAGGAGAAACACTCCTGTGGTCATGTGCTGGTGAAATCATCATCCTTCTGTATTATTGGGACACCTTGTTAGGGACCTGGGTGGGGCCAGTAAACCTGATCAGAACCTTGACATGGACCTAAGTGACGTTTGATAGATGTGAACCCATTACTCTCAACTCAGAAACTCCAGCTTTGACAGTCGACTCTGGACCCACCAAGTCAACTTTCAGTCCAGAAGACACAACACAGCAGACTGAAATACTCATAAAGATCCAGAACATTCTAATTTGTGGCTGATGTTAGTCTAGGACATAAACTAACCTCAAAAACACTCAAGGGCTCCTCAAGCCGCAGGTTTCAAAGATAAGTAAATTTCAGCTGCACGCCTCAAAGATGAAGAAAACTAAAAATAATAATCTTACTCTAATCTAAAATGCGACGGACTCAAGTAAAATCCACTTTCACTCCTTTGAAGTAAACCTCGAGCTGCCTGGAGAAGCTGGGGGGACAGTGCCACCTGCTGTCTGAACAGGGTATTTATTCTCAAACGCCCGAGGAAGGAATTTAATCGCATGAGCTGACAGGAGTGATCACACTCATATCCATGCAGGTTACGCTGCTCCGGTCAGGGGAAATGCCTGCGTAGCCCTACGGCATTTTGACCCAACTTCAGCTTTTTACCCATTTTATCCAAACGAAAAGGAATTAATTATATTTACAATTTCCAATGGACACTGTAACTAGTGATGTAACAGTAATAAATCAGAGAGACAGTCTCTTGTAGTATTTTCTGCTTTCAATATCACATGCATTTAAGTTTAACCTTTAAATCTAGTTGCAAAATCCAGCGCCTCATTTTTTTGGCTCCGGGTTTCTGCCTGCTTGCTTAGCGCCCTCTACCGTTAATTATCAATATGGCCCTTACAGAGCTTTTGACTTGCGGTTTGTTAGGAATTGAAGTAACGCTCCACAATTCAAACGTTGCCAATTTCCACAGGATGCAGAGCTTAATTATCCCAAGTATGTGGATCAATCATCATTTCTCAGTACTGAAGCAAGCCACCCACCATTTTGATGTATTTACTGCTGGTTTCAGTTGGTTTCAGTATCAGGGAGATTATAGTTAACTAAGACTAAACTAAAACTAAAACTGAATTTAGTTTACTGAAAGAAAATTGTTAAAAAGTTTTCAAAAAAAGAAAACTAAATAAAAAAACTATAATGAACAATGCAATACGAACTAGAACGAAATTTAATGAAGGTAAAATCAGCTAATGCCCCGCCCACAGAAAGCAAAGACCGCCTTCCACCATGTTGGTGCATTTCATGACAAGTCGAGGTACTCGAGTATACTGTTTTTCTGCATTCATCAAGGTTGTGTGTATTTTCTGCTGGACTAACAACAGTGTCCACGACAAAGGTAACGGGGTTTTTAGTGGGGGACACCCAGGTAGACTTTACTCCAAAAGTGCCAAATCCCATCCAGTGTGTGCATATTGTAATCAGGAATGGGAGCATCAATAACCCAGGTCCATCGTAGCTATAAAAACATGATGGTGTTACAGGAAAGAGGTGAGGTGTTTGGTAGGCGATGTTAAGGCAAGAAAGCAGGGTGACAGCATGTAAGTCACTTCCACTGTAGTATCAAAACCTGGTACTGAAAACTAAAATGAATACTGAAAATAAATAAAAACTAAACTAAAACTATAAATGTTCAGAAAATAAAAATATATAACTATATATAACTATACTAAAACTATTTCTAAATGAAACTGAACTAAAACTGAAATACTAAATGGAAAACTAAAAATAAAAATGAACGCAAATTTGAAAACTATAACCCTAACCCTGCTCGGCATTCAGTACTGGGTAATTGTAGTTCTAGCTTCAGCTGGCTTAATATCAGCATTTGATGATTAGTCATATCCAGTGCAGCCCCTGGAAATCGGTATTGAGTACTTGCTTAGAGAAGTCCAGCATGGCCTACCAGTCAGGATGGATGGATTTAATATTCAGTACTCAGATGTAGGGCCATCCCAGCATGCCAGCCCATTGGCTACGGGTAACACGGTTCACAGGCTAATTCCATGATCCTGGCCCACAGGAAGCCCAGAAGTTCTGGAATAAAAACGAGCTTCCAGCAGGCATGCACAGCCTTGATCCGGCCGTGCTAGTGGGAGGCGCAAGTCAGTGTGCCAGGCTTCACGGGCGTCTGTTTGTCTTCGCGCTGGTGAATTTTGTAATGCCGCTGTCCCAGAAAAGGTCGCACCACATTTGCTACCCTAGAACATAGAGCGCGGGTGACTGAGAAGGTATGGAGTGCTTTCGGGAGATTTGGGGCAAGATGGGACAAAGTCCAGCTGCTTTGTGAAGCAGATTTGACTTTGAGGCAGATGTGAGGAACCCACTGATGGGAGTTGGAATATTACTGCACACTGTCCCCAACCCAGTTGATCTTTGAAAGCACAGAGTTTAAACACAGTCAAGAGGGTCCCTTTCTGTACTTAAGGATGTTTTAAATGATGAATAGGGTACAGCACAGCTACCTCTCAGCCAGAAATGACCCAAAAGTGGCAGGATGGACTTCTGATTAGTGTTTGTCTTTCTGTGTTTCCCTGCAATCGATCCACTGGACTGGAATCCTTCAGATTTGTAGTGGAATGTGCTCTTTGCTCCCATGATGACTTCTGCCATCCAGGGAAGTCTGTAAGAGGACAAGGGGTCTAATCGGTCAAACGCCAAAGCAGCTTACTGCTCTTACCACCTTAGCGGCAGCTTATATACCTGTGGGCCACGCTGAATACCGAGAAATCAGTCCTTTTTGGTCAGTTATGTCACCTGAGCCCACCTGCTTATCAAATGCCTCCTAAGTGCTAGAGCCCCTTCTGGCATCTCACAATCCAAGCACAATTCCTGCTTTTCAGAATCACGTTCCGCTTCCTGCCAAAAAAAAAATGTAAAAACCCAAAAAACACTGAACACAAACAGGAAAAACACGCAAAGCAAACACCAGATCCTCCCAGAATGGGTGACTGGCTGAGTTCTCAGCCAGCGTTTGATTCCTGGGTGTGCTGCTTGTATGTTCTCCTTGTGTCTCCTCTCTGTAATCCAGATTTACAAGCGGGGGAAGGGGGGGGGGGCACAGAAGGCAGAGTAACATACACTCTGTTGCCACTTTATTAGGTCAGCTTATTTAATTGCGGGCAGGGACCGTGTTGGCCTCCGGAAATGCTTTCAGGCTAAATGAGCTGCATGTTCAGGACAGCTTTCCTGAACACCACCGTGACACTGAATACCATGTACGGCACCAACGGTGACACCACATTCAAGTTGGCTTAGACCTTGAGTCTCATCCATTCTGAAGCTTAGTCAAACAGCACCTGAAGCCCCTGATCCTGTCTGCGTTCTGCATATGTAGAGCTGCTGCTGTGTGGATCACCACATGTTTCGGAAAATAAGGCTGCTTGCGTTGACAAGCAGGTGTACCTGTCCGCTTGTGTGGCTGGAGTCACCAGGAAGGGATCTCCAACAAGCAGCACATTTTGGTGTTCTTTCAACCCAACAAGACTCTAAAACCTACTCATAAATCAAAATATAACAATGTGCTGTGATATGTCACAGATATATACATCAAAAGCACATAAACAGTAACTCCACAGGACAAGACTCAGTGTGATACCTGCACTGGAAAGAGGCACTTCTTTGATGACACTCTTGATGACAATGAAGTGCACATATTGGACAGAGAAGGCAATATTCACCCTAAACTGTGTCATTACCCTGTCTGGGCTACAGATAACACTCATGTGATTTGATTAACTCTCATGGCACTGGAGGACCCACTGAAGTTTAAATTCTGGGGAACTGATGAAACTCCTTGGATGAGGGGCAAAACATTTTCCAAGTCAAACAGCAACAGACTTAGAGCTGCTATGGCCTGAAAACCTTCTCAGACATGTTCAGTGTTCCTGCCTTAATCTGGAGACACGGTCCGATGGAGTGGTGACTGAATTGCTCTAGACGTGAGGATGTGTCCTGTGATGGATGTTCCTGCCTCATAACCAGTGTCCTCCTGACTAGTCCCAGGCTGCTGTGCAGGCAAATGCTCATGGAAGATACTTTAATTAAATGTTGGTGTTTTATGAGGTCCTGAGCCTTGCTCTTGCTTGTTGTGTCTGTCAAAGTCATCAGACACACCCCCTGTTAGACCCCGAAACTGGCTAAAAGAGCAGCATGGGGACCTGGACACCATCAACCCTTTATTCATCATGACAACACCTACAGCAGACACAATCAGAAGAGGTTTCTTCATGTCAGATTTTTACAAAAACAGTTACAAATGAATGCTAACTTTTACAAAGAAGTAGCCATTACAGTACATGTGGTCTGTTATGGGTTTTTCTACCACAGACTGACTGACATGGAAGTATACCTGCGAATTCGAGACCGTCGATAAAAATGCTCCACTTTGCCCAAGACGCAGGTAGAGGTCAAGGGGGAGAAGGGACCAGAGAATTTACCTGCCAATCTCAGTTTCCCCTCCTCAGCCCTCAGTATCCACAGAAATCTCTGTCAGTAGCTCCCCACCACCCGTCCCACCATAATACCCTGCACCCCCAAAAACCTGGAACCTCCAAAAGGCAGGGGGAGCTATAGCAAATCCCTGAGGCTGATGGGTCCCAGTGCCCCCCTTCTTATTGACAGTCAAACTGCATACTCTGAGGTATTGGGCTAGGTGTGATATTCAAGGTCAGGACAATCAATCAATGCAGTTGCATATAGGTCAGGATGCACCAGTAGAAATTGCTGAGAAGCAGAAGCTCTACACAAGAGGTCAACACAAGAGGGTTACTTCTCAATGTTCCAAAGGTCAGCTCATGGCCGTATGGGCATGGCCATACAGTCTTGTTTTGCCTGATCTGTTTTGATGTCCTTGCACAAGTCCAAGTTTAGGTTGCTGTCTCCATCTTCTGATTATCGGACATTGATCTAACATTGGTCCCACCAAGGTGTCTCACAGGCAGATATTCCAGCCATTAATATATTTGGAGTAACAGACAAACATCTCCATGTACCAGAAACTACAGGACTAGCCAATAGTGACTCCCCCAGTATGTGACTTCTAAGTTAAATATCCACTGAGTAAAACATTCCACCAATTAAATCATAAAAATCTGAATAGCAAAAGAAAAGATTATTCAAAAATAGATGAGACTAATTTTATTTTGTACTCCTGTGGGGTTTAGATTTATGGTGCTATATTATAAAACAAAACAGGAGGCAAATCTGTGTGGGTGTTTTTGTGTGTGTTGAGAGAGATGATCTTTGTACCCAAATAGATTTTCTTAATTTTTTTTCATATGTACAAAATTAAAGTCTTTTTTTATGCTGCAGTGAAATTGGATTATCATGCAGATTTCATTATATACATAAAAAACAATTATGTACAACTTTAGCGTCTTGTTTTATCACCCACTATGGGTTTTTCTTCACTTTTGGAGGTCAGTGTAGATGTGTGCATGTGTGCATCCTGGCGGATTTTCCTTTCTTTCCCTTCCATGGGAGGAAGTGACCTCAGTTCTGGTGGGCGTGGCTCACTCAGCTCGCCGTGGCAACAGGCTGCTCCTCCACCCCCTCCTCCACCTGGTTGCTCTTGCCCATCCCTTTAATTTTCTCCATGAGGTCAGAGAAGGTCTCATTTAGGGCCTTCTCTAGCAGCCAGCCCTCACTCTCACTTTCCGGGTCCTCTGGATTCACAAGTGTTGCCAGAGATGTGTTCAGGTACTGCAGTCCCACTGTTATTACCACCTAGAGGCCAGAGGAGTGAAGCACATTTAATTAACTACAAACCTAAAGACAACATAAAACAAACATAAAGACAACAAACTCATTTTCCCACTAGAATGAATAACAAGTTGGACATAGTTACGGAGGTAGAACATCACTAATGTCTTGATCTCCACCACAAAGTGACTCTTTTGCGTAACCATTGCTATTTTAAGGTTGCGATTCCCTGGTTGCCTCCGGTCTGTGGTAATCCCACAGATTTAGTTGAGCTGGGTAGCTCAGGTAGCCTCCTAAAATAATAAATCGGTGCTCAGCTGCTGCACAAACCGCAGTGCATTTAACCCTGAAGATATTTATACAATATCCATGGCAGGAAAAATGCAAAATGACCCAGGAAGCCACTTTACATGGAGATGGAAAATGGAGGACAGCTTTTAGCATGGTGCATATTTAAGTGCATCCGTTTGTCAGAGCAGGGGGGCGACCACAAGGGGACCCACCCTGCAGCCATTTATACACGGCACTCCAGGCCTGTCAGCTGTTTTTTTAGGGCCCGGGACTGTCAGCCACTGGTCTATAGCTGCTACGTTACCTGCACATTTCCCCCCATGGTAACGTATGATAAAAACTAGCAGTATTTTAGAGAGGACAGCGCAAGTGAGTCTGCACACTGATCTAGATGCTGTTGCAGTAGGCAGAGATGGCCCCCTTCTGGTGAAGGGGGCCATCTGGTCATCTGGGGGTCGGGCCAGGATAACCACATAATGGAGGCTGGACATTAGCCATGGGCCGGGGGCCAGCCTGACCCCAGGGCCAAAATTGGAGCCAAAGATGTTGGGTTCTTGCCCGGGGGTGGACAGCACTGGCCATTAGCACTGAGCAGCGATGCTGCAGACATGGCCTAGGAGGATGGCAGGGCAAATCTGGTGCCGTCATTAAGATGCCGGCTCACGGTGTGCTTCCGCTGACTGCCTGCTCTTTCATCTCGGCTAATGCTTACTGAAGCGTCTTCAGAATAATGCTAACGATGAGAGAAATGAATCTCATGTTGCGTGGGATTATCTACATTTTATGCATTCAGCAGACACTTTTATCCAGACTGACATGCATATTTAAGTAAGCAGGTTCAGTCAGTCCCCCTGGGCTAGCTGCGGGTTAAGGGCCTTGCTCAGGGGCCCATTAGTGACATCACTCTGCCAACCCTAGGCTTTGACCGCATATCCGAATCCAATGAGCCACACACCGCCTGTCAGTCTCACAACATTTAAACATTTAAACCAGTGTGTGCTTTCATTTCTGTTCCCCCGCTGAGCTAAACTAGGTTAAATAGTGATAATCCCGCACAGTAATTCCACCAACTAATATGTTTGAAGGTTGGCTACTTCTCAGAACTAATGAAAATATCCATCAAGTGTAAGCAAAGCTCGCCTAATGTAACTGCGTGAAAGAGTGACAGGGTAAAAAGGGGTGTTTCTCAGCGCCAAGGACGCAAAGATCCTACTTGGCAACACCGGTAAGCCTCCCAAGAACCAGCTTGAGGTGCAATGAATCATGGGATTCATCTCGTTTGGGGAGGATGTAACTGATGTATCCTTGATATTTGGGGCGGGGAACAAGAATGACATTTGAGGACTTGTACTGTCCCGTTTTTTGTGATTTGCATCGGAACTGGTCGTTGGCAATGGAAGAGGAGGTGAAATGGGTACGGAAGCATGGTCAAGTATCGAGAAACACTCAAAGTCTAGTTGTTTATGTGCCATATGGGGCTGGATAGTACCGTGGTTAAGAAGCTAAAGCCCTAAGCAAAAAGTAGTGGGCTCAAGGCCAGAGCATATACTTTCAGGGAGTCTCAACTTTCAAGAGTGACTTTGTTCCTTGACAAGAAGTTGAATTACAAATTTGCTCTTAATCTCTGTCCTTAAGTACTTGACAGAGCGGACAGATCTGTGGCTGAAGGCGGATCACCTCCAGGACGTCAAGCAGCAGCACCAGCCCGCCGATGCTGGTCATCATGCCGCCGTAGTAGGAGAGCAGCGCCTCCCTGCAGCCGCGCAGCCACAGGTTGAGCTCCTCGCTGCGGTGCTCGTAGCTGTAGTGGGCCGAGTCGTTGGTCAGCTGCTGCTGGATGCAGGGCCGCGGGGAGCCGGGGTTGCAGCAGCTGAATGGGACGCTGTCCATCAGGTACTGCCCCTCCACGTTACTGCTGAGACGGCTGTGGGGGGAGGGGGGAGGCCCACGTCATCCAGAAACGATGGAGAATACGCAGCACCAGCGGCACTATACGCTGACAATACGCACCACCGATAGCGCTACACACTGACTGTCATGTCGCGGCACTGACAATACGCAGCACTGACAGTGCTACATATAGATCGGCACATCACTGCACTGACAATATGCAGCACAGACAGTGCTACATACTGACCGGCACATCACTGCACTGACAATATGCAGCACAGACAGTGCTACATACTGACCGGCACATCACTGCACTGACAATAACCAGCACTGACAGTGCTACACACTGACTGTCATGTCGCAGTACTGAAAATATGCAGCACCGACAGCGCTATACACTGACCGGTATATCACTGCACTGATAATATGCAGCACCGACAGCACCACACAATGACCGGCACATCAGTGCACTAATAATACACAACACCGACAGCACTATACACTGACCAGCACATCACTGCACCGATAATACGCAGCTCTGACAGCACTACATACTGACCAGCACATCACTGCACTGGCAATGCGCAGCACAGACAGGGCTACATACTGACCGGCACTTCACTGGACTCACAACACGCAGCACCAACAGCACTATACACTGACCGGCACATCACTGCTCTGACAATACGCAGCACCGACAGCACTACACACTGACCAGCACATCACTGCACTGATAATACGCAGCACCGACAGCACTACACACTGACTGGCACATCATGCAGCAGACCTGCCATACCAGAGCGCTGATCCATAGTGGCACACTAACTCATGCAGCAGGCCTGCCATACCAGAGCGCTAATCCATAGTGGCACACTAACCCATGCGGCAAGCCTGCCATACCAGAGCGCTGATCCATAGTGGCACACTAACCCATGCAGCAGACCTGCCATACCAGAGCGCTGATCCATAGTGGCACACTAACCCATGCAGCTGGCCTGCCATACCAGAGCACTGATCCATAGTGGCAGAATAACTCATGCAGCAGGCCTGCCAAACCAGAGCGCTGATCCATAGTGGCACACTAACTCATGCAGCAGACCTGCCATACCAGAGCGCTGAACCATAGTGGCA
>JAODKN010000042.1:1633260-1644399 GCA_026774425.1 Petrocephalus zakoni | reverse complement strand
GTCCTTTGATTCCTCGCCTGTCACTCATGTGCAGTATTACCAGATACATC
The DNA here is from genome assembly GCA_026774425.1 of Petrocephalus zakoni. NCBI lineage: Eukaryota > Metazoa > Chordata > Actinopteri > Osteoglossiformes > Mormyridae > Petrocephalus > Petrocephalus zakoni. The sequence continues at coordinate 1,644,349 of JAODKN010000042.1, read as the reverse complement.
CCGCTCAGGTTAACTTCATTGATCACAGCGGGAGATTCTGGGGCATACGCCCGCAGGACCACGGCGTGCTGAGCACGCTTATAGGGCTCAACAGATAAGGTATGCATATTGCAGACAAGTAAATGTACTTTAGCAAGTGATGAAGTTTAGAAAATAAAGTGATTGTATATTTATGGACGCAGCTCCAGTGGCGCAATCGGTTAGCGCGCGGTACTTATACAGCAGTGCCAGCGGAGCCATGCCGAGGTTGTGAGTTCGAGCCTCACCTGGAGCAGTATCTTTATCCCTATGGGCTGACGCCGCTATGGGATGCACTCTAATGCTATGTTTTCGGGCACCTTTCCACTGCCCCCAAGAACTGAGAACTGAGACTGGTGCTTCTCCATTGCAATGTAAAGATGCTGACAGAGGCCTGCTTACTAGCTGGGCCGAGAGTCTGACCAACCCGGGCAGGCTGTGTCACCACCTTCTGATTGGTCAAAATGCATGCATGCCAGTTATCTGTGCATGGGCCATCTGAAAGAAAAAGTGTATTTTCTATGTCCCATCCATTTTCTGAAACTGCTTGTCCTAGTCCAGGGGGTCCAGAGCCTAGTATGTTCTATATATTATTCATTATTAGTAGAATGAAGTGCATTAATTATTGTTGTTGACACATTAGCGCACACAGCTAACACAGCTCCCAGTGTTACTTACTGGCCAGGCACTTGACAAGTTCACTTCCTTGCCAGCACTGCAGAATTAGGATATCATAGCATGATCTCAGCCCGTAAAGATACTGCTCCAGGTGAGACTTGAACTCACAACCTCGGCATGGCTCCACTGGCACCGGTCATGCTTTTACCGTGCCGACCCTCCTGCAGCGGAAAAGCGAGGCGAGCCGGAACCGTGCTGTGACTCGCCTCTCTGTGCGGCTCCGATCCTGTCTGCCAGTGGCAAGGCACCGTTAGTCCCCTGGCCTTACTAGGTTCTTGCTTTGTTGGGTAGGTGCTGTGTAGCTCCCGCTCCAGTGCCACTTACACGTGTACCTGGGCATTCACTGGCAGCCCGGCCTCACTGCACTTACGCCTCTCTGACTCCTCGACAGCCGTGTGCTTCTGATCTGTTGTGTTCCTCACTTTTATGGCACTCTGGACAAAACTGTCTGCTAGGTATGTAAATGTGAATATTATTAATGTGTGTGAATCACCAAGCAGAGTGAATATTATTGTAGCATTTGTCTTTAATGCGCATACATCCCCCCACACTGGCCCATGTCATATCTGTTATGCATGATAAGCATATCCATCTGTCTCCAACACCACATTTGTGTTGTTTTAGGCTTTTTTGTGGGGGGGGGGGGGGCACTCCCAGGCTGTTACTGTGGCTGTCCAGGTGTGTGCGTGTGTGTGTGTTTGTAATTATTACATTGTGGGGACCAGATGTTCTATACCTTGTGGGGACATTTTTTTCAGTCCCCACAAGGATAACATCAATTTTATTTAAATCTGTCAATGCAGACAAAAAATGCCCAAAATAGTGTATTTTCTTTGGTTACTTATGGTTAAAGTTGAGGCTGGGAAGGAGTTAAGGCTGTCATAGTTGAGATAGGGTTATGTCCACAGGAATGAATGCAGGGTCCCCATAATGATGAATACATTGACTGTGCACACACACGTGCACGTGTGTGTGTTTGTCTGTGTGTCATGTGAGTATGTAAAGCCATGACATAACACAGCTTGCAGGGATAAAACAGAGACAAGCAGGAAAGTGCCTTCAGGGTGGAGAGGAAAGACGAGAGGGGCTCCCTGGGATGAGCAGGTCGCCGCCCTGCGGGAGAAACAGCGCAGGGTACTGTGCGACACTTTGGGGTACTGTGTCAGCCCAGATCAGCCCCAGGGTGTCATAGAGGGTGGACGACACTGTACCAGAGTCGAGCAGAAAGACTGACTGAACCATACATCAGGACCAAATGCTGCCCAAAAATGATTTGTTAGCATTTCTAATCATTATTACACACCTATGCATTCTAGCAGAAACGCAAACGCAAAGAATATTCAGAATCGGGGTTCCTTATACGTAGCGTGTTTGCTTTGTATGACAAACATCTGGCTTAGACCGTAACTGTGGGGGGGCACTTCTCCGGGGCAGAAGGTCAGCTGACTGGCAGGAAATGGCCCGTAAATGATGTGCTGTAAGGCTGCCTCCCTACGTGTGTCCCTCTCAGCACTAGCCCTGGATTATACCTCCGTCCGAGACTTTTGGGCTGGGCTTCACTGGACCTTAGGACGCTTCTGTTTTCCCAACCTGCTTCTTTGGAGAAGGTGAGAAAATCTGCAATCTTTGTCTGCGAATTGCAGCCAAAGTGGCCCTACCCTCAAAGGCGCTTCGTGTGAAGCCGCGGTTTGTTCCCCTCTGCTTACAGCTTGTCCTAGGGGGATTTCAGTTCTCTCGCACCAACATCCATGCAAAAGCCTTTCAAAAGGGAGTCGCGGGGACAAAATGCCCAAATTCAAGATGGTGAAAATCAAACAGTCCACGCTGCTCTTGATGGTGGCCGTGGTGAGGCTGCTGGGTCCCCACGAAGGCGCGCGTGGGTGCCGCGATGTTCTGCAGATGGCCTGGCAGATTCGCCAAGCCGCAGAAGGTCTGAGGACCCTCTCAAGACACACCCTGAGCTCCGGTCCTTCCCATTCCTCCACACTGACACCTAAACCCCCTTCCTCACACCACAACCGTCTTTCAACCATCTTAGGGGGCCCTTGAGCAAGGCCCTTAACCCCCAGCTCCCTGGGTGCTGAATGAGGTGGCTGCCCTGAGGTGAGATAATTTCCCCAAAGGGATTAATAAAGTACCTAACATTCATTAAACAGCAACAGCGCAATGGGCACTAAAAAGTAGGTTTGAAGCTGCCCTCAGTGCTCACTCCACTTTCCCTTACTGGCTTTATTTCATCCTCTCTTTTCAGCTTGTCACCTAATTTTACTGCCGACCTTCTGCAAGGAACTGAATCGGGCCGAGAAACGGTCCGAAAGTCTCCAGCAACAAATTATATAATCCAAAGGCCTAACCATCCAAGAAAAGGACGTTCTGTGGCTGGGCGAGGGCAGCAGCCTGCAATTTATGGTGAGAGGAATTTCACAAAATTGTTAGATGTGACAAACAGAAATAGTTTTGGGACGCGGGTTCCACAAATAGCGCCGTCCCAGCTGCGAGAACGCCGCAAGCCCCTCCCCCCCCCCGCAGAGACCCTTGCTGGAGGCTGCGCCTTTGCAGAAGGCCTCCGCAGCTTGTCTGTAGGCCGCTGTATTGACATTTCCTCAGTCACACGGAAGCAGCTGCACTGAAAGTCGGTCATGGCTGTATTGTGCACAGGTGACACAGCTAACATCTTCTGCTTGTTAGGGAGGACTATGCTGCTTTCATTTACAGCAGTGCTTCCCAACCCAGACCTAGGGGACCCACAGACGGTGCAGGTTTTTGCTCCTTCCCAGCTCCCTGCCAGACAGTCCACATTTAGGGAGCAAGAACGTGGACTGTCTGTGAGTCCCAGAGGACTGGGTAGGGAAACAATGCATTACAGTATTAGTTCACCAGTAGTAGGTAAACAGATTTTGGACACATCCAGCTTAACAGATCAGGGATTTACATGTGCAGCAGAGAATCTGTGGTTGGTAACTGTCTGAGTCCGGCATATCACTTGACACTTGGGAAGAGGGAGTGAGTAACAACATTTGTTCAGAATCCCACTGCGGCAGTGATGAAGCAGTGCAGATAAAACAAAACAGAACGAGGCGAGACAGCAGCAAGTCATGGGGAAATGGTAAAATACCGCACTGTACTAACAAATAGGATACGCATTTGTTATGTTTGGGGTAGTATGTGCCTCAGTTGGTTAGGATGCTCTGTCTGTGACTACAGGTCACTGGTTTAAATAGAGTATTGATAGAGTGATTTCACGAGCGGGCCTCTGAGTGAGGGCTTTGACCCTCAATCGCTTCAGGGACTGACTTTGCATATAAGTGTCTGCTAAACAAAGAAACCAGAACAATAAATACACCGAACGGCAATATGGGTGGCAGTGACTGGTTTGCAGAATTTTGCAATCTGGCATTCTGGTGGCAGAAACATCCCACGGCCTGCTGGTTCGAGCAGAGCCTGCCTGACGGTCCCGGTGTGAAGCCTGTGGTTTATGATCAGATTTGACAAACCAAGGTGTACGCCCCACACACCAATAAATCTGACATGCCACGACAGTTATGACGTTTGTTGTATATTTTATGCCTTGAGTCCGTACATACTTCACAAATTACTATAACTCTGGCGAGGCTGTTAAGTTTACGCCGGAACACGTTTTAAAGTATTAAACACCAGGGGGCGCCATCGTACTGTTTCAACACTAGGGCGTGACGCGCGCGCCAGTGCGCCCTGTCACTCTGCGCGTGAGGAAAGCCCCATTGCTCACGCTCGCGTGCCAAACACACACTGTACGGCCATACAGTATATATACCGTTATACTATTAAAAGAGGGGGATTAATCTGCGCCCACAACGCTCAGATTAATGCTTTAAATTTTACCTAAATTACACACCAATTCGTGCAAAAAAAAACCATGGACGTATCACTAGTATGATTTTTGTCCTTATTTATGACTTAAAGTCTTGAAGTTGGGCTAAAACTTGAGAACTACACTGCCACTTTAGGTGTCACTAACAGTTAAGTTGAAAATAAAAATTAAAAAAAACAGAAGATGAACGATGACGCGTATTGTTTATTAGAATTTTATGGCTAACATATGCTGGGGGAGGGGGGGAAATGAATATGCTTCCTGTGTCGGAACTTCGCTGACTTAACCCAGAGTTGACTAAAGAGGAATTTTGTATAGAAGTTAAGTCACTTTCTAACAGGACATGATCACTTTATGAAACACTTATTACGGGGCAAAGAAAACACCCCGACCGCCCCAAAACATTGTCCTTTCTTACTTTTTTCACTGGAGGAGGTTTGACAGTAAATACACTGAGCAGCTGTTAAGTACATATATGTGTGTATTGTCTGCGGTGTTTGTAACGTGATTTGTGACGTCGTTCGCGAGCTGGGTGTCATTGGCCTTCAGCCCGTCGGGAGCGGCCAATCGGCCAGCAGAGAAGCGAGAGGAGGGCGGATCTGGGAGCGCCCGAGGCTCCGCCCTCCGAACGTTCGCCCGTCATAAATAGCTAGTGGGAAAACGTGCGGGGGACAGACGGCGGGTCCGCAGGCGTCGGAGTTTCGCACAGCGCTGCACAGCCGGACTCTCCGCGAACCATGTCCGCCACCCTCCTGCCCATGCTGCACGACATCGACTTTCTGTTTGCGGTGAGCGCCGCTCCGGGACGGGACGGGACGGGGGGCGCGGAGTGGCCCGGCCCGGGGAGGGGGGCTGGAGTCCGGCTGGGCTCGGAGCTTAATATCTGTCGCTTATCCCCTGCAGCAGGAGAAGCGCCTGGGCATGGCCAAGCTGGCCCTGGCTCCGGCCGACAGGAAGGCGGTGGGCGCCCCGCTCGGCGGCTCCAGCTGCACCAACCGCTGCTACGCCCGGAGCCAGTCGAGCTGCCCGGGCTTCCCGTTCGCGGAGGAGCCGCTGGCTGGCATTGACAAGGAGCACGCCTTCCTGCTGCAGGAGGTGCTGCAGCAGCAGCGCGCCGGCGCGCAGGCCAACTCGGCCCGCTACAAGACGGAGCTGTGCCGGCCCTTCGAGGAGAGCGGCGCCTGCAAGTACGGCGACAAGTGCCAGTTCGCGCACGGCTGCGGCGAGCTGCGCAACCTGTGCCGGCACCCCAAGTACAAGACGGAGCCGTGCCGCACCTTCCACACCATCGGCTACTGCCCCTACGGCCCGCGCTGCCACTTCATCCACAACGCCGACGAGCGCCGGCCGGCCGCCCGCGGGGAGCCGGCGGCCGGCCGGGAGCGCTGCGCCTTCGGGGAGCGGCCGGCTCTCTACCACAGCGTCAGCTTCGCCGGCTTCTCCGGCCGCGGTAGCCCGCCGTCCCGCACCTCCCCGCCGCCCCTGTACGAGGACTGCCCGCCCCCCGGCTTCCCCTTCCCCGGGCGCTCCCTGGAAGCGCTGCTCGCCCCCCTGCGTTGCTGCTCCGCCGATGCCTCCCCCGACGGCTTCTGCGGCGGCCAGCTGAGCCCCCCGTCCCCCCCGTACCCGGGCCGGCGGCGCCGCTCCCCGTCGCCGCTCTTCGAGCGCGCACCCAGCCCCCCCGACTCCATCTCGGACCGGGACAGCTACGCCAGCGGCTCCGACTCGCCCACCCCGGAGGCGGGCAGGCGTTTGCCCATCTTCAGCCGCCTGTCCATCTCCGACGACTGAGCCGGATCCGGGCTGGGGAGGGAGGGACTGCGACGTGTATCGTCACCTGACATTATATCGCGATATTATACCGTGACAGCGCGGTATTTGTCACCTTCCAGGCATTCCCAGCGCGTCAGATCGCTGCACCATGAGGACAAACTGAAACCAAAGACTGCGGTCCGTAAAGAACCGGGACCGGTACTGGCCTTAGCGGGACCGAGAAGTCGCCCTGTGCCGAAGCGGGCCGCCGGTCCCCGGGCGCACACCGCCGCGTGTCTCCGCTATCAGCACTCTTCTTTGGGAGTTGCTGCAAATCTTTTTAGCTGATGACATAGCATCCAGCAACTTGCTATGTATTATTTAACTTATTTATTATCTTGAACAATATAGGCAACGTTATTTTTTTGCTATATTTATCGACGGGTGAAGCCAAAGATTAAGTGTTTAAATTATAATTGCGTAATCTTGTGCGTAAAGTGGAGCATCGTTACAGTAATATATTCTGCTTTACTATTTTGGGTAAAGAGATGATGATGATTGATGATAATTTAATATTTATTTCGTTTTGTTTACATTTCTATAGTGTTTTTTTGTGTTTAGGTTTGTGTAGCAAGAGAGGTTTTTCTTAAAAACATGGTTCGCAAGTCGCAAAGGATTTCTATATATTTTTATTATTGAACGAATCCGGACGGAGCCCTGTGATATCCGTAAAGCCAGGAGTATTGAGCGCAGGAACGCACTGTGACGCCAGCCAGAATGTAGCAGAGTCCAGGTCGTGCCTTAAGACTAACCCAAGTGTTTCCTTCGTACATGCGCCGTTCCGCTCTTCTCGCGACGGCTTTGTATCGAATACAGGCGATGTTGTGGCTTTTTCGCAACTCTCCTTTCCTAAAAAAAAAAAAAACGTATTTTTTATATCACTTATGTCTTTCCAAGTGTACTGGATAAGATTGGATTTAATACAGTCTATCTGTGATTACTATTTTGATATTTTTGAATGTAATTTCAAGGGGGGGTTGATGGTTTAATATGCAGGGAGACTTCACTACAAATTGACTGTAAGACATTTTTCTTTTTTCTTCGCCCCTCACCAGTACTCCCAATAAAAAAAAAAAACAAAAGTTCAAATGCTCTTGTGTGTGTTCCTGGAGGAAATACTGTCGTGTGGGATCTGGGGAGGGCTGGGTACCTTTGAAATGTGATTCTACATGAGCCACAGGAGTGCGTGGGGGGAGTGGTGGTGGTCACTGTGATCAAAGCAGTCTGACCTCCAGACTGCAACGTTACCAGGTGCTGCCTGCCAGTCCTGCAGGACGTTGCTGACGCGGTCTGCCATGGGGGAGGGGTTGCTTTTGCTTGGGGTTGGTTGGCTGTGGTGGACAAGTGTTTGGTGGCGGGGGGGTTCTCCTGCATTTTCCTGCTATCCCAGCCTCACATCTGTTTGCCTCTGGGTTTCCAGCAGAAACCCTGCATTTCAGCCCATTTCATATCCCCAACAGTCATGATGCTTGGGGATGTATACTGCCCCCTCTGGGTTTTGCGATCAGCTGCCTGGCTGAGTTCTGAAAGCAGTCTTTGTGCAGTGGTCACTCAGCAGAGTGGAAGTAGACCTCTGCAGGCATCTCATCTACCATAAGCTCTCCATAGCCACTTTAACTACCCTGTAGTTAACTTACCTAAAAGTTTCCATCTGCCGTGGAATCTGTTGGCCACTGTACTCCACCCCTCCTCTGCTGTTTTCTTTCATAACCTGATTTCCCCCCCCCGATCAAGGTGTTAATCTCCCCATAAAGCCAAACTGAGATTAGTGCCACCTGGCTGTTGCCAGAGAATTTTGCTGACCCCCTTGTAAAGAACCCAGCTTGCTGTGTTAGTGTGTATGAGTTGTATTTAAGCATAGCATTTAAGACGACACATCCATAACTGAGTTATCTTACCCAAAGAGACACATTTTCTGTGGCTAGAAATACAGCAACAGACAAAAGTGGGTTCGCACCACACGGAAAAAGTGCACAAGGCCAGGAAGTGCACCCCCTTCCTCTTCCTCTTCCTCCTACGCTTCCTTCCTGTCCCTCCTGTTCAGACAGCTGCACCTGTAGAGAATGCCCGGTCATGTAGACACATGCACACAAACATGGAAACCCCTCATTCCCTCTGTAGAAAGTCCCATGATATACCACACTATGCTCTGTGGGCTTCTGCATCATGCTGGGCACAGACATAGTGGCTTTATTCTTGGCCTGGAACTTTCATGACCGGGTTCAAGAAGACGCTAGTCAAACCGGGAGCCTGACAGTAGCCCCGTCCTGCGGTCAGAGTGCCACCTTCCCAATCCCACTCAAACAAGGTAGTGGTCTGGTTTCTAGAGAAGGAGAAGACTTTGCAGGAAGTGCCGCATGTCAGCCTGACGTATCTCTACGTGGGAACTGGCGGGGCCAGGCAGAAATGAGAATTTGCTGGTTGTTACCTCAGAATTGCTAAATGCGGTTTCGCAGGCCGTCTGGCATTTGCACAATATGCAGAATTCCAGCTCTGACCCAGAGAGTGCGGCGGACGGCGCGGCGACCGGCTGGAAGGAAAACTCGTGTGAGCGGCAGGCTGGGCACCTAGCGACCAGCTCCCCGAAAACGGCTCCAGGGCGTTTCCCAATTCCCTTCCAATCACCAGCGATCTGAATCCCTGAAGATCTCACCCCAGCTGACCATAAACCCCCTTCTCTCCACATCCTTCTGTAATAATAACCAGAATTATGAACAGTCGGGGAAGAGCAAAGTAACAAACTGCAGCCGAGGTTTAACTGAACGCCCAGGTTTCTGTTAACTTGGATTTCACGGCCCCTCCCTTTGCCAGTCATTCAGCATCTCCTCCATGTTTGCACGCAGTTTATGTCCAGCATGCTGCAGAACACGCATTTCAGCTGCCCATTAGCTACAGGACAAGCTGCACTGGTGGGCGGGGAATCCGCAGCCCTGCATATGCAGCAGAGCAGCGTGTTTTACAGTAATGGCTTTCCCATGTCTCACCTCTAACATGCGGGCGGCACACTGCCAGGTCTGGCGGTTTGACTTCCTTAGTCTGGCTAATTGGCCTCTCAAGATTGTCCTTAGTGTTAGGCCGTGTCTGAGGAAGGGCGTTTCCCAGTAAAGGGTGTCTGTCTAGGGTGTCCCCCTGCCCTGTGCCATGTGCTGCTTGGTGTGGGCTCTGGGCTCTTTGTGAGCCAGACCAGGATAGGCAGTAAAAAATGGATGGATGGGTGGTTGGATGGAGGGTTAGTTGGATGGGTGGAGGGATGGAGGGATAGTTGGATGGGTGGATGGATGATGGATGGTTGGGTGGATGGGTAGATGGATGGATGGATGGATGGGTGTTTTACAGTGACGGGAGGTCGGAGGTCCTGCACAGATTGGAATCACGGCTTGTCTCTTACTGGAGGTTTGCTGTGGAATCGGATCTCCTGTGGACTGTTCCATGACGTGGCTGATGGGGGCGCCCAAGGGCAGCACTCTGACCTGTCAGCGGTGACACGCTGCTTCCTGTTACCTTGCCCGGCTCATACTCACGCCCGAGACTCAGGTGACGGGCGTGTCATTTGGCTGGCAGGTAAACACTCTGCCTAAGCATGTGTGAGAACCTGCGTCACCTGGGAGACCGCCCCCCTTCTCCGTAAACCTGCTCTCATGCCTCCTCTTTCACTCTCTCTCTCCCTTACACACACTCTCTCTCCACCCATATTTTTCCCATAATTCCCTGCCTTTCCCTCCTCCACATTGACTTCAAAGTGACGCAACATGATTACCCTGGCAGCTAAACTTAAAACAAAATGTGTTTATTTTAAGGTTATCTCTCTGTGTCGTTAATTCATTGACAAACCCACTAAGTCCATGACCACATGTACTAATTTGCACGTTGCTCTGTTTTGTGCGTTGTAGCGTTTCGCGCTGGTGTTTCCGTTGCTTCGCTCGCTAATGATGACCTAACAGGCCTCTTCCTCCTAAGATGGCGGCTGCATACGTCAGTCAGCTGTCCGCAGTGCCTACGCCGCCCCACTCATTTACCTTAAATGGCCAGGATCCATCTTCCACATTACTTAATTAGAAATGGACCCACGCCGGAAATCACCTGCCTGGTTTTGCCGGACCCCCCCCAGTACCCCCTTATTCCCCAAGGGGTCTCTGGCTGGTCACCGGTAGCAGGGTAACATCGGAGTATCCGTGGTGCGGAGTGGTCACTGCATGTCCAGTGTAGATAAATCAAGGTGTAAATAAAGGTGTAAATAAATCAATGGAAAATGCTGGCATGTGACTGCCAGGAGCTGTGGAATCACAGACACACACAGGCACAGAGAGAGGTGCACACAACACACACACAGACACAGAGTGAGAGAGGGAGACACACACACAGATACACACAGACACAGAGCGAGAGAGGCAGACACACACACAGATACACACAGACACAGAGTGAGAGAGGCAGACACACACACAGATACACACAGACACAGAGCGAGAGAGGCAGACACACACACAGATACACACAAACACAGAATGAGAGAGGCAGACACACACACAGATACACACAGACACATAATGAGAGAGGCAGACACACACACAGATACACACAGACACAGAATGAGAGAGGCAGACACACACATAGATACACACAGACACAGAATGAGAGAGGCAGACACACACACAGATACACACAGACACAGAATGAGAGAGGCAGACACACACACAGATACACACAGACACAGAATGAGAGAGGCAGACA
>JAODKN010000042.1:1581447-1593950 GCA_026774425.1 Petrocephalus zakoni | reverse complement strand
TTATGGGCAGATCCCTTGTTTCTGTGAGCTATAGGCTTGTTCTCCCTCCTACCAAACCCCTGGTGCAATAAAACAGCTGCTGTGTGTAATTCCTGACCAGCACTATACACACATTTATCACTGCCTGTGCGCACAGGGCTCCATCTGTTATTCAATTCGATTCCATTTATTTTTATATAGCGCCCTTCATAACAGAGGTGTCCCAGGGTGCTTTACATGGGCGTGTTGGAATACAGTGATATATGCAAAACAGAGTGGGACAGAGAAAATGAAATACACTGAATGAAAGAAAGAAAGAAAGAAAGAAAGAAAGAAAGAGAGAGAGACAGAGCCAATTGACATGGTATGTAGGCTACACTGTCAGAACTCTGAATTTATAACACTTAGCTATAAAATCTCTTAGTTTCTTAAGAACACTATACAGTAGTTAAACAATAAACAAAAATAATACCACGTTAAACTTAAAACTGCATTATATTAGGATTGAAACTATTAGATTTAGACAAATGAAAAACGAAAAAGAAAAAAAAAGTCACCGGTTGCTGTAAGCCGGTCGCGGGAGTCAGAGGGCGTGCTGCCGGTGACATCACTGTGGGACTGCCCTCTCCGGGCGGCCGAGCGGAGCCACCAGGCAGTCCCCAGCCCCGGCGCGGACACGCCCCGCCACCGCTCGCACTCACACGAGCGAAAGATGAATTACTTTGCAGTCCCGGCTCCGCTTGACATCGGCACAGTTCCCTGCAACTGCACTTAGACGACGCGATGCTTTGGCACACTTTCTCACGCGGGGAGCCCACTTCCCTCCCCCGGGAGTAGGTGGGGTGGGGGGAGGCAGGTCAGCCAGGCTGTGGCAGAGTGACTGCTGCAAGATGAAGTTTGGAAAGAGCGTCTGCATCCTGAATGTCGGCGGCACCAAGTACGCCTTCCCCCGGGACGTGATCAAGGACTTTCCCCTGCGCCGGGTGAGCCGCCTGCACAGCTGCGCCTCCGAGAAGGAGGTCCTGGAGGTGTGCGACGACTACGACCGCGACAGCAATGAGTTCTTCTTCGACCGGCACTCGGAGGCGTTCGTCTTCATCATGCTCTACGTGAAGTCCGGCAAGCTGCGCTTCGTCCCGCGGATGTGCGAGCTCTCCTTCTACAACGAGATGGTCTACTGGGGGCTGGAGAGCTCCCACCTGGAGTGCTGCTGCCAGCGGCGGCTGGATGACAGGATGTCGGACTCCTTCACCTACTTCTCGGAGGAGGACACCAAGCCAGAGGAGGACCTGGAGACCGGGGCAGGGGGCGCCAGGTGGCTGGAGAAGATGAGGAGGACTTTTGAGGAGCCCACGTCCTCCGTAGCTGCTCAGATCCTCGCCTCGGTCTCCGTGATTTTTGTGATCGTGTCCATGGTCATACTGTGTGCCAGCACCCTGCCTGACTGGGACAGCGCCAAGAACAGCAGCGCGGAGGAGCACAGGTAGCCGCACGCCCGGTTCCGGCTGCCGGAGACCCCGAACGCGCTACTCCGCAAATTCCACATTATACATTCTATTATGTGTTTTTCTGAATATATGCGTTATGGAGGGATGGGTGGATAGATGCCTAATCAGTCATTCACACACTGAGTCGAATTAACGAGTTTGAGTATGTTTTAAAATCTAATTGATTTGCCATTGTCTTTTTAAAATATAGACGCCGTACACACACTTACTTACTCTGCATGTTGCATGTTGTATCTTTAAACTCTCAGTGTATTTATCAGTCATGCTGTTGTTTTGTGCCGAGATTTTCACCTGTTCGCTTCATTTTTCAGCACATAACACTTCCACCAAACAGGCCCGTAACTAATGAATGACCTACAATTAACAGACGCTTATGAGCGTCTTAGATTGTCTGTAGTGGGAACATCTGGGTCTATAATTCTTGCTGTTTATTTATTGATCATCGAACTCGAGGGAAATATTAAAACCGTCACGAAACAGCAGCTAGCTCTGGCTCTGTGGTAGTGAATTAATTAATTACTGCAGAAAGTGTGGGCGACGGTGCTGGGCGCAGTGTCTATCCATCATGTAGGGGGAGACGGGTGGCCTCGAGGTAGCTGGGATATGCTATGTTACACATGCATGATGTATTTTTTATAACATTATTTATCAAGTGTAGCCCCATAGCTGAAGTGAACATAGAGCAACAGGGGGCTTCGAGGATGGTATATGGGTCCTGGCAGACCCAGGGGCGTTGCTAGGCTTCTAAGACATCCGCGGCTTAGCCCAGATCCCTAATCTGTCCGAGGGCTCTCAAACTGAGAGCATGCTGGTTAAAACATCCAAGCCACACAAATCAGCAGGGGCTCGTTGGGATTCATTCAGGGCCTGAGCCCCCAGTGCTCTAGGCTCCAAGCGCTTCTGACCAGACTAATGCATCACGCAGCCATGATCTAAATGTGTGCTGTGGGGAAAGTTATACGCTGATAAACCCAAGGAGAGCCGGCCTTTCAGCCTGGGAAACGGAATCATTTTATAAAATATTATGCATTTACGATGCTTTTTTTTCTAGAGGTGCCAAAGGCTTAACTGTCCATCCAGGAAAAAAGCCAATGCAGTTGCCTTTGATGGCACTAGTGAACAACAAGCCGGACAAAGTGCTGTCAATATTCAATCAACGGTGGCAAGATTAAAACTCATTTGCCGTCCTCTAAAATCACTTTGCTGTCGAATCCTTGAGAAAAAGCTTGAGCACAGCAGATTAATTGGGAATTGTCCATTACATGCAGACTATGTAATACTTTAGCCCCATTAGATGCTGTTATGATAAACCATTCTTTTAATATTTAACTCGAATGCCCTGTGCAGTAAATGCAGTAAAAACAATTAAAACCATTCATCCATCTTCCACGGCCACTTACCCCGTGCAGGGCTGCGCTGGCAATTAAAAACAGAAATCTCTAAAATGAGCAAACGTCTTAACGCTGGTCTTTCAGCAGCATAGTTCAGTATCCATCCCTGCATCTTCTAACAGCTCACCCTGCTTGGAAACAGAACACAGTACCTTTTCCCCTGACCCTGCAATGATACAGTAACCCCTAGCATCACTAATTATGCGTAAAAAACAATCGGGAAGTGGGGGGGGGGGGGGATCGGATCAGCCCCTACGGATCACAGAGTCCGGTCCCTCTACAGCAGCAAAGTCCGTCATCCCTCCATCTGTGGGGCTTTATCGGGGTAATTGGAAATGTGGAGATGCAGATTTCACGTCAATGCGTCTTTTTAACTGCACGGATCTGGCTGGCGGCCGCTGCCTGTTTCTGCAGAGGCTGCTTAATGTCTCACGCCCTGTCTGCCTTCAGATACCCCTAACCCAAGCGCGTCTGCGCCCCTTTTGGAGATGGCCTTTGCCGCTGCTTGTCTCCAGCCAGTTTGCCTGAATCTCTCTGTCTCTGCCATTTCCCACAAAAAGCCCCCCCCACAATGGTGCCAGGCTGAGCCTAATATTTCACACTTTCAAAACGTGGGCGTCACCTTTGGCATGGCCCAATCAGAGCACAGCGGAGAGGGGGGGAGGGGGGGGGGCACCAGCTGCTGAGGGCTGGTGAGGCAGGAAAAGCCCAGACTGCCCAAAGGCCTTCTGGGAAACGTTCAAGGCTTTTGATGAGCGTCCCATTTTAAAATATTTCTTAAATTTAAAAACTGTGTCATTTCCTAGGAAGCCAGATTTGATTCAGACTGTCAGAGTGCGCACACCAATGCAGCCTGGTGTCCCTGCTGTTCTCGGCCTGGTTCAGAGCCTCAGATTCTTGTTCCATGCCATCCCTGGGTCACAGGGCCCGCTAACTGCTCAGTACTTACAGCCTGAATTGCACGTGACCCTGCTTAGCAGCAGGCTCGGCTCCAGCTCTCGGGAACAGGGTGGGCCAGGAAGATTTTTTGGGGGGGCAATTACATATAAAAAAATACACTCCCCCCACCCCCTGTGAAGCCGGGCCCACTTAGCAGACATCTTTACAGAGAGAGCCCTCTGCAGTTTGCCCTTTAAGCTGCTGGCTGTTGGGCCGCGATTTGGGGTAAGTACCTGATGCCTGGGACCTGCAGCCCTCGGTGACTGGGCCGCGTCCCTGCTCACCTCATTGCCTGCTCCTTTGCATTTAGGGTGTCCAACACTGAATCGACGCTGTTTTATATCAAAGAGAAGAACCAATTAAGGTCACTGTGACTATAATGGCTTTCCCTAAGCCCAGTTTATACATCCTGCTGAATATTACCTGAAACGACTTGGGTTAAGTACAAGGACACTATATAACTTGAAAAATTTACTTTGCATGGGACTTTTTCCACTGCCACCAAGAACCAGGCCTTACCGTAAAGTGGCGGTTTTCCAATGTAACGAATGCAAGCCGTACTCAAGCTGTAACCGAGCTCACATAGCCCCACTTACTAGGGGCCTGACGCATGACCAAACTGAGCCGGCTGCATCCCCAGCATCTGCACCAGAAATGCAAGGAGGTACCAGTGCAAATGGATTATCTGAAGGAAAAACCGTATCTTCTATATATTACTCATTATTAGTAATATCGCGTATTGCAAAGTACTGATGCACTCCCGACCTCGAAACTATTTTAAAAAGTGCTATTGAACAGCTAAAAAAAGAAGCAGAAATTAGTACACAATAAAATAACTGCGCGTAGAAAATCAAAATGTATGATGTGTGCACAGTGATTAAGCATCTCTTTTTAAGCACCAAAGCTAGTTTCTCTTCGCAGTATGGCTCAATTATGGCCCAGTTCCTGTATGCCAATGGAAAATCACTGATAGTTCTTTAACTGTTGTTTCCTTAATTATTCTGTCCATTTGAGTCAGACCTGACCGATGTTCAGTCCAGACACAGCTTCTCACCAAGTGCCACTTACAGCACCCCTGCGTAGCAGGAAGTGACTTAGAAGCTAAAAAGCCCCATTATTTAGCCTCTTGATAATACCGTCTTCTTCCATGAAAACACCATTACATCAGCGGTGTAGAGTGAAAACACAGGGGGACCATTAATGGCTTGAGGGACAGATGCTTTTGCAAATTGGAAATCTTACATCATAGATGATGATTTAATAAAATCATTAAAACAAAGCAAGGTGGGGGGCGGTCGTGGTCTGTTAATATTAATAATCACATTTTGCATGCAATCAAAGGACAATAGGCAATGGTGAATATCTATTTAGCAAGAACCTTTATAAGAACCTCAGCAGTCCTCCAACAGGATGAATCAGGGATAGTTCCCCACCCAGTGCTGATTGTACTCTCAGTTCCTAGCTAAAGGCTGCCCTCTTCCTGCCCCCAGGATCATCGAGGCTGTGTGTATCGAGATCCTAGCTAAAGGCCGCCCTCTTCCTGCCCGCAGGATCTTAGAAGCCGTGCCTATCGAGGTCCTAGCTAAAGGCAGCCCTCTTCCTGTCCACAGGATCTTTGAGGCTGTGTGTATCAAAGTCCTAGCTAAAGGCTACCTTCTTCCTGCCCCCAGGATCTTTGAGGCTGTGTGTATCGAGGTCCTAGCTAAAGGCTACCTTCTTCCTGTCTGCAGGATCATCGAGGCTGTGTGTATTGAGGTTCTAGCTAAAGGCCGCCCTCTTCCTGTCAGCAGGATAATCGAGACTGTGTGTATCGAGGTCCTAGCTAAAGACTGCCCTTTTCCACAGGATCATCCAGGCTGTGTATTTTGAGGACTTAGCTAAAGGCTGCTCTTTTCCTGTCCACAGGATCACCAAGGCTGTATGTATTGAGGTCCTAGCTAAAGGCTACCTTCTTCCTGTCTGCGGGATCATCAAGGCCATGTGTATCGAGGTCCTAGCTAAAGACTGCCCTTTTCTTGCCCACAGGATCATCCAGGCTGTGTATAATGACGTCCTAGCTAAAGGCTGCTCTCTTCCTGTCCACAGGATCACTAACGCTGTATGTATCAAGGTCCTAGCTAAAGGCTACCTTCTTCCTGCCTGCAGGATCATCGAGGCCGTGTATATTGAGGTCCTAGCTAAAGGCCACCCTCTTCCTGTCCACAGGATCATCGAGGCCGTGTGTATCGAGATCCTAGCTAAAGGCTACCTTCTTCCTGCCCGCAGGATCATCGAGGCCGTGTATATTGAGATCCTAGCTAAAGGCCGCCTTCTTCCTGCCCGCAGGATCATCGAGGCCGTGTATATCGAGGTCCTAGCTAAAGGCCGCCCTCTTCCTGTCCGCAGGATCATCGAGGCCGTGTATATTGAGATCCTAGCTAAAGGCCGCCCTCTTCCTGCCCGCAGGATCATCGAGGCCGTGTATATCGAGGTCCTAGCTAAAGGCTGCCCTCTTCCTGCCCGCAGGATCATCGAGGCCGTGTGCATCGGCTGGTTTACGGCCGAGTGCATCGTGCGCTTCCTGGTGTCCCGCGATAAGTGTGAGTTCCTACGGCGCCCGCTGAACGTCATCGACCTGCTGGCTATTGCGCCGTACTATGCCTCGGCGCTGGCGGCAGCCGTGACGGGCGAGAGCTCGCAGCTGCAGCGGGCCGGCGTCACGCTGCGCGCCCTGCGCATGATGCGCATCTTCTGGCTCATCAAGCTGGCGCGCCACTTCCTGGGCCTGCAGTCGCTGGGGATGACGCTGCGGCGGTGCTACCGCGAGATGGTCATGCTGCTGGTGTTTGTGGGCGTGGCCATGGCCATTTTCGGCGCGCTGGCCCAGCTGCTGGAACACGGCCTGGACCTGACACCCAGCAGCGAGGACTACACCAGCATCCCGGCCGCCTGCTGGTGGGTTATTATCTCCATGACCACGGTGGGCTATGGAGACATGTACCCCATCACCACGCCCGGCCGCGTGCTGGGCGGCCTCTGTGTGGTTAGCGGCATTGTGCTGCTGGCGCTGCCCATCACCTTCATCTACCATAGCTTTGTGCAGTGCTACCACGAGTTGCGCCTGCGCTCGGCACGCTATCACCGCAGCCTCTCCGCCGAGTTCCTCAACTGACCTGCACACGTCAGCCCCGCACCACCACTCGCCTCCTGGCAAAATGGGAACTGCCCCATGGTGTGCCTGCTTTCTTTGGCCAGGAGACTCTTCTGATGCATTTGCTCCTGCGTTCAGGCCACTGGGTGTGTCAGGGTTTTCGTAAGGCCATGAGAGGCGCCCAGGGTGAGTGCAACTGATAGGAAATGCCGGTAGTTCATGGGTACCCGGCTTATATCAATTCATGGAAGTCAGAGCCACATAAATAAGAAGAGGTAAATATTTCTCAAGTTTCCTCGTGGCTGTGAACAATATTAACGACAAGCAAAGTACCCGAGTCTCCGATGCATCACAGCCAAAGTGATACTTTATCTTGCTCCAGTCGGGAGTGTGGACACCAAGTTCTAACGTGACGTCATGACTGCTCCATCCCAGTGTCCTGTATGATGCCACCACAGGGCAGGAGGGTGGCCGGGGGGAAGCTGGTGTCGTGGCTAACGTCGTGGGTGGTCCCGTGGCCCCTCTCTTCTGCCACAGGGGCCCATAAGGAGAGGCGGCTGCCCCCTTAGGCTTGCACCCCACCACTGCTGCCATGCTATGGCGGAGGCTCAGTTCCTTCAGCCCCTGGGGGCAGTTTCCTTCCACGCCGGCGCTGGCCATGTCACCTCCTTCCCTCAACCCTCTCCTGCTGCTCCATTGGCCTCCTCCTTCTCTGAAGGGTTCCAGGCCTCCTAGCTGCCAGGGAAAGCTATTGCACGCAGTTCAGCTTTTGTGACGTCAACACTGTCTATCCATTTGATTTATTTACGTATCTGACATCCCACTTCCAGGACAGTAGGCAGCTGCGTGGAAATGAAAAGCTGACTCTTCCTCGCATCCCCCTGCCTCTCAGTCTGCCCGCAGTAGGCCAGGCAGCCCACCAGCAGCTATGGTCATGTGACTATTGCCAGATGTTCACCAGTCATCCAGGTTTACAAGGTCATGTTCAGGACACTCAAGGTCATCCATCAACTGCAGCTTGAAAGCCTTGTTTCTTTTTTACTTTTGTTGATGGTCTCTTTTAATCTTTCTGTTTTCTTTTACTTTTGTTGATGGTCTGAAAATATTATAAGAGTATATAAATATATCCAAAGTAACACCGAAATTGTTATTTAACGTAATTAATCTTCCAAAAGACCAAGCTTGAATACTATGGTTGCTCTCTAGGTGAAAAATAACAGCATCCTGAAGGAAAATATATATTCTCTGTGCTTCATTGCATGATGAGCCTTGAAAAATAAAATGGAAAAACTTTGTTTAAAACTTATAAGATGAAGTGGAGTAACGCCTACGAGCTCCACTGGTTCCTGCCATGGCAACAGTGCAGCTGGATGATGCTGGACTTCTGTTGGGAATAAGCCTTCATACTGGACCTGTTAGGCTGCCTCAGGACGTAGTGTTTTTTTTCCAGTTGTGTCAGGAACCAGAGCTTCCTAACACCGTCCTAGCCTGGAGTTTCAATTTTGCAAATGTTACTGATTCCAGTTTTATGCAACATGAGTGGATGCCCACATGTCCCCCCCCCCCCAATTTCAGACTTAGGGTGATCAGATAATCCATGTCATCCCGGACACATTGAGCTAGGACAGGATTTGTAAGCTACCATTTCAATTAAAAGACATAGATTCCACTTAAGCGCTGCATTCGTGCTGATTCATCAGTATGCTATAATCCCGCACGTGTCACTAATGTTAATGTAAAACAGCTGGATAAGTCTTTCAATCAAATTAACAAACCCGTCAAAGCGCAGAAAGAACAGAACTATTGGGTGCGTTCGACTTCCATGCAACCGCTTACAGCGCTGGCTTAAAGTGATGCATTCTGGTCTTGACGCAATGCATGATGGTTAGTTTTTATTGTCCGACTTCAGCCGGCACCGCAAAACGTCACCACGCGTCACCATGTCACATGGTACAAAACTCTCACAAGTTTACACACCCAGCTGCACAAACTGGGAACCGCCTCTGTGACGACACAACTGTGCATTTATTGGCTGAAGATTTTAGTGACACGCTTGACGTGTGTGGTGTTTGTATCCCAAAAAGTTCCGATGCGTTATCTGCTATTTCTCCCGAAAAAGAACTGTGAAGCAGTGAGAACTGGTTTTCATTTAGTTTACCCGGTAAAATAAAGTTGAAATAAATAAAATAAATAAATAATACAATAAAATATAATAAATCAAAGAAATGCCAACTTTAATAGTGCACGTTAGTTGTTGTTAGTTGTTTATTTATTGTTAGTTACTGTAATGTTGCACTGTTTTATTTGTCTAATTGTCTAGTCTGTGAAGAAGGTGTTTAAGTAAGAATTGCATTGTACTCTGTACTTTCTACATATGACAGTAAGAACGGCAATACAGCGAGCTGGACCATTGCAGTCAGATCTCGCGCACTAGGAGCAATGAAAGTTGTCCGACTTGACGCCAGTCAGTTTATTCTCCAGCCCTGCAGCTGCGCGCAGATCTCAAAGTGTCCAGGATGACATGGATTATCTGGTCACTCTAGGTGACTAAACCCTTCCCAGGATTTGCAGAGACATTGGGAATTGAATGAAGGGAAAAGCACAGAGATCCTCAATTCAAAAAGCTGAAAGTCTCTGAATTTGTTGAGTCAACCCTTGCTGCACATGGGAGGCAAGTTACAGGGAAGCAGAGAGAGCCAGCTGGGCCATGTTAACAGCAGGCGCGGGTGTGTTAGTGTGTAGTGCAGTATTAGCAGAGAGAGCCAGCTGGGCCATGTTAACAGCAGGCGCGGGTGTGTTAGCATGTAGTGCAGTATTAGCAGAGAGAGCTGGCTGGGCCATGTTAACAACGGGCGTGGGTGTTAGCATGTAGTGCAGTATTAGCAGAGAGAGCCAGCTGGGCCATGTTAACAGCAGATGTGGGTGTGTTAGCATGTAACTAAGTATTAGCAGAGAGAGCCAGCTGGGCCATGTTAACAGCAGATGTGGGTGTGTTAGCATGTACCGCAGTATTAGCAGAGAGAGCCAGCTGGGCCATGTTAACAGCAGGTGTGGGTGTGTTAGCATGTAGCTCAGTATTAACTGAGAGAGCCAACTGGGCCATGTTAACAGCAGGTGTGGGTGTTAGCATGTAGCATAGTATTAGCAGAGACAGCTGGCTGGGCTGTGTTAACAGTGGGTGTGGGTGTTAGCATGTAGCATAGTATTAGCAGAGAGAGCTGGCTGGGCTGTGTTAACAGTGGGTGTGGGTGTTAGCATGTAGCATAGTATTAGCAATTAACGTGTCAGGAGGCTCATTCGCGGGAACAGAGTGTTAGCAGAGCCCTGAGTGAGCAGCAGAGTTTCTCAGCGGGAGAGGTGCGTCCGCATGGATAGGCACATTGCGTTTAGACACTGCCACCAGCTGCCACGCGCCGGGTCCAAGGCGGCTACTGTAGCTGTGAATAATGTTTATTTTTAAAAAATACCATGTTAGGTTTGATGTTGAATGATTGAAACTGAAATGTATTAAATAAATGAATAATAATAAAAAAACATTTGTATGACAGATGCTGCAGCTGATGTTGTTCCTCCAGGCTCTGTTCCCCAGGAGAGCTGGACAGGCCCTGCAAAATGCAGGCCCAGGCAAACATTTACTCAAATTGTACTGAATATTCATGTGATCCCAAGGGAAGACAAGCTCTACAGGCAGAATGCAAAGATGGACCTCGGCCCACTGCCGTGTACTGAGGCAAGAATCACACTCTGTCAAGGACGAAGCGTTCTGAATGGCCAATGAGCCTCAGCTTACCCCAAGAGGCCTCTGTGAAACGGACACCCTCAGGAAAGAGAAATATATGGCAATGTATTGGAAAATATAATCAATATATTATTATTGTTTCCATATATGGGAAATTAGTGCTCATAATTTCCGATATACTT
The DNA here is from genome assembly GCA_026774425.1 of Petrocephalus zakoni. Lineage (NCBI taxonomy): Eukaryota > Metazoa > Chordata > Actinopteri > Osteoglossiformes > Mormyridae > Petrocephalus > Petrocephalus zakoni. The sequence continues at coordinate 1,583,082 of JAODKN010000042.1, read as the reverse complement.
CAATATATGCATGGATTATGTACAGCTATATACTGATACATATAAAAAATATTGCAGTGAAGACAAAAACTGCACAACACAATGAATTTATGTTTTGTGAGTTGATTTAATTCCTGCTTATGTATATTACCCTTTGTGTCACATAACAATCAATATATTACAATGTAGTGCAGAATACATAAGGAACTGGTGCTTATTATATATGGAATATGAGTATATAAAATATGTATCTCAACGTGTGTAATTTTATATTTAATTTCATGATAAATGTCATATATATGTATCCACAATTCATCTCATTTCGTTGCTTATTAAAGCAACGGATGGAACACGTGAAGAAAATAAGAAATTAAGTCAGGTATCCTATTTAGCAAATACAAGCTTAAGGTAGGGGTGGGCGGATCGATCCAAATATCGATTGTATCGATAAGAACGTTGGTATTGGTATCGGATCGATACCCGCGTGATGAAGTCGATACTGTTCCAATTTCTCTCCTCAATGGTCCCAAAAGTAGAAATCTGTGCGAACAAACACTGCTCCGTCTGCATCTTGCAGCTCACTTTGCTCCGTCTCCCCCTTACACTGCTGTGGTTTGTTGTCGGAGTGTCACGTGACTCCGCGGCGTGAGCGTGAGCAGACAGGCTGGGTGAGAGGCGCGGCAACATGGCAGAGAAAAAGAGAATTAGAGCCAAGAGTAGTTTGTGCTTTTATTTAGTTATTTGCACTTTATTTACTTTAATTTTCGCAACTAACTGTGTGCACCTATTTATAAAAGTAGATAAGTATAATCAAAGGGAGTTTTATTTATCTCTTATTGTTGTTTCTAAATAAATAACTTGAAAAGAGTAATTTAAGTTTTAAAACATTTGTTTTCCAATAATTTATATAGATTTCACGTTTCTAAATTTAGTTCATTACAACAATAACAACAATAAATGAGTTTTAACAGGCACATAATGAACTAATTAAATATGGAGTGCAGAAATCACTAAAATTGGTGGTTATGAAAATTAAATCAGATTTAGCATATTGGTGATGCATAATTGCTGTCCCCTACATACTACTTAAGCAGCCGTCGGTGATATTGGCCCCGTGTTTACTTGGTATCGGATCGATGCAAAATTTAGCAGTATCGCACACCACTACTTGAAGGTTACCATTCTCCTATCTACAATTTTAATGGTCTTTTTCCCCGCGCCATACTGTGATTGGCTAGTACTCGTTTGCCTAAAACTTTCCGGTTTTGCGGTCCAATCACGGCGCAGTTGTCCATGGGTCGTTTATATGGCAATATTTAAACATTCCTCTCCTATCTGTAATTTTATTTTAGATAACAAGAATTATATTATGCGAATTCTAGATATCTGAAATTGCATTTGTACTAGTAATAATTCTCAGTCTTCAACAGAACTATTATTAGTCACAGTTTCTATTTTAGATATCCAAAATGCCAACCAGGTTAAGATATCGAAAACTACATTAGTACTAGTAAGAACGCAATTTTAGATATTTCAATTGCTTAATTAATTGTAACTATAGTATGAATTCAGTTGCAGTATATCTACAATTCGAATTATTACTACTTAAAATATAACAAATGTAACAAAATATAACAAAATATCTACTAATATCTA
>JAODKN010000042.1:1550190-1561205 GCA_026774425.1 Petrocephalus zakoni | reverse complement strand
AAGGTTTAGTAGATGTGTTTGAGCAGGGAAATCTGCAAACTGTGTCGCAGACTGGCCCTCCAGGACCGGAGTTGGGGGAACCCTGGTGTATGCTATAGACTGCTTACATCAGACAACAGCTGAGCCCTGCCCACCAAAAAGAAAGGTGGGCAACCGCGAACTCTGACCTGGAAGAGATTAAGAGCCTGCACAGCGGCGTTGTCCAGGCGCATGTACTGGCCGAGGTCGAAGGCTGTCAGCCTGAAGGCGCCAAAGTTGGCCTCGTCAGAGAGGAGCTCCAGGTATCGGATGACAGCGGCCAGGGCAGACATGGCGACCTGCAGAGCACCACAGCATTTAGGGTCCTTATGAAGTGCTACGCCAGCAGGGGCCTTCTCACAGCTATCAGCAGTGTCTAACATCGCCCCCTGGTCCAGGCTCACCTGCTTCTCCATCTCCGGCAGGGCAGCGCTGGACACAGTCTCCCCCTTGCGAGCCTGAAGCAGACGGTCCAGGTCCTGCACCACGTCCTTGGTGGTGAACTCAATCTTCTTCCTGTCTGATACCAGGACACCACCCCGCTGGACCACCTGGCAGACATGGTGCTAGCTTAGCATAGCGCCACACTAGCGTAGCGTCACACGGTGTGGCGGGGGGAGAAGAGTTTACCTGTCGGAGCTTGCCCATGTCACCAGTTGCGTCCCCTGCTGGCAGCACACACTCCTTGGGCCCAATCTGCACCAGCAGGGCCTCCAGGTTCGAGAACTGGTCATTGTCCGGGAACTCGCAGACACCCAATTTCCTGAGGGTGGAGTCCACGTAGCCCACGCCCACCATGCGCTGACCGTCGCCGGAGCCCAGGCGCACGCCCACCACCCCAGCTCCAGCCCCTGAGCCACCGGCCCCCCCGAACAGGACCTCCTCAAACTGCGTGAGGTTCCCGGGAGACGCCTGCAGGGACAGGGGACGAAACCGGCAGCTTGTGAGCAAAGGGAGGAGATAGGGGTTCAAGTCCTAAATAGGGACGCGCTGCCGGAGGATGGGTTCAACTTCCTCTGCACTGCATGTTGCTGTAACTGCCTCTGTGATTTGGACTTCCTGATCCCCACTGCATCACCTACTTAATGCTGACTTATTCTTATACTGCACTGCCTTTTGCCCAGTGACGCCTTCACTTATTGCACTGCTTCTCGGCCTGCGGTCCCCCTGGGCACATCTGCCACTGGTGTGTACAATGAAGCCAGCTGGCTGGACCGGTGGGTCAAACCGAAACGAAAGACTTCAGCAGATTACCGGGTCTCTGTGATGCAGGCACTGGGAAGCCTGGACATGAAACAGGGAAACGGCACAGAGAGACAGGATGAAGGAGGTAGTGGGCCAGAGGAGAAGAGCAGAATGTCAGAGACAGAAACAACCCAGTGCAACTCAGAGGAGGAAGTGGTGGCCCAAGCGGACGACGGGACGGGAGCAGACTGCCCACACGGCACCCCCCCACAGCCAGGCACCTTGTAGGCCAGCTGCCAGTCGTGATCTTTGCCGCTCTTGCTGCCGGCCTTGTTCCTGTACACCTCCACTCTGTACTGCCTCACCAGCAGCAGGTCCCGCACAAAGGACTCGAAGTTCATCTTGCTGAGCACCACACTCTCCAAGCGCTTGGCTCCTGGACAGACGGGAAGCATAGAGAACTAAACTATTAAAATAATCTTTTGTTCTTCTCCACAGAAATCTCGTGCCCATTATTGCCGCTTAAATGTCGACAGAACCGGTTGGACTCCGATGAAATAACTGCATGTGCAATTATAGCTCGTTCTGCGGATGCTCATTACTCATTTTATTTAGCTTTTCATTACATATTACACTCATTACACTACAATTTAAAATTCTGTCTCACGATGAACATGCGATTTCAAGTAGCTTCAATTCAGCTAAAAACACAAAACGAACTGGCAAAAAATCGGGACTTAAGGGTATTGTAATGTAACATTGGGTTTAACGGAACATTTTACATTGTTATGCATGACTTAACATCTTTAATAACACCCCTTTATACACATTACGTGCAAACATTAAGCAATGCGGCTAAAAATATTAATGGAAACTATTTCATGTTACCATGTTAAAATAAGCAAAGATTCGGTAATTTTGCTTCATATGCGTAAGCTTACTATACGATTTCTTTTCAAAATACTTTGAAATAGTAACACCTATAGTAACCATGTCGGAGTTTCTTGCACAAAATTATCCAGCTACCAAGTGTATGTTCAACTGGCCAAGAAGCAGAAGAAGGCTTAATTCAGCGACAGAGACCCGCTTGCCTGATCCGAGGCTCTTGATGACTCCGTTGGTCTTGAATACTTCTTTTGCTGCAAAGACAGCATCTTTTCCGTGCACCGTATAATAATCATTACGATCAAATATCCTGACCGTGGTGTCAGGCTTCTCGGGCATAGAAAAGTAAAAAGCCAGGAACCCTTGTTCAGTGGCACTGTCCATGGACAGGTTCTGCTTCGGCTGCACCGCCATGCTGGAATCTCCCGCCACAGCGCGCTCGAAAGGTCAAAGGGAAAAGGGGTCCGTCGCCATGGTAATATGGAATCGCGCGCAGGAACACAGTCGCGCATGCGTATTAAACTCGGGGCGCGCAGCAGTGTCTAAAGATGGCTTATCAGAAGAAAAAGACGAATCTGAAAGCGCACTGCATTTTTTCCTAAACCTAGAGAAAGCATAATCATTGTCATTAATTGGTTCAGAGAGCCCCGTCGTGAGCCGGATTTTGACGTAACCCGAACATGCCGAAATGCCTTAAAAATGCCTGAGGACTAATAAATAGACATAGTCATTTCCATTGACGTAAACACACCTTTAATTCATTGTAAAAGTCAGTATTGAGTTTTCAATCTTAGAAGTAAATGTTCACCTATTCCTCAGAAAAACAAAATTGAAATTACTGTAATAAAAGTGACTATAGATTAAAATTGCGTAAGCCCCTCCGGTCGTCTGCTATCGTGTATACCCACGTAAATGGACCATGTTAATTTAAGTCAATTCTGTTCATTATTTACTTAAAATCATCAAATTCTTACAAGCAAAAGTGAAACTGAGTATGAAGAACTTTTAGAAAAAGTAATTATTTTCGCCCTTTTAAAGTAATATGTGTCAAGAGTGATTTAAAGCTGCAAAAAATGACTTCGTGTGAAATTAATCACTTCAGAAAAGCGACGTAAAGTAGAATTTGATGTATGCCGAAATGACGTACTACTACTGCAACTGCAGTCGATTATATCTCCCTAACAGTGAACCAGAAAATGAATCTTTTGTCCTGCTGTAGGCTTAACCCCCTGGAATTTCAAAATCTCAAAACTGTGCTAATGGTTAACAACTAAGGAAAATAGTACTGGTTTTATGTCGCTCTAGAATTATATGGTTCATTTTAACATTACATCATTGAAATTCCTATGGGATGCCATCTCACAAGACTACAGGTGGGACGAAAACATCACAGCAAGGGTGTAGATCTGGGCACGGACGGTAGGGACCTGTCCCTGCCAATACTGTGTGAGCACCACGTGTGTATGGGGGGTGTTCTGGGATGATTTGGTCCTTGCCTGTGTTGAAACCAAACCTACGCCTTTGCATCACCATCATTAAGAAGGATCACCAACACATACTTTACCATCAACCAATGAAGTTCAACCACTCAGGCAATCTACTAATAAAGATCTACATTGCAATCGTTGGATCCATAAGCACAGTATCCATCACCGCCAATGTGGACCAGCACCTGCCTGCTTCAAGTGGCACTACAATGGGTGCTGCCTGCAGGGGGCGTAAGTGGCCACCGCCCACCTTCAGCCTTTGACCCACTCCTACCATTCACCGTTGCCAGTCCCTACCCTCTGGTCTCCCGGCTGGACCCCTGAGCAATTGCTCCATACAGTCTGGTTCCACTTTCTCAGAACGAGATACACATACATTTTATTCATCCTAAGGGAAATTTAGCCATCCAGTGGCTTAGACATACAAAAAGATCACATACAAAGGAAGCAAAATACCAAGAAGTAATTAGTAAGAATACTAGTCATCAAAAGTCACTGGGGTATAGCCAGGGGAAGCAGGGGTTGTGCAAGATAATTACTGCATACTACCCAGCACTAGAATACTATAAATATACAATTGAAGTAATGTAAACATCAGCAGTAGCCATCTTCCATCCAACTACCAGAATGACTGAAATGACTCATCTGTATCTTACCAGTTAAACAGCATACCTTCAATAGCCTTCTCCTTACTTGCATGGAGCGATACAAAGTTTGGCAATGTGCAATTACCAGCACTGTTGTATGCCAAATTGTGCAACAGTTACCTCTATTCTGTTGAGCTCATATTCCAGGGAAATTGTTACCAAATGTACTTGGAAATGGACAACTCCGGTGTTGGCACACTCAATTTACTTTAAGTAAAATTAACAGATCACCAGTCCTGCTCTGACTACATACTGCATTTAAACCAAAAGGAGGAAGAAAAAAAATAAATGGCAAACATCCAGTCCACATGTTATGCGGTCAAGACCTGGATATTGCTCATGTTAGATATGAAGGTTGAAAGGCACATTGAATTCCCTTTTATTACTTGACCAGCTGAAAACAGACAACAAGAGTAAAGTTTAAAATTTTTTATTACAAAGTTCACCATCTTCCATAATCAATGCAAATTTAAAACCTGCATTACAAAAATTACATCAGGATACCCTCACCCAATGAACAGCAGGCATTTAACAAGCCTGTCCAAGCAGGTAAGTACACAGGCCTAAAAATAAAATTATTAAAAACACAAAAAAAAAGTGCACCAAAATGCACAGGACAAAATCAGGTCAGCTGTCCCCATGTTAGCTTTCAAATAGGGTTGTATGGGCACAAGGTCAAGGTATATCCAACAGGACTGCCCTTCCTTCAGGTCCGGGTACAGATGCCATCTGACTCTACTGCATCTCATCCATCTCTCTGGGCTACAAGGAAATGAGAAACTTGAGTTCAAAGCCTTCAATGAAAAGAAAATGAAAAAACCACAACCACGCACACGCACACACACACACACACACACGTTAACAGCATCAGTCATGTGGCCTAGGACTAACCTGCGTTTTCTCATAACGGGCACGCTCCCGTCTCCTGGCAAAGAACTGAAAGGAAAGCATCATTTAGGTCAGTGCTTCAGTTTCACATCTGGATCCATTTCTTGGCTAGCAATGCGTCCGTGTGATCCCTTTAAGGATCTCCAGCAAACACTCACCAGAACAAGCAAGCCAGCAGCAACAGCCAGGATGACCACCACGATGACAGCGATGACTCCACCAGTCAGCCTCTTCATGGTGAAGGTGGGGGGCTTCTCGTCCACGTAGTAAACCACAATATCCTCAAATTCCAGAGGCTGAGTGCCAACAACCGGCTGGAATTTCGCCTCACCCATGAAGAGGGGCAGGACTTTGACCTAGAACAGGCAAAAAACATGTCCTATACATGGCCCATGAGAAACATTGTCCCACCATACTAGGACTTTCTAATCAAGTAGACTTATTGTACAGGATCAGACCAACAGATAGTCCTAATGGGAATAGATAAGCACTCAGAGCAGAAGTTCAGCACTCACATCCTTCTCCATGTAGTAGGCGGCACGCGACAGGTCAGTAGTCCTGTCGGTCTTCGGCTTCTTTACATCCACCATGATGAGACGGGCATCCTTGTCATACTGGTCACACAAAGTTTGCATTAGATTTCCCCCCCATACAAATTTCAATGCAACTTAAGACCTCAGCAACACTTCCTGGAGTGTTAGTGTACCAGCCCACAGCCAGACTGGTATGGAACGAGCATGATAAATACCTCTGTATTGTTCACGAGGCTGCCATCAACACCATAGCGCGTTTTCATGGCATTTCCAATGGCCCTACGAGCAGATGGCAATTCGTCCATTAGTCCAGCACAGAAGACAAGTGCACCGGGTAGGTTAAAGCACAGTCATACATACGTTTTCAGTGCAGTTGGGTCCACCGCCCCAGTTGTGGGTTTGTGTTTCAGCTGCAGACGCACCCAGCTGGAAAGAAAGGCCAGAGAAGATTCAGGAGGATGCAGTTTAGTCAGAATAAATGAAGTTTAACACTAAAGAACTAAAGAACTAAAAGACTAGGAACAAGTATACAACACTGCCACAGTGAACTGTGCTGTAGTCTGCAGACACTCACATGGTCTCCACCAGCTCGTCGCACTTTATGCTGTCCCTGTCACCCTTGTCGGTACGCCGCACTCCCGCGCTGTTGACACACCAGCACTCGTTGGTGTTGTTGCACTGCTTGGCCTTGAAACGGCCATCAGCATGACAATCCGGATCATAGATGCCATCGTTGTCCACAAAAGCATGCTCGGTCGGTTTGCCAGAGCGAGTGGACAGGCCAGCCTTGGCACGGAACATCTCGCCCTTCATCAGGATGCACTTTGGTATTACTGTCACGACATACAGAAGAGTGTTCTCAGAGAGAATCAGCTCCAACTACAAGTAGACATTTCACTCCAAGGTTACACAACACCCACAGAAGAGAAACTGTAACCAGATCATAAGCAAGGCAACTTACAGGTCAAACAATCCAGAGGAACTCTGGTATCGTTGCTAACTTGGAGTGTGCAGCTGCAAGGGTCTCCATCACAAGTTGCCCATTTCATGGAGTTGCATGTACCTAAAAAGAGAATCACGTGGTCAGCATGGTTATCCGCGGCCACGACTCGCGGGGCGGCGCAAGGGGGCGCGCGCGTGCGCGCACCCGCATAACGCCCCAGGGAACTTGCGAGATCAAGTATCCATGGGCGTTGGTCCATCGACTTGGGGAGTTACCGCGCACCCGGGAGCCCTTTGTCTCACCCATGGGAGCTCCGAGAGAAGTTTGGGAAAGCGCCACACACGCCAGCAAACAAGCATTACACACGCACACAAAATACAGTATGCGCAAGCAGCGCACTTACACTGAGCTGAAACTGCAACCGCAAACGCGGCGACGAGCAGCAAGACCAGGGACTTCATGGTCAATCGGTGGCTCTTAAATTATGTCTCGAGAACAAAAAATATATATATATATCCAGCGGAGAATAAAGTTTCCTTCCTCCGCGCAGGTGCTTCTCAACTAGTCCGACCGATGTGGGGACAGGGTCAAAAGTCAGTAAGCAGTAAAGCTCAGTTAAACCTTGCTGATAATTTCTCCGGGGAACAGAAATATCCGTTTAAATGGAATCCAGATTCCCAGTATCCTCTCGTCGCCCGGCCGTATGTCCCCCAACTCCGGCGAAGCGCGTCTCCAATAAGCCGACACCTGTTCCCAGAGCCTATAAATATACAGCGCGGCCGTGACGTCACCGAGGGCCCCGCCCTGAAACTGCAGGTGTGCGCGTACCTGCGCCCTGCGCGGAGGTGGGGGCGCGCCCCCCTCTGCTCGCGCCCGCGCTATGGACGCATCCTACGCTTTGTTGTTGTTGTTGTTGCTGCTGCATAACAAAACCCGCGCGGCCATCATTCTTCTCGTAGAAACTATTAGTCACAGCGCGACTTTCGCTTTTTGGGGGGTTTCGAGCCTGAATGTACTGCGAAAGAGGCGCCCCGTAGTAACAAGATAATAATATTGATGAGAACTGAATTCATTTACTATTAAAAGTAATTGTGATATACAAGAACTGCCGTTTGAACAGAGCACAGCCCTTTCTCGGATTTGTTATTCAAACACACAGACACTATATATATGGTGTATGTACAGAACAGAAGGAATATGCAAAGCTGAAAAGGGCTTCTTGTTCAAACTGCAGTTCTTGTATATCAGATTAATTTTTTATATATATGTATTATGCATTACTGCGAGCATACCGGTTTTGAAATGAAACTGAGAAACTGAAGTCGCGGTATATAAGTAGTATAAAGGCTCTTTGTTAAAAGACGCGCTTGGCTCGGACGCATTAGACCATTAATTAGTGTGAGCTTTTTATGCTTTTGTTGTTTATTGATCGATAGTCGTATTATCGCCTGAACTGCTCATGCAGAAATATAATGTTTTTTTTTTTATATTTGTTTAGTCCATGGTAATGACCGCCTCCCAAAAAGTTCTTTAATATTATTAAATAGTATTTCTCCCAAAAATATGACTCCTGCTGCTTCCGAACTACTTCATTTAAACAAAGGCCACCCATTACTCAAAGACGGGTAACATATTAGACTTATATGGAGTGCCATTGTCTCCAGTGAATGCCATGAAAGGAGGCGATTAAAAGGCGCTGGGTACCGGCCACTCAGCGCCGCGGTCCCGCAGAAGCCGCTAAACAAGCGCTCTCTGCGCTTCGGGGCCTGTGCCCGTTACATTTTTATTTTTTAGTTTTTTTTGTTTAGTGTGGTTTATAGGGAGGTTATAACGAGGACTTGTCTTGCCCGTCACACTGGGTCACCGCTGTCGTTTTCCGCGTAAAAACGGCTCTGGTTTGGCAGCTTCTTGACGGGTGTTTCTCTGGAAAGCTGTTGCGTGAGTTAGACCGAGTTAAACCCCGGAGACGGTGTGACTGAGCACACCCTGTCCTCCACAGTATTTTTTGCATGCGAGGAAGTGTGGGCCAGACACAGGCCTGTGTGAGCTGAAGGGTCCTGGCCCGCAAGCAGTGCAAATATACTCCATTAACATATAGGCCTATTTTTGAAAATAATTGCATTGCATTGTATTGTTATTATATATAAAAATAACTTTTGTTAGTATTATATGGTATTACCGATGTGCCTGTAGTGCCCATAAAGCTGTTCATGCAAATAACACATAATTCGAATATGAGTGATCCAGCGCTAAATAACTCTGACCCTTGTTATATTCTTCTTTGCTTTTCGGAGTTTGGGACAAAAACTGGCCTTACAGGTGGAGTGAAGCAGAAGTGGTGAAATTCCAGTTTCATAAATCACTCCCAAACCCACACGAAAGAGAAGCACGCCAGTGTGATTCGGGATTATCCCGTAAGATTTAATTACAAACACTGACCTATTTCCTGCACCACAAATGGTTTTAATATAGATCCATCACATTTTTATTAAGTTAACTTTTTAAACAGTGTAGTAATGTCAGTCTTTTAGTTAAAGCTACCTTGTGAACCATCATATGCCCACAAGAACAGGAAGTGACATTGTGAGTGAGGGTTACCTCACCAGTGCGCACCACCCGATGCGCCGTATGCACAATTCACGGGAGGAGTTCTTAACTGGTCATGTGACCGCTGACTTACCCTGCTCCCTCGCGGGAGGCAAGCAGAAATGTTTACTTAGGTTTCACGTATCTGACTGCTTTTGTTAAGGCAGACGTGACACTGGACAAAACGCTGCCACTGAACTTGGTTGTCCAAACCAGTATGAGTGATCCAGCAGTACCACACCTTGCCGTGCTAAATCATTCATGATCCCGATGAACCTGTAGGACTCGTTCTTCTAAGGTGTTGCTATAGGAACAGCCTAAGACCATATTTGTCTACATTAACAAAAGTCTCTTTAAAATGTGCCAGACCCTTCCCAGTGCATGTGAATGAAAATGTGCTCTTGGCTGATCAAGACCCTTTTTAGTTGATTTTTAAAGAGGAAGGCAGTGCTGTTCCCAGGGTTACACACACGCGTATCTGACTGCAGCGGCTTAAAGTTACTATGAAATAGTGTAATGGAGAAGTAACAGTTGTCCCGAGTTGATCCCAGAGTAATAGTATCTTGGCAAAATGGCCAAAAATGGGTCAAAGACAGAATTTCTTCTAGAAAGGTGATGTGACGATAATCATCTCAGACAGTGATGTAATGTCACAAGCAGCCTCTGTGAAACTCTTTCACGCGACCAGAGCCGGAAGCATGACTCATATGCACCTGGGTGCATCCATTTCCAATAAGTGCTCAGCCAGTCAGGGTTCTGGGCCGTTGGAGTAAATCCTGGGAGAGGCATACCATTGGTGGGAACTGTCCATGCATGTACTCACCTGCAGGCAACATAGGGGCTGGGCTCACAGCCCTGGAGCTGTGAGGTGAGAGAACAGCACACTGAGTCACTGCGCTCTCCCTGTGAAATGCTACACCACATTCCCTGGCTCTGACCCATCTCCAACAGCTGCCAATACAGATGCAGTTTGGTGAGCTAGTACCAAACTGAAATAATTTAAAAGATACACCTCAAACAAAAATAAAAGGCACCAACCTGGTCTTAGTCTGGCACGGCCCACCCTTCTGTATATGGTTCGGGAGCTATTTGAAAATCTTAAAGCATCTAAACTAAACAGTAAGCAAATAAAATATGAAATGGTGCTTTATTTTGTTATAGAAACACTGCCCACAAAATCCCAATGAGAATTCCAACGTGGATTAAACCCGCATCATATTTCACAATCTCTTATGACGTATGTAGTCAATGTTTCAGAAAGAAGAGAACTACCCGCCTTTCACAATCGTCAACAATCGGGTTTTGTGTAGAAATGAGCGGTTTTTTCTTTCGCGGCGCCCTCTTGTGGCAACGCGCTGCTGACACGTTTCATTCAAGTCGTTTATTTGAGTACATTTCGCGATAAAGAAGTTCATAACATTTGCATCTGAAATACTCAGCACAGGATGAGTCTTATGTAATGTTTGTACGGTATAAAATGAGCACGTCTGATGTTTTCAGCATGCATTTAGCTATGATTTGGCTTAGACTTTGGCAACAAAGTGAGAAGGAATCGTTAGACTTCGCATTAGATATTTTAAATACACTGTATGGACAAAAGTTTTGGGCCATGCCTCTTAATCATTGAGTGTTTTCTTCAGACCCATTGCCACAGGTGTATAAAATCAAGCACCTAGCCATGAAGGCAGGTTTACAAACATTTGTGAAAGAATTGGTCATTCTGAAGTGAATTCAAGTGTGGCACTGTCATAGGATGCCACCCTTGTGGCGCTGTCATAGGATGCCACCCTTGTGGCGCTGTCATAGGATGCCACCCTTGTGGCGCTGTCATAGGCCATATGCC
>JAODKN010000042.1:1524435-1540372 GCA_026774425.1 Petrocephalus zakoni | reverse complement strand
AGTGTTGTTGATGATTATGATGCCTGTTACATCAGTATTGTTGATGATTATGATGCCTGTTACCTCAGTGTTGTTGATGATTATGGTGCCTATTACCTTAGTGTTGTTGATGATTATGATGTCTGTTACCTCAGTATTGTTGATGATTATGATGCCTGTTACATCACTGTTGTTGATAATTATGGTGCCTATTACCTTAGTGTTGTTGATGATTATGATGTCTGTTACCTCAGTATTGTTGATGATTATGGTGCCTGTTACCTCATCAACACTCTGACACGTAGCTGTAATTTTCATTTCACTCAGGTTATTAACTTTCCTTACATTCCGGCTGTCATCCGATCTTCATTTTACACCATAAGGATGTCTCTTTCACCAGTGTTGCCTCTGCATCTCTCCTACTTCTTCCACTGCAGCGCCTCGCATTAGTTGAATATGTCTGGTGACAGTTTGCGGCTCTTTCACTCCCCTGGAGTCAGCCTGCTTGTCCATATTCCATCCTGACTGCGGCTTCTTGTCCAGTGCAGAGACTCTTCACAAGACGATAAGATGTTTAAGTATGCCCAGAACACCCATTCTGGTATTTGTTGTTGTTATTTTTTTTTTTTGATTATCCATTGCGGATCAACAATGATGTCCCTTGTTTCTTCCTGATTACCCCTCACACAACAGGCAGCCCTTTTTGTGGACATATCTCTGCTTTGCTTTGAATGATCATCTGGGCATGCAGGAATACTGCTTCCTATGCTATTTAGCAGATGCTGGTCCAGAGTGACATACAACTGCGAAAGCTTGTATGGACACTTACTGGGCATTACCCCAGGGGCCCGACGGTGAAATCCCTCTACCGCCCATGAGATTTGAACTGGAGATCGTCTGCTCAGAGGTGCAGCACGCAAAACCTGCAGAGCACAGACGTGGGGGAAAGGGGAAGATGTACGACACACTGTACCGGGTCCCATTCCTTTGCCAGTGGAATAGAAGCTGATCCGTAACAATCCGCAGGCCATTTGTTTAAGTTGGTCAACACTTTATTTGTAATATTTTTATCATTATATCACCCCATTTGCAAATCCCATGATTTTCCTTTCCAGCTATGGTCTCATTGCAAATATAGTCTCTGCTTTCATCACTGAAGGCTCTTCAGCTGTCTAATCTCATTAAAAACCTATTGGTGAAGAGTGATTCAGTAACTGCTTAATCCGGTTGCCCTAGAGCAGTGTTTCTCAACTCGGTGCTCGGAGACCCCCAGGCAGTCCTCGCTTTTGCTCCCTCCCAGCTTCCAGCACACCTGTAGCAGGTATTCGGTGTTCGTGATTGTATGATTGTTAGGTTTAGGTGTTGCTGAGGTCTGGTTTGAGAAACACTGCCCTACAGCATGGTTTCTCAACCACTGGTCTGTGGCCTAGGGGCAGGCTACAGAACTGACTGGGAAATGTGGTTCTGTCTCCAAAAGGCCACTGCAAGGATGTTAATCCGATCCCTGCCTCAGTCACTAAAATTAGGCAAGGGGGACCCACCTCACCCATAGGCTGCCGACATGATAAATGATGTGGTTGAAAAGGTTGAGAAACTCTGCCCCAGAGCAAGACACCACAGTGGTTGCAATACTCTGTTGTACCACTGGGTGTCAGGAGTGAGCCAACTGCAAGAGAAACACTATGCCAACAGTAGCCTGAGTGGGGGCTTCCCTCTGGCTTGCTGTACAAGGGAGCTTCTCTTTAACTAGGAGGCCTGCCCATCCATACAGGGGTTCTGACATCTAACATTTGCTCACGTCTTAGGCTTTTCCCCTATCCCACCTCCCTCATTCTTCCTGTTCCATTTGCCACAGCTCTGTAACGTTAAGAATTGAACAGGATATTATGCTGTAAATTGTGATGTTGATGATACAGTGCAGCAGAATCTCAAGCCCTAGCTTTTCTCTGCACATCTTCACATTTCATATCCCATGTTCCTCATTTTCCCATGTTGTCGCAATCATTCCCCCCCCTCCCCACCCCCCAGCTGAGGCAGTGTGCTGTTCAGGGGGTGATGACATTAACAGAAGGCCGTCTGCGAGGTCTGGTCTGTTCTGAGAACAGGGGTGGGTGGCTCTGCTTTGGAGGGCCAGTCACATTGGCTGAGAACGCTGTGTGCGTGTGTGAGGGTGTGTGTGAGTGGGGCGGTGGGGGGGGTAGAGAGAGAGGGATGGTATGTGCACGCTTGTGGCATGTCTGGGGTAAGAAGAGCTTTCTGGAAGGTTCTGCAAGCCTCCATTATATTCCCAAGTCTGTAAGACTGCAGAGGAAGAGAAGGCCTCAGAAAAGGCATGGCTGCCGTTTATTCTCCAGGTCCGATTTCAGCCCCCGGCACCTTGGAGTCCCCGGAAAGTTCAGCTCAATGAAATTTATTTTTATATAGTGCCTTTCACAACAGAGTCACCCCCAGGTGTTTCAGATGGATCCATCCATGGATGTGCTGTGATACATCACAACGTCTTTAAGAAAG
The DNA here is from genome assembly GCA_026774425.1 of Petrocephalus zakoni. Classification (NCBI taxonomy): domain Eukaryota; kingdom Metazoa; phylum Chordata; class Actinopteri; order Osteoglossiformes; family Mormyridae; genus Petrocephalus; species Petrocephalus zakoni. Next base: position 1,537,882 of record JAODKN010000042.1, on the reverse strand, counting down.
AATAATGCAAAAACGGGGAAAAGAATTGACAATGTAGAAGCGGAACCAAGAACTCCCGAGTAGGGAGAAAAAACCTCTGGGGGTCCAAGGTCAACTGGCTGCCCGTCGAGCGAGAACCCGGCCAAGTGAGTGACAGAACATCTCCTTGCGGTTGGCCTGTGGACACACGCAGGCAGTCCTGCAGTAATATAAGATTTCCATCAGCTCTTTGCTTGACAGGTCAATTTTTGCTGAATTAAGCACCTTTTTTTTCTGGGATCTAATATCCGTCTCAGATGTGTTTGAGAGACATTTTGAGAGCGGAACTACTGGCACATCCACACAAATGCTCATATTCAGACACACACATTTGTGCACATATACTATAGCCAGCTGTATGTTCACCGTCACCCTCTGGTCAACGGTGCAGACAAGGCCGATAAAATGAGGCTATTTCATTTTAAAAAATCATGTCTCCAACATCCCACCTCTAGGGTGTGGTGTGTGCTTTCCTGCACCTTCACCTCTAGTCATGTGACACATTCTCCTGCCACTATGGTAGTATGATGTAACAGTCAAAATGCAACAATCCAACAAAATCCAGCAGTTAAAAGATTCCAGCATAGGCCGCCTTGCCTGGGTCGTGTTCTCGCCTACAGTTTGGTGAGTCCTCGTTTGTCATCTTGGGTGCTTAGTGGCCTGATTATGATGAATGCAGCGGGGGACAGGGTGCATGGCTAAACAGGGACGAGGCTCACGGAGGCAGCGAAGTGTGGAAAGGTGCAGAGGGAGAACAAGAGTGACATAGATAGCTGGAACACTACGAGATAGGAGTAATGGGCTGCAGGTACAGATGGAAGGGAACAGAATGAGATGAACGGGAGTTAAGGAGGAATAGAAGAGAATGAAGTGTAGTTAAGTAGAGGAGAATGAAGAGGGGGAATAAAGGAGGAATAGAGGAGAATGGAAATGAAGAGTAAAGGAGGAATGGAGAAGAATGAGGGGGGGAATAAAGGAGGAATGGAGAAGAATGAAGAGGGGGAATAAAGGAGGAATAGAGGAGAATGGAGATGGGGAGTAAAGGAGGAATAGAGGAGAATGAAGAGCGGCAGTAAAGGAGGAAATGGAGAAGAATGAAGAGGGGGAGTAAAGGAGGAATAGAGGAGAGAGATAGGTGTACAGTAGGGGAGAAGGAGGCTAAAAAGAGTGCAGAAGATAAGCACGAGTGAAGGAGATCGAAGGATACATATTAGAGCTGTAATCGGGCCTTAAAAGCTAGGCCCGAGCCCGACACAATTCGGCTCGAGCCCGGTCCGAGCCCGAGTAAAATGATAGAAATCAAGGGCGTAGATTTGCTCTGGACATTGGTGGGAACCTATGACTAAGTGGATTAAATTATTGGTGGGGACATTTCAATGGTCGGAGGATATTGGTGGGGACATGACCATACACCTAGCAAACAAATAGAGCAATACTCTAGCAACCCGAACATGGTAAAGTGATTGTATTTTTACATTTTAAATGCCGCGCGTCTGCAAACAGCGCTCGACCGCTTTTTTACCCTTAGTAACGTGCTTCCCATGTACACAATGGTCAAATTAATGGAGAACAATGACGCACAAAACTACTATCACTGTATTAAGTTAAATAAAGTAATGAGAATAAAACAATTTCCGTAATACAAACGTTGGGGATCTTGCGGCTAACGCTGCTTAAACCCCTAATAATAGGACTTTTCTGTGGACAATCTCTGACCATTACATAGGTAGGTAATTCACTTATGGCTCAGCAGCGGAACCGATATTTTTCCGCACAGCGAATGTAACGTTTTCCTCGGGTTTCACGTGTCTGTGTTTGTGGGCGTATACGCTTTGGGCCACCTCTGATTGGTGAGACTGACTGTCTCACCAGTCAGGAGGACGGCATGAATTTATAAAACTATTCTTACGACAGTTTTAAACCCTGGGTCAGACGTGCTGTATTATGCATAATGTGAAATAGATAAATCGCTTGGCCCTATCGCTCATTTACCACACAAGCCGGAGCGCAAGCCCGAGCAAAATGATAAAAAAAAATTCCCGACGGGTTAGGGCAAAGATCTTCAGCTCTGATACATATGCAGACTGAGACTGAAATATGGAGGGAGGTGGAGAGTGATTGAGGGATACAGCGGAGACGGGGGGGACTCTACAGCAGCAGGCACACCTGCTTGTTTGCTCACTGAAGCCCCTTTGGCCTCTGAATGACTGGAGCGCATAAGTGAGAGGCCCGACCTTTATAAACTGATATCCTTTTAGGAACAGTCTGCCTAAATGAAGGTAGCGATGGAAAGGTCTTACGACGGCCACTCGTGTTTGATGGGAGCGAAAAGGAGCCATCAGCTCCTTATTCACAGTTCCTGCCCCCGGAAAAGCCAGCAAATGGGAGGAGGAGCCTGTTTCCATGATGCACCATCCAACTCCCGCCCCACGTAATGAAAGCAGGAATTATGAGGCCCCCTCTGGCAGGAAACACACGGGCAGCACACAATGGTGGTGGCAGCTGTGAACCGCGAACGCGGGCTATTATCATTTACAATGCAGCCCCCGGAGGGCAGAGCCCTTAACAAAGCGGCTGACAGGAGTGTATACACAGTGGATCTGGCAGTGTACCGGAGGGGTTCGAGTGCGATACCCAGTGCAGCCCCGATTCCCCCGAGCAAAGGACGTAACTGGAGCCACGTATGTAGCCCAATCACAATCTGAACAAGAGTTTGTGTTTTATAAATAGAAGCCCTTTATTGTCACTGTAAAGCCAGCAAGAACATTGAAATTCAATCTTCCTGCATCCCATCCTCCTCTCCTCTGAGACACCCGCACATGCAGGTGAGGGGCTGAAACTTGGGGTCAGAGTGCAGGGGTGGCCATTTATCCAGCACCCCTGGGGGGGGGGGGGGCAGTTAGGGTTCAGGGACGTGCTCTACCCCAAGAGGTGATATGATTACGTGCCAAACGTGTCAAAGCAAGATCTACATTGAAATATAAAAACATTTTTAATGCAACCTAACATTCACTTGCCACGCGAGCTTTCGGTCCTTCCAATCAGCAGACTACATCAGCTCAGGGAGAGACGGAGTCCCTTCAAAAGCCAGGGGACAAAAGAAAGCCTCAACCTCACCCTAATGGAACATCTTTGGGACGAAATGGGACGCGGAACTAGGGCAAGTCCGGCACGGCCTGTTTCGGATCATCTGAGGAACGGAGCTGCGCCGGCTCCCTACCAAACAAAAGGAAATCCTCCTCTCGTCACTGAAACGTCCATCGAAGCCATTCCACGTGACGAAGGTCAGTGAAGAGGCCTTTATATGTGTGTAGGGTTACTGGTACTCCAAAAAGACAATAGTGGCAACACTGATTTCAGTTTCCAAAAGAGTGCAGCAGATTTACAGTAAAAGGCCTACGGTTCAGTGAAGCAGTGCTGCCTGACACTTCCAGAGCTGTGAGCTTGAATCCCACTGTCAATGTGCACGTAGTCTGCATGCTGTCCCTGCGTCGCCCGGGTTGCCCTCTGGGATTCCTCCTGCAGTTGGTTGAACTGGCCTATTGAAATTGTCCATAGTCTGTGTGTGTCATCCTGTCTACAGTGTTACCCTCTCCAGTGCCCAGGGCAGCCTGGGACGGTCTCCAGACCCCCATCCCGTGCAACCCTCACCAGGACAAGCTGTTAGAACATGGATGGATGTATGTGTGTTTTTTTTTTATCCTCAGCCAGAAGTTATTAAAATGAGTGTCAGTAAGAAGTCCCCATAAGCACAGAAGCAGGAACACTAGTGCACGCGTGTGTTTGTGTGTGAGCAGCTAGCTGCAGCCACATCCCGAAAACGTCAATTTAGCAGCATAAGGGGATGAAGAGCAGATGGAGCATGCTGGGAGATACGCTTGCTGGCTCTGCCCTCACCCTGGAGCTCTTGGCCCTGCCTGCTTCTGATATGTAGTGCAGATGACAGGAAAGAAGCCCCCTTACAGGACTTCTTCTGCCCACTGGCCTGTGCCCAGTATCTGTGACAGCGTCTGGCACCCAGCAAAGGTGTTTACGGCATTACACTGAAAGTGAAGAGATTAACAAATCCACAACACAGCTCCCCAAATAGCAGCAGCACAACGAATACACTCACCTAGCCTATTTAACAGTGACATACACTCATTGCTCCTGGTGTATATGTATGGTGCACTGATGCAGCACTGCAGCTAACACTTTAAGTACTCAATGCATATCAGTGCTGAAAGAGTGCACATTGCATGGTTACTAATCCGTTTAAACTACACTTCACTGTGAGACAGCCAACAGCACATTATCACCCATATTCCCACTAATGGCATTTAAGCAGTGCTGTTACTTGGAATACGCCAAACAAATAATAATAATAATAATAATAATAAGGTGAAAAGGCAAGCACGATATCTTCAGAATTTAAAATGACATGAGATTTTCGCGCAATTTGGCAAAAGGGGCTGGAGGTTCCTTTTGGAGATATATCTTTACTTTATGGCCACAGGGGAACAGGTGTATTGATAGGGAGGAGCTGCTTTACACCGTGGTCCCGGCTGTACAGCTTCACCTTCGCTCTGCTCCGCGCCGCTCGACCCCGCGCTACGGCGCATCGTGCATGTGCAGGGCAGTGACGCATTGCGGGTACGAACGCACCAATCAGAGGCGACCGCAGCACAGTCTCGTGTAACTTATCCTTCCGCAAATTAGCTAGCTCCGGAATTTATTTGTTTTTTTGCCCATTAAAATCACCAATAAATGAAACAGTTTTAACCTGTTTTAAACATAATTATATGTTACAATATTTACATATATTTTGCTACTGCTGTCTTTTCATGAAGCACTGTACTTGGGGGCGCTTGCAGCGGCGGAGGGATACTAGGAGGGGGGAGGTGTTATGAGCCACCATTTCTGGCAGGTCGGGGTCAGTCGCTTTCATCCAGTAGGAGGCTGGGAGCGTTGAGGCTGAGAGCGTATTAGGCTAACAAAAATGGTGAGTGGCGTTTATTCTTACGTTTACGAAGCTGAATAATAATAATAATAATAATGTAGTCTGTGTGTCTTTTAAACGTGTAGCGGGGGGGAAGGATTAACGGCGCATCAGGGGTTTTCTGAGCTTTCGGAAGGCGTCCCGCCAAAACGCCGCCGCCGCGCGCCGCGAGTGTCGCGCGGAGCCGGGGCGGCTGCGGCTCTGAGGACCGGAACCGCGGCGCCGTCTGCATGCTTCTCCGCCGTAGCGCCGGTGCCGGGACGGCGTACGTGCCGCTGGAGCCCGATATCCCTTCGGCGACGCGAAATGGCGGGCGTGCTCGGGATCTCGGCCGCCGTTCCCGGCTCAGACCGGCACGGCCGCGGCGGACCGCGCCTAGGCCTCCATCTCACTCGGCGGTGTTTCGCTCGCTTTCGGTCACATTTGCTGATGAGGTTACCGGTAGCGGCGGAAGGGCTGGGGCGGCCGCGCGGTGACCGCCTTGCGCAGGGGAGAGACGCGGCCCGGCGCTCGGAGCCGGGGAGGCCTCGGGGGCGGGTCCCGCTGCGCATGCGCAGTGATGCTCTGAGCGGCTGGTGTCGCGCCGCTGTCAGACGCATTTTTTGGGTGTGGAGAGAGGGTGCTGGTCTGGGGTATTCCAGAGCACTGACCAGCTCTTTTATCGCCTTTATGGCCGTGATCGGTCCTTTAGAGTGTAAGTAGTACTTATCTTAATTCTGGCGAATCCACTTGTGAACGTGCAGTAGATGTTGCTCAAGCTTGACTCTCCTTTCTTTGTCTCTCCAGGCTGATCAGCTAACGGAGGAGCAGATTGCTGGTAAGAAGTTTTTTTTTTTCTTTTTCTTTCTCCCCCTCCCCTTTCTCAATTCCTGCACCCTCCTCTCTTCCTTGGTCTTGGTTGGCACAAATCCCTTGGCTCTTCCCAGCACTCATCCTGTATTGTCTCTCCTCCCACCTTTTATGGCCTAAAAAGCTCAGCACTGACTGCAGTCCAGGGGTGTGCTTGGGATCCTGCTTAATGGTCTTGGCCTTTTTTGTTCCTTTCACCTGATATCCTCATTTTGTGAAAAGTGCTTTGGACATGTGACGCCTTTCTGTTACTTTTGTGACTCTCGTTTTGATTGTGTGCAGCCTGTCTGTTCTGTAGTACTTACTCAGAAAGCCAAACTGCATTTGAACGTTGTCTGCACTAGCTACTGCACAATTCAGAATGCTGAATTTGAGGTGCTAGGTGTAGTTCTGCGGTGTGAAGATATGACACTGATTGCGTTTTGGAGAGACCTCTTTTCCTGCCTTGTTGCTGGTGTCAGATTCTAAGCTGATGTCTCCGGTCTTGCACACAGAGCGGATCAGTCTGTGCTGTGGCAACGATGCCGTGTTGTACTGGTGTGTAGGAGGCAAGCGAGAGAGAGCCACTCTACTCTTATCTGGGTCTAATGATTGACACAATGGGTCTGTTTCTCTCGGGGTGTTTATTTAGAAAGACTCAGACTCATTCGGCTCAGATAGCTGGTATGTTTTGGTGTTTCTGTCCAGAGAAAGCAGAATTTAATTTTAAATCTCTGCAAAGCAGAGTCATTTTGGTAGAAGAGATTGGATTTTGGTTTTGGTGGTGAAATTTAGAAGGCTTAGTTGGGCATAACTGGGCAGATTCTGAATGCTGGGTCACCTACCTTTGCATCTCGAGTGTTGTCCTGTTGCAGGAGGCGATGTACATGTTTAGCAGGTTTCCTGTTTGACATTCATGTCCACACCCATTTGGTTACAAAAAACTCCCACTAGGCATTGGTGGTAATTTCATTTCAGCTTTTAAAGAGCGTGCGCTCATTAGTCTCATCACTCTGAACCAAGTGCTTTGTTTGGGTGTGTCATTGGGAGTACAGTATCATAAGTTTGTGGTCTTTGGGGGACTCCTGCAGCAGCCACTCCCTGCAGTGTTTTTCTTAATACATGGACTTATGCACATTGAACACAAGGATTTATGATCTACCAGGCTTAAAGTCTATCGCTATATCCTGAGTATTTTATTATATACACGCGCGCACACACACAGACCCACACACAAAAAGTAATTTGGCACTTTACAAGTCGTTGAAGGGAGGCATTGTCCCACCAGCTGAAGCACTGGGCAGCTGTGCTCTTTGTGTGTCCTTGTTGCCTTGGCATCAGTATGTTGAGGCTTACTGCATGTCAGTGTGGTCCCTGAATGGTTTTGGGTTGTATCAGCAGTGTGAACTAGTTTCACTATGGTACGTTCATGGGTTATGTGCATCTTGCTCTACACGTTGCAGTTTTGACACTCTGACTTTTTGTTCCAGAATTCAAGGAGGCCTTTTCTCTATTTGACAAGGATGGTGATGGTACGATCACCACCAAGGAACTGGGCACGGTCATGCGTTCTCTGGGCCAGAACCCTACTGAGGCGGAGCTACAGGACATGATCAATGAGGTGGATGCTGATGGTGAGGTCCCCCCCCCCCCCCACTGGATCAAACACAACATACCTAGAAGCTGGATTGTAATGTGCAGTGGACTGATGTTCATGTGTGTGTGTAGTCGTTTCATTGTGGCCTTCTTGAACTGTTCCCTAGGAAATGGAACAATAGACTTCCCAGAGTTCCTTACCATGATGGCCAGGAAAATGAAGGACACAGACAGTGAGGAGGAGATCAGGGAAGCCTTCCGTGTCTTCGATAAGGTGAGGAGGACTGTTTTTACTCAGAAACAAATGTGGCAGTTTCTGATTGGCCAGTCATGTAGCGTTCAGTCCTATTTGAAAGTCAGTGCATCTGTCTTCTGATTTTTGCTTGTACGTAGTGTCTACTTATAGTCTAGGTGAAAAATGAGGAAGTTGAAGCTGAAGGGTTTGTGGCTAGTATTTATATTTGAATATTTTTGAAAATATGGTTGGTTCCTATAAAATGAGTGGTGTTTGTGACAGTTTATAGTGAAAAATCTATTCACTGTAGTTGGGTAGGGTGTAATTTGTTTTTGTTACAGCCCACATTTAAGTGTTCCGATCATTTTGTCAAGTAAAATGTATTGCTAAACCACACCAGTGTTTTAATCCTTAGCTTCATTTAATGTTGGCACATCCTCAGTATTTGAATAACCAATACGGTTTTGGACAGTTTTTGCAGTTATTCAGGATCCCCCGGATTTGTTTGGGTGACTTGCTAACTCTTCATTAGGGGCTTAGCTTACTTATATAGCCTGATACTACTGAAGCTGTGCACTCACTGGTCTTTATGATTCTAGGTTTTATCTGAATATGTTAGTGTTTACTTGAGTTTTGTCATAAGCATTTCAGTATATGGATTCCTGTACATGACAGAGGACTTTGACTTTGTGTGCTGTCTTATGATGATTTTTCGATCAGGCTATGATTACAGGAGCACTCGGGTGCATGTGTTCACACTCCTGAGTCATGCTGACTAACGTGTCCATCTGCATCTCTAGGATGGCAACGGCTACATCAGCGCAGCTGAGCTGCGCCACGTCATGACCAACCTGGGTGAGAAGCTGACGGATGAGGAGGTGGATGAGATGATCAGGGAAGCGGACATAGATGGTGATGGCCAGGTCAACTATGAAGGTACGTGAGCAGCTGTGGCACAGTTGAGCTGCTATTGTGTGTGAGCGCAGAATGCCGGCTTCCTGTCGGCTGTTCTCATGAATGGAGTGTGAAGTAGCCCCCTTGGATTGCCATGCCGCTGTCGTAGCCCCTTCTCAAAACGCATCACGTCTCTCATGAGAGGACTTCATTAGTTGCACACCTTATGTTTGACCTTGTTCAGTGGCTGCTTTTATTAATGTATCTATTTAAGTTTTAATGAATCTATTTATGGTATTTGCACATGGTTAAATTGGGCCATACTCTATTCTCTATGAACTCAGGTGGTTTGTAGCTGCTGTTTGGTGTAGTAAATGGAAGGTGGGAGCGAAACTGGGCTTGCTTATAGCTTCGTTGTATCTTGACTTAACTAGTGCTTGTCGCCTTTGCGTCCTCTGTGCTCCCCCCACCCCCTTAGTTCCTACACAGGCCCTGCAAAGCAATGCTTTTTGTTACATAACTTGTATGGTACATTGCGTCTCCTAATTGATTCCCTCTAATTCCCACAGAGTTCGTACAGATGATGACAGCGAAGTGAAGGCCTTGTACAGCATCCGTGTAATAACTCTTTCCCCCTCTAATTTATCTGTTTCACATCCCCTGTGCCCCTTGCTGTCCAAAGGAACTGCATGTTTACCACTTTGGATTTGCGTTCTCCCCTCCCTCTTTAATCTCTTGCCGTCATTTCCGTGTAATTGGAGGGGTGGTGGCATGGCCCCCCGGAGTGGTTGTTTCTCTCGGAGCGTGACAGGCGCCTTACCCGGTCCCGCCCCCTCCAGCTTTGCACCGCTGGGCATCCCGGGGCTCTCATTGAAGTAGAACATCACTCAGCAGCAATGTTGGCATGCAGCCTTTTCTCAGTGTGGAGGAAGCTCTCTGCATGCACTATGGACAACGTCTCTCTAAATGTGGGAACTCAGCATTGCACTACTGCAAAACAGGGGGGAGGGCTTTAAGAAACGGGTGTATTGCCTCATACAACTTAATTTTTGTATGTGTTCTGTACTCAAGACTCTGCTTTAATGTTTTAGTCACTTTTTTTAAATTGCTTATGGCACAGACTTCCCTCAAAGAATTCATTCCAAGTTGTATATTTCTTTTCCAATAAAGAGAGAAAATGTACAATTTACCCAAACTCAGAAGTAGTACTGTTTTGTAATGTGGTTGTTTGGGCTGTCTATTTTTAAATATCCAGTTTGCAGGACTCGTTGGAGCATGTTAAGGGCTACCTTGGTGCCACAAGTACAAATCACTTATGTTCTGTATCATTAAAAATATTTGTATATCATTCCAAGGGCTCTCCTCTTTTTTTCCCCACTGACAAACGTAGTTACCATGTGTCATCCCAGCCTTGAAAGGTGCTCATATCTCCCATGTTTCAGCTTCCTGTTTACTGCGCTAGAACGCCACCCTTTTTAAGGAGGCTTGCATGAGCAGCCAGAAAACGCTTCACCCACAGGTGTGGTTTGAGGAGGCTTCACCTGTTATTGCTGTTTACAGCGTGAGCCTGCTTTTCTATTGCTTCTTGTTACATTAGATGTCAAACTAAAGTGAAGCAAACAATGTGGAAATATCCTTTGTTTTTAAATGTTAGTTCTTGCCCCTCTGCTTTCCTTCTGAAGAGCAGCTACTGTGTGTGGGTGAGCAGCTACAAGGCGCCCTGAACACATTATCCCACTGAGCTGGTGAATGTACTCTGGGCTTGGCTGCACTGTACCCCCTGTACATGCAAAGTGCTTTGGTATGGACCTGTGAAAGGATTGGGCTGGAATAGCCAGGGCAGAGGCCTGGCAGCAATGGGAAATGTTCTGCCTGCACCCTGGAGGCTTGCAATAGAATTCCGTGTTAACGCCACACACCTCAGTTGCAGTTACGCGGTTGACTGGAATATCGGGCAATGCTGAGACTAAAAGGACTTTGGCCATTTTTATTCTTTCAACAACAGTAAAACCAGTGCCCGGTCAACTTGGCCATTGGAGATTGTGGTAATTGCCTTGTTAATGAGTAGGTCATGTGCTACCTGGCGGTATTTTGCGACTTCTGCTTCTCTGGTGCCTGAAGGCTGCACAATCCCCACCTGTTAGGGACGCAAGAGGCGTGGTCCTGTGCCAGGATGGGACAGCTTGCCTTTCTCAGAGTAATTTGCAAAGATAAGAGCTGAGCTGGCCATTGCATCTGAGAAATGTCTTGTAGCCTAGCAACCACACATTCTGGCCTAAAGGGAGCCAGGCCTCCCTAATAATGACTGCTGGAGGAGCCATCTTCAACAGCAAGGAGTGGCTGAGTCGGAGAGCCATTCTGTTTCTGCAGCTGGGGTCTGGCCACAAAGCCAGGAGGAGCAGGAGTTGTAAGCTGGTTAAAAATCCCTCCCGTTGTCTGTAGGTGTTTTTGGGTTGCTGCCAAATGACAAACATTTAGAAAGTGTGCTGGAAAGCTCTGAACTCGGGCTTATTATTACCATGCATTTTTTGGAAGGTGTGCCTGGAGGAAACCCAGTGACCAAAATGGGAGATCTTGCAGAGCCAGGACAGAGACTTGAACCCCATAACCAGGGGCATGAAGCAACAGTGCCAACCGCTGTGCCACTCTGCTTATTATGCTAATACCAATAGACTGGTGAACAAAATGAAACCACAGTTACAAGGGCACTAACAAGGTTGAGAACTTTGGAATGCGAGTTCTCAAAGCATAATGAAACAATTAGTTCCAAAGAGGCCGAACAGTTGGTGCCCGAATTGCAGGAACAAGAGAGCTGGCTAACACCACAAACATATGGCCTGAAACCTACACTGAACTGAATCAGGATCTCTGCGACTCAAAATCAATAAAAACTGGTTTACTGAACACCAAAATGAAGCCGCTTCCCCAGATAGCAGATCTAAACATCTCGGAGCTTTTCTGGACGGGCCAGGACTGCGAGATGTGACGTAGGCTTCCACCTCTTTCATTCCTCAAATACTGGAGGCTTTTCTCCTTGGAGAATGGTCAAAATCCTTCCACACCCAGGACAGGACAGCCTTCCAAGAAGAATTAGGCACTTTCCATGAAGTTCCAGAACCTGGTCCTGATTTATGCATCCCTGGGCTATCTGCACCAGGAATTTTTGAAGATCCTGGCCACTTTCATCTGTCACTCTTATGCCACACACCAGGAACTGGGCAGATGCAAAAAGCTCGTAGGTTAGACTTCGTACACAATTTCATACAAAACTACACTGCCACACCAAACGGAGGACAAATAAGCTGTTTTGTGAGGTGTTAGTTATCGGGGGGATCGATTGTGATCATAGTGGCACACAGACTTTTATTCATATTTTACTCATATGACCTGCGACATGTTCATGGTTTTTATTAAATACGGCCAGCTGATCGATCTTTCATTTTCCACAGGATAAAAAACAATGCATCATTATCCCGCTAATAAGCACTGGCCAGTTTCTTCGCTGGCACCGGCAATATTAGACAAAGCTACATTGCTTAGAGATTTTTCAGTGGAGAAATATGGCGATACCCGCAGAAATGTATTAATTTGTGCATTCAGTGTAATTGGGGTAATCCCATCTATCAAAATAATTCCATCAGCTGTTTTTGCTCCGCTACGTCTGCCTCTTTCCCTGCACTGCCGTGTAACTTTCAAGTTGGCACCGGTGCTCGTGGTCACCCCACCAGTAAGCTATGGTTGTGAGTGCCTCCCCAGTAGTCTGTGAAAAGTCTGGAGTAGGTACTAAAAATCGGTTCTGCCTACAAGGAACTACAATCAGGATGAGTTCCTGCGGTATGAACGCAACAGAAGTCCCTGGTTCCTGAAAAAGGTTCTGGTTCTCGAAAAAGGTTTTGGCGGCGCGAAAGCACCTCGTCTGAAGTGTGGCCATACTCCTTCTTAGGTGCTTCATGTTATTATACTGTTAGATGTTTATTATTTTGTCCACCCATCAAGCATATAAGAAAACTATGATGAGAAGAGAGTGAAAATACTGTTGGGCGAGATTCATTAGTCAAACGTTTACCACGCAGTTGAAGGTGTTGGCTGATGCAGGAGTAAAGTCACCCTTAACTTGAATTGCTTACTGTGCCTCTGTGAAGGTGTGGCCTTGGGTGTGCCTTCTCTAGCTCATGAATCACTGGCCTTGAGCTGGTGTAACTGCCTGCCACCAACAGACAGCTGTGCCCTGTAATCCTAAGTAATATTTGACACGTGACAGATTGGTCCTACTGCGATGGGTAAGCGGGTATCAAAGTTGACACTGAAAGTTTTCTGAGATCACAAGGGTCTCAGCAGAAGAAAAGACTACAAATTTGTTTGCTTGTTCGCACACTGTATGCTTCAGCGAGAGGAAAACGATGGTGGGGCAGCCTGCAAAACTATTCAAATGTCTCTGCTGCAGGAATAGGGTGTCAGTAACTGAAACACCTTTAACGTGATGGTGGGCCGAAAATGCTGATAGCCAAATATCAGCCTTAGGTAGTCAAACAGCCTGCAGCTGCCCCTATATGAAGAGGACTGAGATCAGAACAAGATACTGTAGTTATACAGGAGCTGGTTTGCATTTTCATCATTTGCCAAACTAGAGGCACAGGGTTGAATGTAACTGCAGGGTTCCACTTCAGTTGAGTTTTTAAAACCTTTTTACCCTCAGCAACCTTGTCTGTTGTCTAGGCCAGTGTGGGCATTTGTATACCTGACTAAACCAAACTTCACCAAGTGTGATACAAAATAATCAACTATTTCATTTTTATTGTTGCAATCCCAAGGCATTTTCGCCGCCCACAGGACTGCCGCATACTGGATGTTTTTCCCTTTTCACACCATTCTTTGTAAACCCTAGAAATGGTTGTGCG
>JAODKN010000042.1:1497675-1509785 GCA_026774425.1 Petrocephalus zakoni | reverse complement strand
CTGCTCAGGATGCCGGCCTATCACAGCGCACCAGGCAGGGTACACCCTGCTCAGGATGCCAGTCCATCACAGGGCACCAGGCAGGGCACACCCTGCTCAGGATGCCAGTCTATCACAGGGCACTAGGCAGGGCACACCCTGTTCAGGATGCCGGTCTATCACAGGGCACACCCTGCTCAGGATGCCGGCCTATCACAGGGCACACCCTGCTCAGGATGCCGGCCTATCACAGCGCACCAGGCAGGGTACACCCTGCTCAGGATGCCAGTCCATCACAGGGCACATTTAAACAGACGCACACCAGCAAATGAAAGTTAAGGACTCAACTGAACGTCCTCTACGAACATGAGGTAAGCCAAGGTCAGATCCATACTCAAAACCCTGCAGCTGGAATTAGAATCTCCTTCCACTGGACCCCCATTCTGCATACTCTGCAGATATATATATATGTTGTATAATATTACATGTTTCACCTTGAAGACACTGGTTTGAGTTCTCAAGGCAAATTAAAGCAAACGTTGTATTCTTTACATCACGGGTGTTACCACATGTATCCTTCCTGTTCCAAATCCCACATTCTTTAACAGTAAATTCCTAAACCCCTCCTCTCTCCCAGCACCCTCACTCTCCGTCCGTTGTGCACTGAGAGACGGGAGAATTTAAAAATCTTACCAGCAAAGACCCTTACAGGGGTGCAAAGCAGTGCTGCTCATTACAAGAGAGAAGGATGAAATTGACAGTGGTTTATTTCCACATGGGGATCGGGACCACACACTCTCACGGTGCTGCGACTCCCAGATCACGGCTGCCACCTGCAGAGCCCCCTTGTGGTCGGACTGGAAGTGCAGCACTCCCACACGTGCCTGTACAGAAGACGATCTGTTCTAGGGCTGTGGTGCCTCCAAGGAGATGGGTGTGTAGCGCACATGGCCTGGAATGACCTCAGGAGGAGGGACTTCCCACTGAATCTGCCCTGGAAACACAGAATCAGCCTGCAAACAGGTCCGGAGTAAGGAGGGGCAGAAGAAGCACTGGGCGGCTTCAATAAAAGTTAGAAGGGAAGACGAGCCTTAAAGGGCCAGCCGGACACAGCGCAGCGACTCGCAGAGCAGTAGCATGACGACTGCCACTGACAACAGCGATAATCAGAGTCAGAGTCTTTACTCACTGAGGATTAGAAGTACAAGGAATTGCTTTCAGTGCGGGTGGTGGTGTGATGTAAGTCAGAGTTTCCTAATCCGGTCCTCAGGGACAAACAGACAGTCCACGTTTTTGCTCCCTCCCAACTCACCGCCAGACAGGTCACATTTTCGCTCCCTCATAGGGAGGAAAAACATGGCCTGTCTGCGGGTCCTCGTGGTCCGGGTTGGGAAGCCCTGGCAGCTGTTCAGGTGGCAGCTCAGGGCCGAGAAGGAAGATGCTGTGGGAAGGGGGGGGGGGACTTATTTTCCCAGGTCTGTTCCTCATCCTTCATGAGTACAGGCTTCACGGTGGGGAGCCGACAGCCAGGGATTTCCCCCATAATTCACTGAGGTCTCTGCTGCGAGTGTGATACTACAGGCACTGTGTGTACACAAAAACTCGCAGGAGAGGCTCCAGCTTCTGGCTCTGCAGCGTTTGTTTGGCCAAGCTGGGCTCATGTCAGCTTCTTATTGTAACATAAAGGTCACTCAACAAAGCCGCCGCACAGGCAGCCCAACATGGCAACCAGACCCAACCACCTACACCAGCTCAAAACAGCTTTAGCAGTACTGGGGGTACTGGGGTTCCGGACACTGTCCCAAAGCCTGAATGTCCTTCTAAGAACAGTGTAAACTTATTACCACATGGAAAAAGTACCTTTAAAGCTTAGTTTAACCACCTGCCTTTGCAAGGTTGGTCCTACGGATCAGCACACTAACATCATCACCCACCCCACCTTTGGTGTGCATGGTCACCGTGAGACAATGGGTCTATCCCAATGCACTTCCATTTCACCATTCAGTATGCAGACAGGGCTGATCTTACTGAGACATTCGCAGCTTTTTGGTGATACCTTACTCATGCAGCATGCAGAGTGCACAGGATGCAACTGCGGTAGTGTTCCTTCCGATAACGCCCCCCATGACAGTCATTCAGAAAGGCACACAGGGAGAATTAACTGGAGAAGAAGAGCAAGGAGGCCGCCTGTGCGTACAGCCCCACTGCGGTTGCTAGGCAACCGCTTCCTAGCAACAGCTGCATTGCGACACAGGGAGACAAATATGGAGTTTCCCACCTCTCCTGCAGAGCATAGCACAGCTTAAACAGGGTGTTAAATATGTGTGCGTGTGTGTACAGGCTTTGCTATAACTATGAGGGCCGAAGGACCTCATATGTATTGCAAATCTTAAAAAAAAACCTGACTAGCGAGGTCATTTTTTCAGTCCTCACTACTTAATTTCATAAAAATCTATGAATGCAATCACAAAACTAAAAGTGCCAAAAGTTTGGTTACTTGTGGTTAAGGGTAGGGCTGGATAGGGGCTAGGGCTGTCATAGCTAGGATTAGAGTTTTGCCCATAGAAATGAATGGAGAGTCACCATAAAGATATGAATATGTGGACCGTGCGTGTGTGTGTGTCACCTTTGCTGCACCCTGCCCAGGGTATTTCAGGGATGAATCACACATGAAGTTATTGATGGATTATTTTGCTATGCTTTTATTAGCAAAGCGATTGTAAGCCCCATTTATTGATTACTAAGAGAATAAGAAACTCCCTTCCTGATCTTAGTATGCTTGGTTTTGCCCCAAAATGAGAAATAAATGTGCCCTACCTGTTGCCTCATAAAACTCATGGGGCCTGCTTTCTGAACGCTGATCCTTCCAACAACTTCAGGGCAGAGAAACATGCTGGCTGACTCTCAGGTGGACAGCACTGCTGACAGTTCCTAGCACATTAACAGAGTGATACCACAGGTCACTGGCTCAGCCTATAATGCTCTGCTGCCACCTGTTGTCCAGAGACAGAAGTGCACTGTGCTGGTCATCTCAACAAGGCCTCTTCAATCTAATTTCTCAAGTAGCTGCTAAGAAAACAATGAATAATATTTTCTTTGGTGGTGGAAAGACATGGAGCAAAGCCTCCAGGCTGCTCCTCCCGGTACTAAAGAATTCCTATGCGGCTGCCATCGAAAGCATTCAGAGAGGGAGCATCACTGCCCGGTTCGGGGGCCGAATGCGGCAGAGCCACAGGGCTCCGCAGAGCAGTGTGCGGTCAGCTGGACACACAATAAGACCCGCACTCTCCAACATCCAGAACATGTACACCAGACAATGCAGATCCAGGGCCACGGAGATCAGCAGAGATCCCAGCCACCCCAGCGATGGCCTCTTCCCCATGCTGCAATCGGCAGACACTGCCGCTGCTTGAAGGCCAGCACAGAGAGGCTGGAGAGGAGGTCTGTCCCCAGGCTACACGAGTCCTAAATGACACAGGTTCAGGGCCTGTATGCAAATAACTCACACATGAACAGGGTACGTACTGTATGCAAATGCTTAATCTTTCTTGCACCACCTACCACTTTATTGCCAATTGCACAGTTTGGAAATGCAAGATTATCGTCATGTTTATTGTGCATCATCATATCGTCATAGCGATAGGCGATGATGCATTTAATGTAAACTGCACTGAGTTTAACTGCCTATATGACAAATCAAACTTTGAAACTTGAAACGTTATGTTTCACATCTACAGACAGCATGACACTAATGTGTAATAAGCACAGGAGGTACGGTAGGTATTTCGGAGACAAAGTGGAGGGGAGTGTAACAGCGCCCCCTTCTGCTGATAGTGGGTCAGTCACCAAAGCTTCGCCGCGGCTCACACATTCCAGAAGCAAGAGCAAATCTAATGAAGCTCTAATGTTATTAATGCTGTCAGCACAACATCAGCAAGACCACAGGGCTGGTGGCACCAGTCCACCACAGGGCACCAGGCAGGGCACACCCTGCTCAAGATGCCGGCCTATCACAGGGCACCAGGCAGGGCACACCCTGCTCAAGATGCCGGCCTATCACAGGGCACCAGAGACCAGTGAGGAAGTCAAATTCAAAGACGCTTGATAGCCTTATACTACCAATGGGAACAAGAGCATGCTGGGATTGCAGTCAGTGTCTCCTTTGTGCTGGCGGTGGGCCACACAAACCGTTTCAGGTTATGAGATTAGGAAAACTGCCCCTTGTGTGTCGGTCGATGACCTGACCCCCAGTGGCTCTCCTGCTCTCCTGGCAGAGAGACAGAGACTGAATATGGATTTAACTCTCGTTTCATTATGCTCATATGTATCATAATAGGCTTTTGTTTCACTATGTTCATATACAAATCATACTCAATTAACACTATGCTTGTTTGAAACATATTGTGTATGTGTACTATAGTTGTAGCCATAGCAACAGCGATTATGGTACATTTATTCCCTTTTTTAGCAATTATTGAACCTGGAATATTATATAAACAAAGATATGAGAGATAGATGAGACCCTTGAAGAAAATTTTAAGGACCGAACTGAAAGGCCCTGTACCTGGAACCTTGAGTAGGTAGCAAGTAGATATGAGCCGAGCTAATAAGGAACAAAGGGCCAAGCCAACGAGGAACATCTGACAAGCTCATGCAGCAATGTCACCTGCAGAAAAGTATAAAAATGGATGCTGATTTGTGAGGGGGGCTCTTCTCATTCACATGCGGGGAATCCCTGTTTGAACAGACCGAATAAACAGAAAAGTTCTCCAATCATTTTATTTATGTGATTCTGAAATTTTTAACTTCCACACCAGTCACCATCCAGGGTGAGGACGTGGAGGTGGTGCAGGGCTACATGTACGTAGTATAAGAGAGATTCTACTTTCTGAGGAGGCTCAGGTCTTTTAACGAGTGTGGCAAGCTGCTGTGTATGTTTTATCAGGCCGTAGTGGCCAGGGTGCTTTTCTGTGCTGTAACCTACTGGGGAAGCTGCATGAGTTCAAACTCAGACTCAAAACCATGAACAAACTCATCAGGAAGGCCAGCTTTGTCACAGGACTGACCCTGAACAAAATCATCAGGAAGGGCCACTCTGTCACAGGCCTGACCCTGAACAAACTCATCAGGAAGTCCAGCTCTGTCACAGGCCTGACCCTGAACAAACTCATCAGGAAGTCCAGCTCTGTCACAGGACTGACCCAAAACAAACTCATCAGGAAGTCCAGCTCTGTCACAGGACTGACCCAAAACAAACTCATCAGGAAGGCCAGCTCCGTCACAGGATTGACCCTGAACAAACTCACCAGGAAGGCCAGCTCCGTCACAGGACTGACGTAGAACAAACTCACCAGGAAAGCCAGCCTGTCACAGAACTGACCCTGAACAAACTCATCAGGAAGGCCAGCTCCGTCACAGGACTGACCCTGGACCCACTCAGGGCAGTAGCATATAAGAGGATGGTGGTAAAATTGGACAATATTATGAGTAATTCTGCCCATCGAATTCAAAGGGTGATATCCTGTAGCACATTTAGCCACCGGCTTATTCTACCACAGTCTGCTATCACAGGGCATCATTCCTGCCACTGTGCCTCCTTCAGGCATGCCACCCCCACCATCCTGTCTCATTTGAGCAAAAGTCTGGTGCTATCTGTCTATATCTATCTATACACACTATGTGAACTTTATGTGCACTAGGCGCACTGTCTTTGCACCATGTCTGTTTGGCACTATAGGCATGCTCTGTGCACCATATTCCTGCTTGTGTATGCACTAGAATTTCCCACTGCAATGAACAAAATCCATATAATTTTTTTCCTTAAGAACATTTTGCTGGCACTGGATAGTGCAGGATATTCAACCAAAAAAAGTTTATAAAATTTATAAAAACCAAAAAAATAATAACAAAGACTTAAAATTTAATAAAAAAAATATGGAACACCTTAAACATATTGCAAAATATATGGGCCCTAAAGGGATCCTCAGGAAGAGGACAACGCAGAGCTTTATTTTGGGACAGAGACGCAGTGACAGTGAAGAGAGGAATGTGACAGGGACAAGAGGACGAAAGAGGGATTCAATTTCAGGACGGGAGTGTCAGAAATAGCGGGAAGGAACTAGAGCGACAAAGGGGGAGCTGCAGTAACATAAGCACATGACGGGAATCAGCGTGGAGGAGCCGCGAGGGCGCGGCGGCGCTGACACAGCGGTATCCGCCGCCGCAGCAATGCAGACGTAATGGAATGAACGTAATGAAACTGTTATATACATGTAAATGCTTGTGCAGATTTGCTCAGAACTGAAACTCTCACTCCAGCCACCTACCTGGAGCTGGCAACCCTACGATATCACAGTGATGGCACCATGAAGATAGAGATGTTTTACTGTAGTGCAGAATGGCCTAAAAACTAAGCTAGAAAACTAAGGCTATAATGGCATTTATCCCTGAAGATATGCAACCATACTCGGTAGTAGAGAACACAGGATTTAATTCATTGTGATTGTTTTGAGAGTCTTAATTTTGGCTTCTGATTTATTTTACATATAGTGCAGGATGTGCAAATGAAA
Source organism: Petrocephalus zakoni (assembly GCA_026774425.1). Lineage (NCBI taxonomy): Eukaryota > Metazoa > Chordata > Actinopteri > Osteoglossiformes > Mormyridae > Petrocephalus > Petrocephalus zakoni. The sequence goes on along the minus strand of JAODKN010000042.1, from coordinate 1,503,237 downwards.
ATCTGAGTTGTTTTCTTACTCAGACACGTCAACAGACACACCAGGTGGGAGTTGCAAGTCTCTGGCACATTATTTTGGGGTCCTGCTCTGAAAAGTTTGGAAACCTGTGGTCTAGATTATGGAGTCTCACCTTCTGATTACCTGCCCAGCAAAACAGCTGCTGGCCTTAGCAAGTCGGCCAGGTGAGAGCGCAGTGCCCACGTGGAGAGGATGAGCAAACGTCACGCTGAATCGCACCTCGTACATGCCAGGCAAGAGAAGCCATTGAGTGCCTGGGGCAGGCTACACTGTTTCGTACATGATCAAAAAAATACACATAAGGACATCACAACAACACAGCGGATGAATGAAGGAATAAAGGAATGAATATTCTAACAAACTAAAATCATTAGGCGTACTGTCATTCTGCTGACTGGCCCGATTTATCCATTAAATTGGTCTAACATGAGACGCTCAGGCTCCATGCAGATGAGGCCAGCAGGACACAAGTTGGTGACAGGCGTGGGAAAAGATCATTTACTGACCACCACCACCCTGCACAGGACATGAGGGTATGGAAAAGGGTAGATGGATGGATGAAGGAGTAGACAGTTACATAAACTATTGGGCAGGGGGTGTGGCCAGTGTGCTTTAGGCTGAATGGCTGAATTGCTTAGGGAGCAGTGATTGCTTTATAGACTAACATTCTGATGTATCGCGGTAAAACCCCAGTTACGTAACTGCTGAGGCGAGTCATTCTGACCTCGTTATTGCAGTGTGTAGGATTCACCCTTAAATCTGGGTGCAGCTCTGTTCACTGGCGTTTTACCCTGCCCACTTCCTTCATACCTGCAGATTTACTTTACACCTGCAAGCACTGAGTGACCTATTAGCCTCACTACCAGCCAGAGTGGCAGATCGCCGTCGGCGAGGTGCTGCAGCCAAACAGAGTGGCTGATCGCCGTCAGCGAGGTGCTGCAGCCTAACAGAGTGGCAGATTGCCGTCGGCGAGGTGCTGCAGCCTAACAGAGTGGCAGATCGCTAAAAGAGTGCCAGTGGTTATGGAGGCCAGGTGACTCTCACTTGTGTCATCCCCCATCAGGGCTGTGCATGTCAAGCACACGTGTCAGCATGCTAATTACATGCTTCTTGTTTCTCTACAAGCACATGTGCATGGTGATATAGGGCGTCCAGAAGATCCACAGGCAAATGGTAAGCAGCACCACACCGGGAGCCCTCTGCCAGCACCCCAAGATCCAAGAGGAATTCCTGCCCTTGTTAACTGACATTCAGCTAAATAATGAATCGGGGAGATCAACTGTCCTGGTGATATTAGATCTTACTGCGGCGTTTGACGCTGCGGATCATAAAATATTTCTAGATGGACTGGAAAATTAGGTCGGGCTGAAGGAACTGTGCTCAAACGGTTCAGAACCCATTTAGAAGGTAGGGGTGAATTCATCAGTTATGAATTCACTTAGTAATTCATCATTTAATATGGTCAAAGTCTCCATGAATATAGGGTTTCTTATCATGATTATGCAGATGGCACCCAGGCTGTGCTCGAAATGTCTGCTCTCCCACTATATAGTGTAGTATATAGTGAATTGGCCACTCGACTGTAAAGTTATTAATCTGTATTACTCCATTATAAACCTTTGTAAATAGTGCACTACAGAATCAGTGCGAGGCATACCAAAATGTAGTGTATGTAAGCTGTACCCGACATCGGTCGACAGACCAGGGTGCATCATGACCCGTCATACGAGTGTCAGAACCATATTTTAGAAACTTGGCTCTGTCTGTTACCTGTTGTTAAGTAACTTGTTGAACTCCTGATGAGTTGGATTTAGTTTAAGCAACTTACGAAATACCTGCATGTGAGCTATACAGTTTTTCAGGGATACTGCTGCTTTAAAAACAAATGGTTAGTTTAATGTATTTGGCTGCTTTGCACGGGTGGCAAGTCGCAATGAATACAGTATACTGAACTTGTATACAAAGCCGCACAGTCAGAGTCAGTCCCCGTCGTGCCTGTGCTGGTGAGCACAGTACAGTCAAGCATTTGCACAGGTTTGTGTTGTGAAGTTTTATTCTTATTTCAACGTTGTGAAAATATGTCAATTACAACGTGTACTTATCCAAAAATAGCAGCATTGGTGTTCTGGTGTATTACAATAATGAACAATAAGTACAAACATTAACATAAAATATACAATAAAGAAAATAGTGCATTAATAACATTATATTTTAAGTCTGGGGGGATGTTTGGGTTAGTTTATGCGACAGAGTTATGAATATCTGGTGCATAATTATGTAGCAGCGTAACGTCTGCCTGCTGACTGAAATGTGTCGGCCACCACAGACACTTATCCCCTGGTGTGCGTGTGTGTGTGTGTAAGAGAGAGAGAGAGAGAGAGACTGAGTGAGAGAGAGGGTGAGAGACTGAGTAAGAGAGAGAGAGTGAGTGAGTGAATGAGAGCGTGAGAGGGAGCAAGAGAGTGAGTGAGAGAGAGAGTGAGAGAGCGAGAGAGAGACTGAGTAAAAGAGAGAGCGCGAGAGGGCGAGAGAGAGCGAGAGAGCGAGAACAAGGGGGCATTTCAAACAGCCCCAGATCTCACTAGCTGTATCACCAAATGACTGCAATAAACATGCTGTTTTTGGTGCCATAACTGGGTTCCAGCTAAATAAGGATAAGACCAGCATCGTTCCTGTTGGTGACAAGGGAGGAAGTCTGCTGCTCAGTGCTTACCCTTAAGGGCTAAACCCCTTGTGTAATCACTGGCATTTTAAAAACATATGAAAAATTAGGCATTTAGCTTGCAAACTTGTAGCACCCTGTAGCAAATAAAAGCATGAACAAGGCAGACTTGGGTGGAGTAGCCCAGTGCTCTCCTCTCTGTAAGGTTCCCTGTAAGGGTGGCTTAGTCAGCCAAGCATCCGTGCCTGTGATTAGAAGGTTGCCGGTTCGAGCCTCGGCAGAGAGCAGAGTAGTCACATAACTTTGTGTGTGCTGCATGCGGACGGACCCTGGTGCAGTGCTGCCACCCCTAAGATAGTATAGGTCAGGAAAAGCATTCCAGTGTAGGCTATCTGTAACTATGCAAATGGCAAATAAATGATTCAAAAAGTCCATCAGAATCTCTCCCCAGGACTCCCAGTATGCCTCTGAACCAACTCCATAATCTACCTGGGGGTTCCTGTGAAATACAATCCCCACAAGTTCTCAAAAGAGTTTCCACAAAACTGAATTTAAATTTTTAATACACATGTTAAAAAAAATATTTCTTCAGGTACACGTTTAAAAAAAAAAAAAAAAAAAAAACACGTTAAAGGTGTTAAAAAGGTAACTCAAAACCCTGACATTTCACCTGTCATTTGGCATCTGCCGCCATCTATAGGCGCTAAGAAGGTGCTGCAAGCAAACTGATTACACCCCAGCAATGGGTACAAATGCCATGCTGCAGCAGAATTGTGAGAAACAGAATCTCGGTACAGTGATAACCACGATATGAACACAGCTCACAAATATGGCTGTATCTAAATACATTATAGACCAGCAAAACCCTGAGCGCAGCAACCCAGGCATAAAAACAAAACAAAAAAAAAAATTTCCAAAATTGTACAGTAGGAAACTGCTACGAAATGCGTTTTAGGTGTTGGGAGGAGCCTTAATGTTATGACAGAAAATGCTGGAATTCTGGACCTGTCCCGCAGACTGCAGGATCTCCCCCCCCCAGGTATCTGGTGGATTGTCTTCAGAGTAACGGGTCACTCACGCCCACCTTGTCTCTGAAGCTCTCACACTGAGGTCTGCTTGTAGTTTTTAGTATCCAGCACTTTTTTCCCACACACAGCGCAAATCCCTGTTGGGAACATAAAGCCTGCTGGCATCAATGTGCTTCTCATCCTCAATCACACTGATAAAAAGGAGCTGTAAAATCACACCCCCTCCATTTTTCAAACAGGCTGGCCTGGCGGCGTGACGCTCCAACCTTTCTTATAAGCGCAGCCCTGGCAGAAGTTGGAGCCGGCCTGGTGCACGGAGCTCTTACAGATGCGGCAGGTGGCAAAGCGGGATTTCCCGTAGGGGTCAAACCTGCAGAAGAGGAGCAGTCACACATTTGCCGGGGTCTGATCGTGCTGGTCACACCCATTAAGGCTCACTGACCTCCCCTGAGATGACTGCGGCAGCAATTAGGACTCACCTTCCCTTTTTTGACGTCAAGGCTTTGTTTTCATTCAGCTTTCGCCCCCCGCTCTCTGAAAAGGGGCACAGTTTCAATTTGGCAGCCTTTATTAACTTTCTTGCCACTATAACTTAAACACATTTGAATCTCATTAAGGCAAGCAGTGCCGCACCAGTGGTGTTTCGTGCCCCATCCTTCCACGTGTCCGGTGTGATGACACGGCCCAGCTTTTTCTCACCTGTCACAGTGAAGACAGACAGCAGGGTCAAACCATAGCGACGGCCCCAGTAAACGAAACGTTAAATGAACAGATCAAGCTTCTAGAGTCAAGAGTGAAAGGATTTAAAGGAATTGTTTTTCACACAACGAGACAGAGCTGCCAGCTCTCACGCATCTGGCGTAACTCTCACGCATCTGGCGTAACTCTCACGCATCTGGCGTAACTCACGCTCACGCAAGAAATTTTACGGCAAAACTATATTACTCCATTATAAACCTAAAACAAGCTACATCAAAGGCGTTGGGGCAGTATGCACGCCGCACAGACTATTTAGAAGGTAATGAAACTGTCGTATATATGTGAATGAGTGTGCAAACTATGTATGAAAATAAACACACATCGATCCAGTCAAACCTTTAAAAAATTAGCATTCATTAATTTTGTAACAATGACGAGCAGGAGTGATATTCACCACACCACAAATGTTACCTGCAATTAAATTAAAACCATCTATGATGACAGGGCATAAACTGAGTGTACATACATTTCTCACAAACCATTGTTCTAAATATCACTGAGCGTCTCCTTCCTGCACAGACAGCACTGACGGAGGCGGCGCGAGGCCGGAAAGAATAAGACGGAGACTTCCGGTTGCTAGTTCCGCTTATTGTGTCAAAATAAAAGTCTGGTTTTCATACGAGTAAATTATTATCATTTAACAGTAAATTATATGCAAGAATCATAAAAAAATGCCGTGATATATTTCACTGGCATCAACGTATTTAATGATAAATAAAACTATACGCATTGATAAATTAATAAAATTATAAATGTAACGTTATTGTTATTTATTGTATACCTAATATATTTAAAATGTTTTTCTTATACAATTTTCCTTTAAGTTCTTCGAAAAATACTTTGTTATAACCATGAAAACGGAAGTAGTTTCGGTTAATTTTAAAAAAGCTTATAAAACTTTACAGAACATTCGGCATACAGAGGTACTCCCAGAGGTACTACAGCACAGACACGAGTAGTTTCACACTCCGGTCCAATAGGTGGCGGTAATGCACCTTTACCTCGATATCGCCTGCAACGCGAAGAAGAAGAAGTACGCTTCCGGTTTCACTGCCGCTGATCTTCGTTATTCTGAAACGCTAAACTAAGAAGCAT
>JAODKN010000042.1:1458862-1472663 GCA_026774425.1 Petrocephalus zakoni | reverse complement strand
GTCTTCCTCCTTATGCAGTAATCCTGCTGCATTCCTGTAACACACACTGCACTGTCTTTTGTCTTCCTTTTCCGGTTACATGACAGGAATGCGTGGGAAATTACCCACAGCTGTATCTCGTGGTCCGTGTCGTTTCGTTTCACATCTGAGATGATTGCGGTCTCCCTTCTCACTGTTGCACCCAGTTACCTTCTGTCCTGTTCCCCCATGCAGGTCCTGAATAAGAGTGAGGTGGGTGTGGTGAAGGTGGGTGCAGTGAATGCAGTGCAGAAGTATGAAGACAGGCCGTCCTCTGTAAAGTCCCCTGCCACACCAGACCTGGCCTTCAGGTTTGCCACCTTCTCCTTTATTAGTCTCTTTTTTTATTAGTCTCTTTATGTTTCTTTTTGACTGAACTCGTTTACCCTGCAACTGAACCCCGCCCACTCATTGACAGTCCAGATCATGTGACTTCCTGTGTTCCTTGACTCAGGTGGGCCACGCCCCTCATGGGACACATGCCCTCTGTAGTTAACCTCTCATGTCTTCCATGCCCAGGTTCTACAGCTCCTGTCCTCCGGGTCACAGACTTCAGGCACCTCAGGCTCCAGGGCCTGTTGTGGACAGCCAGCACTTGAGCGCCCCCTGCAGGAGCTCCTCCAGGCCTCAGGCTCCTCAGCCCCTACAGATGGGTGAGTCTCCACTGGCCGGCCTCCCAGGACATGCCATCCATGGCCATCATCGCTGGACAGGGCTTTATGGGGCTGAATTCACAGCGCTCTATTTGCTGACGCACACTCAGACCATCAACATGCACTTTGCACCTGGATTTTAGGAGTTTAGATTTTTAGTAGAAGAAAAGAGTTTCAAGTTTTTTTCAGGTCACACGCCTTTGAAAACCATGGTGAAATTCTTATGCCACAATTGCTTAAGAGGGCAATAAGAGACAAGATTATCTCTTGTATAAGAGAAGGCAACGATAAATATGCAGTCTATAGTTGCTGCATTGGGGAGGGATGTGCAGTGCAGTGCAGTGCAGTGCAGTGCTGACTGATTGCAGCAGTGTGGGGTGCAGTGCTGGGGTGTGGGTTAATGTTAGACTTGGTGGGATGTTAATGACTGTGCAGCGTGATGTGGACAGATCTGGCCGTGTGCTTGGGGGTCTCATCTCGTCTCTGCTGCATCTCCACCATGTCTCAGGCTCTGCAGATGTTCCGCCCCGCTTTGGGGCCGGGCCCCCGCACAGCGGGGTGTCCTCACAGGGTCAGGAGCTCACTGAAGGCCAGGAGCTAAGGGACTCCCCTGCTGAGATTCCTCTCTGGCCGTTACCGGGCTCGACCCCCCTGGACCCCCGGCCACTGGACGCCACCCCCTGCCCCATCGTCCTGTCCCGCCCAGCCTTCGCTCGCCAGCCGGGGAGTCCGTCTGAGGACTGTGCCCCCACCTACCTGCCAGCAGTCGGCACTGCGCTCTCGGACCCCTCGGAGGATGCCCCCTCGGCGGATGCCCCCCCGGAGGAGGTCGAGCACCTCACAGTGCCCCCCATCTCTCTGACCCCGCCTCCACGCACCACGCCCCCCACGGGAGGTGACCAGGCCTCCGCTGTACACAGTCTCCCTGTCCAAGTGCTGTTGCCACGGAATCGAGGCCCCCCGCCCAGCAAAACGCCGGAGCCGGCCCAAGCGGGACACGGCAGCCCCTTTCGGGAAATCTTCAAGACCCCCCTCCCCTTGCTGTCTGCCAGCGACGCGCCTCTCTAGCGGGAACAAGCCGCCCCGCGCGGCAGAACCTGCATTATGCTTCCAGTTTGATCTTAATTACAGGCGGCGGCTAATTAATCTCCCTTTGACTATTTTAATTTGTCCCGCATTGCCTCGGACTCCTTTCTCTCCTCAGAATGGCTGGGAAACACTGACAGATAGATTGTAAAAGTGTGGGGGGGGATCAAGCCCACCCCCCCCCGAAGGAGCCGCACGGTCAGGCATGAACTGAAGCCACGTACCAGTCTCCGTGCCACTCTCAACTTTAAGAAATGTTTATTAAGTGAAACTTTTTTTTCTTTGTGTGCCATAATTTTACTGTCCCACTGTGGCTGGCCTACTCTTGTTTGGTTTATTATTAGTTACACCTATTTGGCCATTTTCATCTTTTGCTTTTTATAGTGATTAGCCGGGGAGCCCATAGACACTCCCACCCCCCAGTCTTCCACGTAAACTGCACATACTCGGTCTGGAGCATGTTGTTTGGTGTACAGCTGTAGTGTGATTTTTTAATTTATTTATTTCTTTCTTTCTCAATGTTAATTTACGATGTATTATGCTGAATATCCAAATACCTGAAATATGTGCGAATAACAAATAACTGCACCAAACGGCTCAGTTTTATTATATTAAATGTTTAATCTAGTGTTTTTATTTATTCATTTACAGCAGCGGTGTAGAGGAACGGCAAACCTCTTCGGTTTTGCATCCTCACAGTACAATAAACCACGCATTGCAATATTCTGAGTGCCGTTATGGCCAGCGGTGTGATTCTTACAGCTGGCTGCCGGCTCGTTTCTGGACGTTTCTGGGGGTGGACAGGCGCTGAATCCGGGGGATGGTGCAGGAGCTGCGGGTGACAATCAAAGCCTGTGATCTGAGCCGGTTACTGGGGATGTCCAGTACATTTGTTTGTAGGTGAAGTGTGTGTGTGTGTGTGTGTGTGTGTGTGTATGAAACAAATATTAATATAGACCTGGACAAATTGTAAGATTGCATAATTGTTTCCCCGCACGAACTGCGTCAGTCCTTCCGCGGGGTGGTAATCGGCGTGGGCATGGTCACACGTGTGGCATGGGCAGAAGTGGCATTCGGGGTTTCCTTGGCAACGAGCGCAGTGCTCAGGGCTGGACCTTTTCTCTCTTTCTGTTGTTTATAGGCTCTAGTGAAATGCCCTACACACCCTGCTACTACAGCATCATTTGAAGTAATTTTTCTTCAGAAACAAGCTGAAAAATTCTGTCTGATCAGAGCTGGTTCCACTCCTGGCACAAAGCTGTCCGAGGCTTTCGGCAGAGGGATGTTGTTTCGATTACATTCACAAAGAGTCTTTTATCAGCTTTGATCAATACTAATAAAATGAGGTAAGACGCCTATTTTTCAATGTCCTACTTCCGTGTCAGGGTCCGGCACGCTAAAGGCCGCTTCTGGCAGCTCGTTTATCTGTTGCTTTATGTTAATTGGTCATCCTGAGATGGAGTGAGTGTTGATATTTGTCCAAATGAAAGCAGACTGAAGACTGGCACTGTCTCTCTGACTAAAGCCTCCTAAACAACAGAGGAGGAGTCCAACCAAGTAATGAGCTTATTGATTCGCCCTCTGACGACACTCCAAACATGTCGTGGGATATGTGTGTGTGTGTGTGTGTGTGTGTATATATATACACACACACACACACATTCATTCTATAGGGAGTATGATATGGTGATTTCTATTGTTTGTGTTAAGTAAAGTCCTAGTAACTAAGTAAAGTCCAAGTAAAGCACTTTAATCAGCCATTGGTTGTTTTAAAATGTGCCATAGAAATAAACTGACTTGACGTCCAATAAAAATGAAGACTGACAAAAGGCATTGTGGGAAGCTGAGGCTGTACAAAAACTGATTTGCAACAACAAGAGTGCAATAGTGTGTTGTAACAAGACAATTCTAAGCAGGGGTCTTCTGAGCTTCTGAGTGAGAAGAGAGTTTACCATGTACAAGAAGTCGTTTCAGGTTTTTATTAAGTAGAAATCCTTGTTTGGACCGTAGTGTTTTAGGCAATTAAAGACCCTGCCCAGTGTATCCCCTGCTCTGTGCCCTGTGTTGGGGTGATACCCTGCCCAGTGTGTCCCCTGCTCTGTGCCCTGTGTTGGGCTGGTACCCTGCCCAGTGTGTCCCCTGCTCTGTGCTCTCTCCTGCCTGAGATAGACTCCAGACCCCTCCTGCTCCATCAATGTTTGATGATGATAGTTCATGATAAATTCAGAGGTACACCACATGGTGGCAGTATAACACATGACATATTTTGTTTTGTTTATTAATCTGTCTTTGAAACATCCGTTCTAATGTGCTATCTGAGCTTATTGGGTTAGTGCAGAGTGCATCATTATCGAATATGGAATGATATGCATCATTTTATTTCTAGTAATTATATACTTTTGGTGACGTGACAAAACCAAAAAACATAAAACCCAGTGTAGCTGATATATCTAATGTGCAATAAAATCAAGTGAGGTGACTTTAATAGCTGACTGTGAATTCGAACAGCTGAAATCGAGTTTGCTCACTTTAAAATGATGGTCATCAGAGCAGTTTTAACCTCAGCCATGAACGCTAATGGCCTGGGTTTATTCATATTCGATTCGTTATATGGCTTCAGTGACTGTCACTTAAAATGTGTTTCTTCTCCCGGTGCGGTGAAAGAAGCCTGCAAACAGACTGCTCAGGCGGTCTCTGCACAGCACTCCTGCATATGAAGTAGGTCAGGCTGATTCAGTGCTCTGTCAGGGTGGTTTTTCTGCCCGCCGCCTTCTATGCTGGTCAGGGCCCAAGACCCGCCCGCAGAAGCTTTTATGCACAGGGAAGTGCAACAGCGACATGGCGCCCGAGGACGATGCCCTGGGCGCTTAGCCCGTCGCCCATAAGCGTGACGAGGTGACGAGGCCAGTACCAGCATGAAGAAGCGCGGAAGCAGAATGCTAACAGAGCTTTTAGCTGTTGGTAGATATGAGCCATTATGCGGTATCAGATACTGGGCCAAATTACCACCAAGATAATGTCAACTGAGTTTGGTTAGCACTGGCTACAAAGCGACCTCAGACTGCTGCTGGTATCGCTGTTAAAAACCACTTTTCCGCACGGGGAAAACGGACTCCCTTCCGTAGCGCTCGGCATGATGTCATACGCGATGTGTAGCGCGGAGCGTCGCACGCGGGGGGCGGCTGATTCCAGACACCGCCACCGATCACGCAGTCAGTCTGCCTCTCGTTAACAGCTGTGAGATATGGGAGCAGAAGGCAGCTTGGCGCGGCTCCTGTCTTCAGTGTGATGACAGGCGTCCATATAAGAGCATAAAAAAAGCTGTTTTTACAGCACGGAGAGGCAGCGTCTGAGAAAGCCCTCCGATGCTGATATTTCAGCCAATCACCAGAACATAACATCGAGAATAATGACACCCCGAAATATGATGCGGGCGTTTTTTGGCGTGTTCTCTCTGACACAGACGGACAGCTATCGCGCAGTGATCCCCAGTCGCCAAGACAAACACGAAGCAGCATTTGTCTGGGAAGGTTCCACCAGAAACACCTTTAATTGTGATTACAAAACACATTAGTCAGAAACTTTTCCATGTGAAAACAACATGAGAAATGAGCCTTTGGTGTGTGTTACAGAGCATTTGGCACAAACTGAGAGGGTCATTTAAAAAGGGAAACACTGGCAGACTGCTGATAAAAGCCCAACCCAGATTCAAAGCACTGACAGTCACAGAACAGACACCTTATATGGCTTCAACTGTGGGGATATATGGACATAACTGAGAGCAGATACTTGGAAACAGAATAAACAGAACAAAGTGACCAAATAAAGGCTGTTTCCCTGAAGATACCGGAATCAGGAATCGATTTTCAAGGCCGATGCTGCATTAAAGGTAATTAAAAATGAATGAATAAACGAACCAAACGGTGGGGTCGTCCACTTTCCTGGGGTTTCAGAAACCCGCTGGGACTGACTGTACAAATTAGAGCACACATTAGAGGGCTTTGGAGATTTGACCCTCATGTTAACGAGCTATGTTATATTTTTATAATGAATCCCTATGTTGGAGCTTTTGAGCGTAATGGTAATAAAACAGGACAAGCTCTAAAGAAGCAGACTGATGCACAGCCCACCCTTACAGGGCCATTCTCATCCGTCTTCTTTGGAACCTTCCTTCTGTTACTTTTCCTGGTCCTTCTACACAGCTTAGAGTATTAACCGTCACAGCTGGACGCTGCACAGAAACGATCCATCATCAAACATCTTCTTCGGGGCTTAGACCACAGAGCCCCTCCTGCAAGCTGAAGCCCCATCATTCGGGCGGTGAGCCTGTGTGCCGCGGGACTGTCCCGGCAGCCCAGTCATGCAGGCCAGCCTCCAGTGACAGTGGCCGCTGCTTACGGTCCGCGTCTGTGCTCTACTCACCAAAGCGATGGCTGTCACTCACCCGAGCAGGCACTGAGCGGCACACAGCAGCACACGCGGGCGTCTCAGCTAGCCAGACGGCACTAGTGAGCGTACGATGTCCTGACGCGCCTAACCACACATGACGTAAGTCAGATTTTCATAAACAGAGTGGCTTTGATATGCACTCATACTGGAACGCCTGCCATAATAGCTGCCTGTCACATGCAAGTCAAGTAACACTTACAAGAAAAGCCTAAAATGAAGTTAGCTTCAAAACAATAAATGTGGTACTTCGTTTTTGTCCATTGCAGCATGAACACCATCGTAACCAATCAGGACTGTACATACAACGGTTAAAACACTGTAAAGTCACGCAGTTTCAAGTGGGCCACCCATCTGGCACGATTAAGAAAGATTGGCACTGCTTTGTGAATTGTTTCAGAATGTGTATGTATGTCTTGGCAAATTAATACAATAATCCACACCTCCAGCCTATCACAGGCCCGCTTTGGTTATTGGCTCGTTCCAGTCACATGACGTATTTTGGTCCTCTACAACTTATGAAAAGCAATTCTGACCTTTTTATTTCTAATTTACGTAGTTTGACCATTAAAATACCTATAAATTCACATTTGTGTCTCAGACATGGAAGTCAGTGTTTGCCTCGTCAGAGCGTTAGAGTTAGTTACCTTCTTGTGTAAGTGCTTCTTTACTATTCTAAATGTCCAAACATGCTCAATCTGGATGACAGAGTTATATAAGTGATCTTCTCACTGACTTGTCTTTTAGGTTAAAGATACTTTTGAATGTATGCCTTGTTTTTCAATGTTACTTTTATAGGAAAATAAAACTCTGTGGATGTCACACAGGCCAATGAAGGAGAGAGGAATTGGATCCAGCATACATAAGAACAATACAAAAGTGAGATTACAGCGCCTTCTCGCTGCGAGGACTTAGACGCTGGTCTCATTCTTCCACAGACTGGTCCGTATGTGGCCCTCCTGCTTCGAGCTTTCCTTGTGACCTCTGTTCTGATTGGTTTGTGTCTGTGGGTACGCGGGGGCTTGCATCTGATTGGCCACATTCTGTGAGTCCATCTCGAGGGGAAGCAGTGTTTCCCTGTTGGCCATTTTCCTGTAGTCATAGAGGGCAGAGCCGGGGCTGGCGGTGCCATGGCACACGATGGCGAAAGGGTCCACTTGTGGACATGCCTGATGCCGGGGGTAGCTGCAGCCATCATGCATGCTGCAACAGGCGTGTCCTTCACGTGTGCATCTACAGGCGTATCCTTCGTGCATGCATTTACACGCGTGTCCCCCATGTGCGCTGTTACAGACATGTCCTTCATGCATGCATCTGTACACATGTCCTTGGTGCATGCATTCACACACATGTGCCTCGTGTGTGCCATCACAGGACTGTCCTTCATGTGGGCCAGCACACATGAGCCCTCCGTGACACGTGTGGCACTCAGTCGTGCCGTGGCACGTCTCCAAGTCGCCCGGGCTGGAGCACGGCAGCGCGTCGCGTATGCAGTGACACGAGTGCGCCTCCCGCATGCCATGGCATGCATCTGTGTCAAGCGTGTGGCAGGGGTGCAGCTCAAGGGCGCACTGCGAGCTCTCCGGGTAGGAGCCGTGCGCGCTGCTGTCCAGACTCGATGAGGCCACCTGATAGGTGTACCTGCTGAGGGGGCGGGGCTTAGCCCTGTCCTTCAGGCAGCTCTGCAGGGGTTGGTCAGAAGGGGTGCCAGTCTGCACCTCTCCCTCTGCCGCCCTCTGGCACAGCGGGAGCACGCAGCAGTGGTCCGCCTGTAGGGCCGGGGGGCGGGCGCAGGCGGAGGGGACGTCACCATTGGCGCTGGGCTTGGGGGGAGCGGTGGCGGGGGGTGGGCCGGAGCGGCATGCCCACCAGCGCTGCCAGACGTCTTCGCGCTTGGCACAGTGCTGGATCAGCAGGAAGAGGCCCAGGCTGGCGCAGGACGCCCCATACAGGCAGCTGAAGACCATGTCGAGGACGGGGCCCAGCCACACGGCCAGGGCGCCGAAGGCCCAGGTGCTGAGGAAGAGGAGCAAGGTGAAGGCTGCGGTGTGCAGCTGCGCCCTCAGCGAGAGCTCATTGGCCAGCGCCGCGCCGGGGGCGTCGCCCGGCCCCCCCGCCCCGCCCGCTGGCCGCCGGCGCTCCTCTGGGGCCACCTGCAGCTCGTAGCGGCGCTCTGGGTGCCGCCGCAGCTGGACAGAGGCGCACAGGAAGTAGCCGCAGGTTGCCACGACGATGAGTGCCACAGGACAGTAGAACGCGCCGAGGCTCGGCTCCCAGGCGATCCAGCAGCTGCACAACGGGAAGCTTGTTAATCACTCTCCGGGGGGAGTCACCGGCGTGACATCAGCAGGGCCCGGGCCCTCATTAGCGCGCCGAGGGAGGCATTCATGCGTTACCGCACGGCCTCTTAATCACCAGGATATCATCACCGTCACCACAGAAAACGTGACGCTTCTGCACAAGCGACTTCTGCAAGTTCTGGGCTATTTTTAGGTCCCTTAAAAAATGTAGCAGGAAGGACAGGACTGTGCTAGAACACCGGGTCCTGGGAGGAGGCGTGTGTGGGTGGGGCCCGGGGCCCCCGTACTTACAAAGGGCTGCTGTCGCTGCTCCCGTAGTTCTGAATGCTGGTGGCCGCGGTGACAGTACAGATGAGGAGCGGGACACCGTCACTGATCAGGTAGAACCTGCCGGGAGAGGGACTTCAGATGCTGACATCAGGCTGCTATCTGCCTGCAGTCGCCTCACTGAGGCCTGCTCAGAGGGCTGTGGCGCTGTACCAGTCTTACCACTGCTAGTTTAAGCTTGTACAGACCTGTACTGATCAGTACCATAAGGCAGCTATAGGCAGGTGCCTAGGGCCCCATAAAGACAGAATTTACAGAAGTTACATTTATGGATATAAGACAAAATGAGCATTTAAATTACAGCAACATCTCTGTTATCTGCATTTTTAGCGACAGTTTTCAGGACAGACAAAGTGGCCCCCGGCCTGTCCTTGGCTGTAAAGGACAGTTCCTACTTTGACTTAACGCTGCCCACGTGTTTCTCGTGTCTTTGAGTGGTAGACAAATTATAAAGAGATGTGGAGAGAACACGATTAAAAGTGCAAAAACTGAAGGCTTACCTTAGCCCCGGGGGCGGAGCAAAGCATAGGCTAACCTAGGGTAGCCTAGGGCCACGGCAAAGAGGGATTGGTTACACCCCTTAAATCTGCCCGGTCGATCTCCCTGATTTGCAGATTTTACCGACAGCACTGCCACCCCCCACCCTGATTGGTCGGTATGGGGGCAGAGTGTGGCTCAGTGGCTTAAGCCTCTGTGCCCAGGTTCGGAAAGTCGCCAGTTCAAGCCCAGCCTTGACGCCGCTGTGAGCCCTTAAGCCAGGCCCTTACCCCCCCAGCTCCCTGGGTGCCACAGGAGGTGGCTGCCCTTCATGGCCAAGCTG
Source organism: Petrocephalus zakoni (assembly GCA_026774425.1). Lineage (NCBI taxonomy): Eukaryota > Metazoa > Chordata > Actinopteri > Osteoglossiformes > Mormyridae > Petrocephalus > Petrocephalus zakoni. The sequence continues at coordinate 1,463,013 of JAODKN010000042.1, read as the reverse complement.
GCTTTCATGGAGAGCAAGGCTGGGGGCGGTGAGAAGAGAATTTCCCCACGGGGATGGATAAAAGTATCAGTCATTATTATTACCGCTGCCCCCCGCATGCTCATTAGCGTAGTGTTGATGCTTCATCATTTCCCTCCCAAATGGCCACATAGGGTCCCTAGTGTGCCCCTGCAGTTGGTATCTCCACAGGTAAGTGGGGGGGCACTTACCTTAGGATTCCCGGCAGGGGTCTTTGGGGGGAGCAGGGGTCCCCGTCCGGACCCTGGGGCGGTTCTCTGTTCACCTGGATGTGGATGAGCCGGGCGCTGATGCCCAGCCACAGCAGGCTGGCCAGTGAGGAGTAGTGCAGCACGATGCCCACCTGTGTTATGGCCAGAAGCACAGCATGTCATACGCCCGCTCACTAGCGCCCCCTCAGCAATGTCACTGCTACTACTCCTCACTGAATGGTTATATGGGTAAACATTTCTATGAAATCTCTATAACTGTGCTTTACTGCAACATTTTAGTGTATTTATGGACACTGCAACATTCATTACAGCCTACTGCTTAGCCAGATCAGGGTCCCTGGGACAGCACAGGGCACAGGTTAGGGGACACACTGGACGGGATGCCAGTCCAGCACAGGGCAGGGGACCTACTGGACAGGATGTAAGTCCAGCACAGGGCACAGGTTAGGGGACACACTGGACGGGATGCCAATCCAGCACAGGGCAGGGGACCTACTGGACAGGATGTAAGTCCAGCACAGGCCAGGGGACCCACTGGACAGGATGTCAGTCCAGCACAGGGCACAGGGCGGGGGATGCACTGGACGGGATGCCAGTCCAGCACAGGCCAGGGGACCCACTGGACGGAATGCCAGTCCATCACAGGCCAGGGGACCCACTGGACATGATGCCAGTCCAGCACAGGGCACAGGGCAGGGAAACACTGGATAGGATACCAGTCCAGCACAGGGCGCAGGGCAGGGGACACCCTCTGGATGGAATGCCCAGGGCCGTCATCGAGGGGGACAGAAGGTACCGTTCCTGATAAAAATATCACTTTCCTGGGGCCTGGACATCCGCTGCTGTTATGTTGGAGGGCAGGAGCCACCTCGGCAGCCAGGACAGTCACAGCTGCCGCTGCCGGCTATGTGTCGCGTCCTTGCTGTCCTTCCCATGGTGAGGCGCCCCCCCAGTAAGCCGTAGCTCCCTCTGTCCGGCTCCGAGGAGGCAGTACGTGCGCGCCGGGCTTGTGAGATTGTGTGAGCTGCCTTGTTCCTACCTTGCCCCGCCTCCCTCCCTAGTGAGCCAATAGGGAGCCAAAGCACTGCTGCCTCCTGATAGGCTGCAGCCTGGCATGCTCTCGTTAGCCTCCCCCTCCCTCAGTCAGCAGTTCACTGATTTTGATAAACTGATTTCAAAATCTTTGGTTACTGAATATTGATTCTGTGTTGATTATTGTGTTTCGGTGATATTGTAAGATTTGTGTTATACTGTTTGATTGCACATTTAGGGTCTCAACTCCATTGTTTGCAATTTAGTTCACTTGATATGTGCACTTGATTTTTCTGCTGATGCATTTCAACATGGGTTTGCCTCTTAATTCTACAATTTCATTCCATTTTCAGGTTCTTGACCCTATTTATTACAGTTTATTTTTACATTAGCACTTTTTTCTACTTTGGTGTTTCCCCATGAAAGCAATTTAGTGGTCTATCTGTCACTGTGGTCATAATTTCAACCGGAAAACAATTTATATACTTATTTTTTACTTTTATTCATACTTACTTTTTGCCATATAAAACAATAATGAATCCCCATAAGTCTGGTTCTCAAAAATGTTTGGAGAGAACAGAGCGTGACCAAGAGAAGGAAAGCTTAACAAACGACAAAAAGCACCTTAAACCGAGGTGCTGAGATCGGGGAAACACCTGAATGGCTCCATCCAGCCACTCCACAGCTACGTCAGCAGAGAACGCTGTCCTGCTCCACTGCCACAGCCGAAGCTTGTGGTGTGTGAGGAAGAGACACTCACTACTACCAGGCCCGGTGCTGCTGCTCCTGAAATTATTCGAGATGTTCTCTGTCTCTGTGTGTTTGTGCTTGGAGCAGAGCACCTCAATCTAGTGAGAATACTGGCCCACAGGAGTCAGCATACATCTTAGGTTGAGATGCAAAAAGAAACAGCAGCTATTTACCCTGATAACTGTGTATTACTGTCATGCTGCACATGTTGGTGCTTCATAGTTTTCTTTAGTAAACAAGTGGTGGGGATTGTTGCTATGTGGCATTTCATTTGATTAGGTTAGCTTAAGATAGCTTTCTTTATATTAAGTTAGGTTAGAGTAGATTAGTCCATCACAGGGCACGAGGCAGGGGACGCCCTGGACAGGATGCCACAATCTTACATCTTGGGCAATTTAGAACCATCAATTAGTCTTTGAACTGTGTGAGGAAACCGGAATGCCCAGAGGAAATGTCCTTCTGACAAATAATTAATGTAATATTCATGCTAACTAACGTGTTTTTAAGCATGTGCCGAATGTGTGTCGATCCGGCCGCTTTCTGAGCGTCGGTATTCACCGACACCGGCGCCGGGTGCAGCAGAGCAAGAGCCTTGGATTCCTCCGGCAGTGTCGGCTCTAATCTCGCGCTATCGATTTAGCACACGCTTCACTAGTCAGGGGCACATGGGCGGCACTCGTTACCATGGCGATCACTGCCGAGCTCCGCGAGGCGGACGGCCCCCGAGTGAGGCTCCCCACGGCCCCGCGGTCTCACGGCAGGGGCCTGGTGCTAGACGGGTCTATTTGGGCACCGAGAGTCAGCCGCCGTTATTTTACGTGACGGGGACATCCTGACGTTGGGGGTGGGCCCCATGGGGAGGGGGGGCGTCGAGTGCGTAAATAATGGATTCCCCAGGCGGCGGGAGCGCTCACCACCTGGCAGGCGACGGGGTAGGCGATGCGGTTGATGCCTCCGGCAAAGGCGGTGAACGTCAGTGCCGTGTGCACGCACAGGTTGAGGAGCACGTGCCAACCCTGCCTGCTGATGCGGATGGCACTGTGGGATACACACACACACACACACACACAAACCACAGCGGGCAGCAATGAGTCCCGGCGCTTAGCGGCACGGCGGCCCGCAGAGCCTGGCCACTTATTTACACACGTCCTTCAGAAGCCACGGATCCCTCCTCTTCTTAACGAGGCTACAAAGGGAAGCCGGCTGGGAAGCAGTTTAGATAAGAGCCGGGGGGAGCAGCACAGCACACTGGGGGTTGGTGTTTATCTTCAATTAGTGCCACATTCAACTCTGCCAGTGCAGACGTATAAGGAGACCGAGCCCAAAGGGGTGATGTCACCGCTGGGCCCCTGAGCCCAGCCCTTAACCCCCGATAGCTCCATGCATTGGCTGACCCCGCTCTCTCATATGTATGTCACTTTTGATTAAAAGCATCTGATAAATAAATGAACTCTCTATAAAAAATAAATGCAATACCTTTCTTCCCAAATGCATAACTGACACTTTGCTATTTCAGACTTTTTACGGGACTGAAGGTGGCCCTTTTCTCTCAGCTCATCCTGAGTGACTCCAGAGAAGCTGAAGCTGGAATCACTGCAGAAGGAGACTAAGTGCCCGTGCTAATCACCACAAGGCAGGCCGTGTTCCGGCAGGTAGCCCCAAAGCCGCGACAGGGAGCGAGCTCGCCATACGGACCACTGTGGGAGGCGGGCCGCCGACAGAACATTCTAGAAAAGACCTTTTCATCATTAATGTCCTTTAAAAATTGATCAGCCGAACACAGGAGGTACTCAGCAAACAGAGAATGTGGTGTCTGAGTGCTTGAGTGTCTCTGAGAGTGTACGGTGTCTGTGTGTCTCTGAGAGTGAACGGTGTCTGTGTGTCTCTGAGAGTGTACAGGGTCTGTGTGTCTCTGAGAGTGTACGGCGTCTGTGTGTCTCTGGGAGTGTACGGCGTCTCTGTGTCTCTGAGAGTGTAAGGCGTCTGTGTGTCTCTGAGAGTGTACGGTGTCTGTGTGTCTCTGAGAGTGTACGGGGTCTGTGTGTCTCTGGGAGTGTACGGCGTCTGTGTGTCTCTGAGAGTGTACGGCGTCTCTGTGTCTCTGAGAGTGTACGGCGTCTCTGTGTCTCTGAGAGTGTA
>JAODKN010000042.1:1331265-1344656 GCA_026774425.1 Petrocephalus zakoni | reverse complement strand
CCCCCCCCCCCCCCCCCCCCCCCCCCCCCCCCCCCCCCCCCCCCCCCCCCCCCCCCCCCCCCCCCCCCCCCCTCAGCGAGAGCCCGGGTCTGGGCTTCTGTCTTTTTTTTATACGGTGTGTGTGTGTGTGTGTGTGTGTGAGTGTGTGTGTGTGCGTGCGTGCATTTGTGTGTTAGTGGGTAAAGGTATCAGGCCAGAAGCCCAGGCATCAGAGTGAGTTCTGTGAAGCAAAATCTCACCCTTCCCAGAATCAGACACGACCCGACCGTTTGGTCTTTTCTGTGCTTTCACATCATCACTGCTTAATGCACTCTGAGCTGAAGGGTGTTAGCGGGCGAATTTCAAAAGCAGCTGGATGATGTGATGAAAACGCCCCTGACACAGGCTGAAAGTGGAAGTGGTGGGTAACATGTACACTCATTTCCTATTTATACCGCAGTGACGGTCACGCTGAAGTGTTGTAATATCAGGGTACATAATGCAATAGTTTGTGAATTTGATCTGCTGCTGAAGGGGGGGTATTTGGTTTTCCTTTTTTTAATGTCCAAACAGCGTCATGCTCACAATGGCCATTAGGTGGCGCAGTCATTAACATCTTGAAGGTAGTTTCAAGACACTGCTGCTCTGCTTCTGAGCCAGGGCTCAACCCACTAAATGGGTTTGTGGTAACACAGCTGTGGGGAATTGAAAATATACTATCTGGTATGAAATGTTAAATATGCAGTTGGTGAAATGACAGCCCTCAGTGTTGGTGCTATACGACTCAGGGTCAGTTTCCCGAGCCTTACACCCCCCCCCCCCCCTCTCCAATTGCCTCGGCGTGCGATGCTGCAAACAGCCGTACTTTAGATTTTACACGTACGAGTGTGACACTAACTACGGCACAGATGCGTTTACTCTCACGCTGCAGCCTGTGCAGGAAGACGGACGCAGGACAGGGCGAATTCCGCTTTTTAATATTCATGAGACACGCTACTTGATTGGTCAAGTCGTTAATATTCATATGGAAAGCGGTGCCTGATTGGCCGATCAACGTGCACTATTCGACATGTACAAACTTGGTTTCTCTGTCATTTACTGGCCAGGTGGCCAGGTAGCGCTTATTATGAACATTAATGAGACTTCCCCTTCCACCCCGTATAAAGAGAATTCGCCCGCGGGGCTGAGCCCGATAAGCGTCCCCAAGTGTACGTCTGGCGCGTTCTTCGGCTGGCCGTCCTACATAAACATCGCAAAGACCAGCCAGCTGTCGTGACGTCACCGGAAGTAAGTGTCGCAACCGGAAGCCGCCCCTCCCCCGCAGAGTCGGGCGTGTTTTGAAACGGACTCCTCGGCGAGGAAGCGAGAGAGAGTCGGGGGCGGCGGTGAGATACGGTGACGGGGAGCTGCGGGGTGCGATCGGCAGGTATGCGGGGCGGCCCGGACCCGAACCGGAGCGCGGAGGGACTCCTTAGGGTTTACTTAGGTTTTACTTTGTCACATCGAGGCTGAAAGCAGAGGCTTCCGCCCTAAGTTCGCGCTGCTCCCGTACATGTATGTGGCTCTCGGCGGATGGGAACCGTTATTCTGCTGATTAGATGCTTTGCATGGCGTGACTCGCTCACCGCCTGCGTGTCCCCTGCATGCATTGCCTTAATTGCTCTTAAATAAGCTCGTTTTCATTTCCAGCTAGTTTTATTGGCGCAGGAAGCTTTGTAGCGCCGTAGTGTGTAAACCAGGAAATGTGTAACAATGTGTAACTTTACAGAGCTATTGTGTTGCCTTCTTTTGTGTTTAATGGGCGTGACTGTGACTGCATTTCCCCCCCCAAAAGCCACATCTGAGTGCTACTGATCTTATCATTAGTGTCGGTCCATTTTCTGCACATTGTACTTGTGCAAGTTGAGTTTTTATGTGTCTGTCTAGCTGAGAGTCAGGCTGACGGTGCTCATTTGGGACCCTTTAAGGCTCTCCTGCTGTTCCTGTGCTGAATTTCCCACCTACTGAGCTGTTTGCTTTCAATCTGTGTAATTTTTGGACTTCAGCCCTTCAGTACCAGTTACCGGTGGTTCGGAGGGTGACTCCCTGCGGCTCGAATTAGTTTTTCAGAAATGTTTCTTTTCGCCGACCCCCATCTTCTTCTCCATGGCACATGCGAGTGAGGGCAAGCTTGACAGGAACCCGCAACCTTCCGGTCACAGGCAGGGAGGCTTAGCCGCTGAGCTGCACCCTGCCCCACTGCTGTTCCGTCTCTCTCTTTCAGTGGCACCATGCATTATTACCGCTACGAGGCAGCTGAGGTCAGCTGCTGCTACAAGTACCTGATGTTTAGCTACAATGTGGTGTTCTGGGTGAGTACTTGCTGGCGCCTGGGTTCACGTCTGGGCCCGCCATGTTCTGGGTGCGGTGCAGCCTCCTCCCTTTTCCTGTCTGTCCTTGCAGCTCGCCCATCTCTGAGGGCCTCTCATCCCGTCTGGTAAACAGGGGTGGGTGTCTGCCTGCAGGCTGCTCTTATCAGACAGTCACAGAGCTCTGACTGGCTTCCCCCCTCCCCCTGGCTTCCTGCCATCAGTGGAAGGAGTGTTTCTTCTGCCAACACCCCCCCCCAACTCACACTCCTGTCTCCTGTTTACCCACAGCTGGCCGGGGCGGCATTCATCGCTATCGGCTTTTGGGCCTGGAGCGAGAAGGTGAGTCCTCCTGGAGTCTGCGGCTTTCCTGCCCTCTAGTGGCCGGTGTGGGTGCTACAGCATGATCATGGCTGTCTGGAGTATCATGGAGACACCATCCCGTCATGTTCTCTGGAGTGACTCTTTCAGTGGCTCTTGCCTTAGTTCTTCCTGGTCTTCTCATGTTTCCATGACTGTAACGTTCCCCGTCTGACATCTGTAGTGCGTGTTGCCTCAATCCCCGCATGCATCCGTGTTTACGGTCATCTGTAGGCCGTCTGCCTTGTTTGGGAAGCTACTCTGCGTCTCATTGTGCTTGTTGACCAGCTGTCCGGAAATACACTTCCTTTGTTTTCGTCCAGGGGGTGCTGCTGGACCTGACCCAGGTTACCCGAATGCATGGCTTTGACCCTGTGTGGCTGGTGCTCCTAGTGGGCGGGGTTACCTTCATCCTGGGCTTTGCTGGCTGCGTTGGAGCCCTGAGGGAGAATATCTGCCTACTCAAGTTTGTGAGTGTGCCTCTCCTGCCTGTGCCCCCTAGCGCGTGGGACCCACCGTTGCACCGCTGAAGGCTTCGGCCTGGCGCGCCCGCGGCCGCATGCGCTGGTGAAGCTCCGCATGCGATTTTGGTTTCATGTCTGCTGAGCTGCTGCATTCAAGGCTAATTATGGCTTGTGAACATCACACAGCACTCTGCATGATTGTAACGTTACAGATCGGAAATGTCGTGCATTATTCATGTAAATACTGCTTCAAAGTGCCACCCAGCACCACACTGGCTCATTTGTGTACAGATAAGTGCTCAGTTTAATTAAACATAATCAGCCTTTGTATTAATTCTTTATCTCAAGCAATTAGACTTAACCCAATTACATTTGTCATTATGCACCACCACCACCCACCCCCCTCACTTTTAAGATGAATACTATGAGTTAACGATGGTCAGAATTGGCGAGCAGCTCATTAAAAGCTAATTAAAGGCGAGCCCAAGCACGTGGCCTCCAGGCCTGAATGCAGTGCTGCTGGGCCCACCGCAGGGGCTTCTGGGACGTGTGCGCCGTCGCTGACCCACGCTGACCCATGTTCCGCCACCTCCCTCAGTTCTCCTCCCTGATCGGCTTCATCTTCTTCCTGGAGCTGACGGCGGCCGTCCTGGCCTTCGTCTTCCAGGACGCCCTGAGGGAGTGGATCAGTGACCTGTTTCTGACCAACATCAAGGCGTACCGGGACGACATCGACCTGCAGAACCTCATCGACTCGCTGCAGAGGCTGGTGAGGGGGTCTGCCAGAGTCTGGCTATGGGCCGGGGAGCTAATCTGGAATTTCCGGGAAAACTATTCCGGAGTAGCTGATTTGTTAATATTTCGGCTTGTGTGTGACGCCGGCGTCTCCTGCCTGGCTGGTCTGTGCCGGTTTGCCAGAGCCGCGCTTTATGTTCGGCTTTTTGGGACATTAATGAGCGACTCTGAGGCTCTGCGTGTCCTCCCCCTGTACCCCCCTGACTCCTGGCCCGCCTTGTCCTCACAGAACCACTGCTGTGGCGCCACCGGTCCTGACGACTGGAACCAGAACCTGTACTTCAACTGCGCCCCAACCAACCCCAGCAGGGAGCGCTGTGGAGTGCCCTTCTCCTGCTGCGTGCCCGACCCGGCCGTGAGTACCTGTGCAGAGCCCCGTGTGTGCGCGTGCCCGTGTGTGCGTGCATCTGTATACGTTTGCATCTTCATATGCGCATGCGCGTCTGCAGTGCATCGTCTGCAGTGCATCGTCTGCAGTGCATCGCCCTCATGTCTCTATTCCTCCTTTTATCCCCAGAATCCCGTTGTGAACACGCAGTGTGGTTATGGAATCAGAGCATCGAAGGTGAGGCCCGTTTCCTACTTGGGCGGGGGGAGATGTGGCCATCCCGGCTTTCTTACCCTAACCCCCTGTCCCACTGGCCCCGCCCCCTTCAGGGAGACATCAGTGAGATAATCAGTGTCAAAGGCTGTGTCGCGGCATTGGAGGCCTGGCTACCGCGCAACATTTACATCGTAGCTGGAGTCTTCATTGGCATCTCCCTGCTGCAGGTACAGCCGTGGGGGCTTCAGGGCACTCAGGGGGGTGGGGGATTCTCCCCTAGCTCAGACGCTGACTCCCTGACCCCTCTCTGCAGATGGTGGGCATCTACCTGGCTCGGACACTGATTGGCGACATCGAAAGGGCCAAATTCCACATGTGAGATGGGTGGGAACTCTTCTGTGGCCACTCCCCCTCCAGCGACCAATGGTGGCTCCCTCCGGGGAAATGACGCAGTAGAGCCGCGTGTGGCTTTGACCTCCTTGCCAAATGGACTTCACCCTGTGTGTGTGTGTGTGTCCTTTATTCTATTTCCTATGACATTTCCCGTACGCATCCTCCTCTCACGGTCCCGGGAAGAAGCCTCTGGGTGACCCCCACCGTCCTTCGTTTGACCCTGGCCTTGGTGATTTGGAGCTACCCCACGGCCCCCGGGGAAAGGCCTTGTCAGAAAGGGCCGCTCCCTGCCAGCTTCCTGCTCGAGACGCGGCATCCTTCAGCTTTCTGGCTGCGGGACTCGCTCCCGGTGAGAGCGCCATCTGTCTGTGCCAGGGCATCTCGGTGACATCACCTCGGTGACATCGCCCCCATGGCTGGCTGTAGGTCCTAGGAGCCTGTCCTGTCCTGGGATCAGGGCCAGCCCTGGGATGGGGGGGAGGGGGGGGTCACACAGATTGGATGGCCTGCTTGTCCGGCTTCCACATTGCCTTGGAAAACAAGCCGGACCCTATTTCTTGGAATGGTCCTTATGGGAAATGTTACGGGCCGGACATCCTGTGGGACTCCAAGGCCCTTCCCGGGTCGGCCTGTTAGTAACCCACAGCTGGGAGCTGAGCCAGTGGTGATGTCACACCATGCGTGACGGAACATCTGTACCGCGGGGCCAGGACAGCTGGCAGTGAGGGGCGGGTCTCACTTCAGGCCTCTTAAAGCACACGTGCACTAGGACATGTGTGCACAGGGACACACGCACACATGCGCCAACCGACGCCAAGTGCCTGATCTTTCACAGACTTGAAGAATGATCCATGTGCAGGGCTTCGGCGCTCTGCTGTCTGGGGAAGTTCCCTGTCTGTCCCCTGTACCCGCTTCCCTGTTTTGCTACTGAAAAGTGCATAATTTTTATATTTTAAATGTGGGTTTAAGCTTTGGGGGGGGGGGGGGATTTGCACAGTTGCTGTTGAATTAAATACTGTCTGCAAGCCTGCCTGTTCTTCCTCTGCTCTGTTACCCACACCTTTTTTATTGCGAGATCCGGGGCACAGATCCAGAGCTGCGCGCAGCACAGTTGTTTTCCCCGTTATTCTGCTCACCTCCTCTCCTCTGGTCTCCACTTCTCCTGACAATCTCTTTCCACCCTTTCAGAGCCATAAGCTGGAAACACTTGGGGCCCTGCGGAGGGACGTGGGGCCAGTAAACATGCTTGACCTCTGGATAGAGCTTCCTCCGGTGTGCTGCGATTTCCCTTCCCTAATGGGAACTCAGTGGTATGCAGTGGGATGATCCAGTGTTACTGAAATATTCCCATCAAAAGACGGGCTTTTCTGAGCCTGTGTGGGGTTTGGGTGGGTGGGATAGGGGTGTGGGCTGGTCCTTCCTGCTCCTGTGACATGCCCCCTCACCTTGCACTTCATTCGATCGCCGGCAAGCTGACACCCGAATAAGACCATCTGGCTTTCTGTGGTGCACTCCGTGGCCTTCCACAGGGGGGCGGTGCTGAGTTATCAACGGTCGCTGCTATGGCCGGGTGTCCAAATGATTTTCCTGTTACAATCAAGCACCATGTGGTGGGGGGGGGGTACAGGTTTCAAAAGAGATCATCCCAAAAAACAGCAGCATTAAGGGAGGTGTCTATTGTAATGTAGTTGAACAGTAAGGTGTACTGGGAGAAATTAAGTGTGGCTTTTGTATTCAACCATGTTAGCAGAGCGCTGATGCAATTAATGTCCCTGTTGGTGTTCCCTACAGCCCCCCCAAGTGGTGGGAGGACTCTTACATGGGTAATGATCAGAATGAAACTGAACTCAAACAACAACAGTGCATAAAAACACACTCCTTTAGCAAAGACGTTTTAATTTCCGCAAGACTGAAATCTACACGTCTACACTGCAAAGGAGCTGTTCCCTTTCCCGTGTCACAAGGTCCCAGGCAGACCTGCTGGTGCCATGAAGCCATCGAGGGCAGGATGCTGTGAGCGTCACAACACGCAGACAGACACGCCTGCGCGCGCAGCCAGGACGCCGTAACGACCCGCCTGCGAGCCCTTCACCCCGATCAGTAGCTCTGACAGCTGTAGCGGAGAGCACGCCCTCCCTCGCCAAAATCATGCATATTCATGCGTGGTCTCTCTGCACCTATGAATATTCATATCAGGCCTGGGGCATGTTTTAATTCACAGCGATGGATGGGTACAGGGCTTCTGCTCTGAATAAGAACTGAGCTGCCGCAGTTTTCTCAGATAAATATTCATGACGACCTGCCACCTGGCTGAGCCGCGGTGGGTCCGGGCAACTGTGGGCGAGCTGAAAAGGGGCGGGCGGAGGTAAGGGGGCGGAGCAAAGGCGAGGGGCTGGAGCGAGATGAAGGGATGAAAGGGAGGATGAGGGGGCGGGGGAAGAGGCGAGGGAGGAGAAAACAAGGGATGGGGAGATGAGCAAGAGGGCGGGGCTTGAGACCTTTTTGCTGTAAATGCTGGTGTAACTAAGACTGAACACAGTTAAATTGCATTGAAGCAAACTGAACACTCTGAAACTCTGCTGGGAGTGAGGGGGAGTGGTCACAGAAAGAGCCCCCCGTAATCTGTGCAGGAGCCACCCGGCTGACAGGACTCCTGGAGGAGCTCACCCCCGGACGTGGTTATCACCTCCTCCTGAAACAGACAGACAGGAAGAGAGGGTAAAACTAACCTTCGTCACTCATGGAGTAGTAATGCTGGAGTGGCAGAGTATGTGCATGGCAGCGTGTGAGTTGTCACTCGGTGCAGTGGCGTGTGCGTGGTCACTGTGCGCGACAGTGTGTGCGCGCGCTCCCTCTTTGCAGTGCCATGCGCGGTCACTCTGCAGCAGCGCGGTCACTCTGCACGAATGCATGCGCAGTCACTCTCAGGCAGCGCGGTGCATGACAGCGCGTACAGGGCCACTCTGAGCAGCAATGTGTGCGCGGTCACTCTGTGTGGCGACGCACCCTGTGGAAGTCGATGAGGTCGGCCAGCGTTGCGTGACGGTTCTGGTCGACGCCCAGGAAGCTGTAGCAGTCCCCAGAGGCGTCGATGAGGAAGTGCTTGAAGGCACTGGCGGTGCGGTACGACAGCGTGTAGCCCCAGATCCGCTCGCTGACGCGCACCAGGAAGCTGCCTTCGGGACACTGCGTCAGCAGTGACTCTGAATCCTGCCGGCTGATGATACCTGCGGGGGGCGCCGGTGAGCACACGGGCCCGCCGGATGGACGGATGGAAACGAACGTCAAGAAACAGGGAGACAGCACCTTCTAGAAGAAGAACTTAACTCTGAGAAGGAAACAAACACTGGCACTGCCGGGGCTGCCTGTCCTGTCCTGCTGATGCCTTTTAATTAGTCCTTGTCCATCTTGCTATGGAGCCAGCTGTGCTTCATTAGACGGCAGCATTTCACAGCCTTCTTGACTCAGGGAGTATTAATATCGAGCTAGAAGTGAGTTAGGGAGCGGCCAGTTTGGCCGGCCTGCCTGAGGGAAAGGATTTCTTTTTTTACAATTGTCATCCTCATCCTCATCCTCATTAAGGCACCCGGTGGTCGGGCAGCCAGCAGCACGGCAATGACGAGCAGGGCCTTGAGGCCCAAACGGTGTCTGTGACACTCGCAGAGGCCGCCGCCGCTGGACACTGCGGAAGGTGCTTCGCCCGGATTGCTCCAGCACAATATCCAGCCGTATAAATCGGTAAATGATTCTGCGCGATACTTTGAATAAGATGTGTCAGCTTAGCAGCTAGTCATTAAGCGAGTGAGAGGCCTGGAAAGGCAGGAAGGCGGCTCGCGGCGAAGCATTTCGGGAACAGTGCCATAGCGTCGTGATAAATGTCTCTCACCATGAAACCAGGGGGCTATGGTGGTGCTGTTCCTCTCGAACCCGGCTCGTTTGGGACTCTGCTCTTCTTTGAACCAGCGCAGGATAGACTCACGGCAGTTGGGCCGAGGGGGGCGCACCCAGGCAGGGCTTGGGGGCATAACAAACACCTTGAAAAAGACTGACGGGTACCTTTTCCTGTGAACATATCTGACCTGTGACACGACACACTGCCTGTCCTTATTTATTACTGTAGGTGACTGTAGCAGTATCTCTCTCTCCTTGTGTACCTGTCTGTTACTGTACTATATTATAAACATTGTGAGTATCTGTCCCTGTCAGTACCTGTCTGTTACTGTACTATATTATACACATTGTGAGTATCTGTCCCTGTCAGTACCTGTCTGTCAGTCTCTGTGCCTGTCTGTTACTGTACTATATTATACACATTGTGAGTATCCGTCCCTGTCAGTACCTGTCTGTCAGTCTCTGTGCCTGTCTGTTACTGTACTATACTATACACATTGTGAGTATCTGTCCCTGTCAGTACCTGTCTGTTACTGTACTATACTATACACATTGTGAGTATCTGTCCCTGTCAGTACCTGTCTGTTACTGTACTATATTATACACATTGTGAGTATCTGTCCCTGTCAGTACCTGTCTGTCAGTCTCTGTGCCTGTCTGTATTATATTGCTCCACAACTGACATTGTCAGCACCAGTCACCCTCAGCTTTGCTCAGTCATTCTCGGCATCAGTTTGTTGCTCCTGTACCTGTCTGTGCTGTACCTGTCTGTACCAGTTGTCTGTGATGTGACAGCACACCATGTCTGTACCTGTTTGTGCTGTACCTGTCTGTACCAGTTGTGTCTGTGATGTGACAGCACACCAAGTCTGTACCTGTCTGTGCTGTACCTGTCTGTACCAGTTGTGTCTGTGATGTGACAGCACACCAAGTCTGTACCTGTCTGTGCTGTACCTGTCTGTACCAGTTGTGTCTGTGATGTGACAGCACACCATGTCTGTACCTGTCAGTTAACATCTGCACTGTGGAGGCGCTGTGCCTGCGGTTCTGCCTCCGGCGATGCACTGGTGGGGCCGTCGCCGGGCTGTGGGAGGTGTGCCGGGTCTCGGGCAGCGGGGCTGCAGTCTGGGACTCCACAGGTGTGCTGTGCCTGCGATTCTGGCCCGACCCGTTCAGGTGGGTCTTCTGGAAGAGCCCGCTGAGCCCGGCCACCAGGCCCTTCTCGATGGCCCGCAGGGACTGGCGCTTGTACTCGTCCCGGGCCCTCCGAGCCTTGCGGGTCATCTCCTCGTCAGCAGCCTTGGAGCGGCGCACTGGAGGCGGGGGTCAAAGGGCGCCGAGCTCAGGGCTAATGCCCTGTGGGCTGGTGCTGGCTAGCAGCTACACGCCAGCCCGTACCTTCGCCCTAGGTGGGCCGCTCATCCCCCCACCCCCAGCCACTCACGCTGTTCCTGCCACTCCTTGTCATCCCTCTCGCTCCTCTTTTCCTCCTGCTTCAGGGAGATGTACAGCTCCTTGGCTCTCCTCTCCTCGGTCTGCCGTATCTCCTCTTCGCCACGCTGACGCTCCTCTTCCTCGCATTTCTGTGGGAGAGACATCATGCACATGCATGTTTGTTACACTTTGCAGAAACACCTCATATGTCAGTGAGCAAGCAGCACTTAAGTGTACTCACACCCACTGTCACACCCTCTTCTCTCTCACACACACACTCTCCTCTCTCTCACACACTCTCACACAATCTCCTCTCTCACAAATTCTCACACCCTCTCCTCTCACACACTCTCCTCTCTCACACATACAGTCACACACTCTCCTCTCTCACACACACTGTAACACAATCTCCTCTCACACACACTCTCACACACTCTCCTCTCTCACACCCTTTCCTCTCTCACACACACTCTCCTCTCTTACATACGATCACATATGCACTCTCCTCTCTCAAACACATAATCACACACTCTCCTCTTTCCTACACACTCCTCTCACACACTCTCCTCTTGTACACACACATAACACACACACACACTCTCTTTCTCCTCTCATATACTCTCTCACACACTCTCACACTCCCCTACTGAGGAATTTTATGACAATAGTGCTCTTTGTGCAGCCTGTCCATTAGCAGAGCGCCTCTTGCACGTAGCCAGCCGTGAAGGCTTGTAAACAATGGTGTCGCCTTTCTGCCAAGCTGCACCAGCTGTGCTCCACAGCGTCAATAATTTACTCGCGGATTATGAGGCACTCGGGAGTTCTGAGCACTAATCATTCACCCTAAACGACGAGAGACCTGGCTGGCCACACGTTAACGGGGACGGCCACTGCTGACTGGGTCCTTCAGGCCCAACAACACTGTCATGGCAGGAAGTCTCTCAAGAGTCCGATCCTGTAAAAAGCATGGTGTTCAGGTGGCTTTAAGGATGGCTATGGTATTATCATGGGAGAGTGGGAAATGTGTTTTTGTGTTAGCATTGGAATGTGCTAACTAGCACAGGGACTTTGTAAATACAGTTATGTTAGCCTTGAGAAACTGTAGTTGCTGTATTAGCAATGCTGTTACAGTGTAAGCATTAGGTCATTGCAGATGCAGTTTCTGTGTTCGCATTGGGGCATTGTAAATATAGCTACAGTGTAAGCATTGGGACATTGGAAATGCAGTTTCTGTGTTGGCTTTAGAGCAGTATAAATACAGTTATCGTGTTAGCCTTGGGACATTATAAATTCCATTACTGTATAAGCTTGTAATTGCAGTTATAGTGTTAGCATCGGGGCATTGTAATTGCAGTTATAGTGTTAGCATCGGGGCATTGTAATTGCAGTTACAGTGTTAGCATCAGGGCATTGTAATTGCAGTTATAGTGTTTCATTGGGGCATTGTAATTGCAGTTACAGTGTTAGCATCGGGGCATTGTAGCATTGTTTGTCAAATTCAAATATGTTTATCAGGATTTGGGTGAGCTGAAACCATACTGTCAGCATGAGCCAATCAACCTGAAGTGGTGTGACTTGTGCCCCAGCAGTTACCCCAGGTACAATAACACAATGGTCCCATCCATCAGCACCCCACTCCTGTTAGGCCGTGGGCTGCTTCAGGAGTGTGAGGAGAGTGAACAATAGCTAGGGAAGGGGTCCGGGACCCTGGGCAGCTCATGTTCAACCATAGAGGCAGGGAATGTGGTGCTTACAGAGTGGAGCGAGGCCAGGCTGGGAAGGTGAGGAACTATGCGAGCATGATTATGTCAAATATGAAGCATCATGATAAAGGCCAGGATCAATAAAATGCAAAAAACATTCCAGTAATATAGTTCTGTATCAGAGTGCTGACCACAGCGAAGATACAATAAAAAAATAATGAAAACAGGTCACACTTAGATTTATTTTAAATAACCATCTTCGCAGAGATATGTTTCAGTATGCACACTGAAGAAGGCATTACGCTGAAATGCGTCTGTGCAGAGACAGTTATTCAAAATAAAGGCCAGGATAAAACATTTCATATGAGTGGAAAAGCTGAGTTCACCATTCCCATCCTCTTATGGATTGTGCTGGGCTAATCCAGTGATTGATGTTCATTCTTAATGATAATGAAGTATAATGATCAGAAGCACTTTCCTGAACGACATACCTACCCCTATCAGGCCCCACCCACATGAGGTCACATGATACCCACTCACCTGTGTTCAAGCTAGATGTAGACAAATGTAACCCATCGACTGTGACTGCCTAGATTTAATGACACTATACTCACACACCTTGAGTTCCATCTGAATGAAGTCATATGATATCAAGACACATGGAGCCCCGCCCACCCGTGGTCACATGACACCCACTTTGAGCTCAGCGTGAATGCGCTCCTCCTCCTGCTTGGCTGCTCTCCTGTCCTCTGTCTCCTCCTTCCACTTCCCTGCCACAAAGCGCGCCTTCTCCTTGGCCATGGCGTCTCGAAACTTTTGCTCAATCTCTGCCTCCTTCACACGCCTTGAGTCCATGTAGGTAGCGAGGTTTGGGTAGTGGGTTCCATTGGTTTTCAGGAGAATGGGCAAAAGATAAGGAACAGAATCAGTAAAGCTCAAACTTGACCATGTGCTGCCTTTTATATCTGTGCACACTTATAGTCATATGTGCCTAAGGCTCCGCCCACTTTTACGGTATGGGCTCACCATAACTCTTGGGCTTCCTGCTGGGCCTGGCGCCTGGCTTTCTCAGACATCAGCTCCTCCACAATTTCCTCAAAGGGCTTGTCGCCAGCAGCTTCACCCATCACCCACACCCACACCTCACCATCTGCTCCCAGCAACCACTGGATGCTCCTCTTGTTGGCTGTGAGAGGACAAAAGTCTTTGGGACCACTGGGAGACAAAGCAAAAAATGCCCACAAAGCGCAAACAGCTCAAAGAAGGCCACGAGCACCCCTGGGTCTGAGGAAGTGCCATCCGTGTGGTATAGTGGGAGATGTTGGGTGTGACACCGTTGTAGATGGTGTGTATGGTACAGTGCTAGGTGTTGTGTATGGTGCAGCTGCAGCTCCACCGGCCTGCCTGTTGGGGGGGGGGGGGGGGGGGGGGGGGGGGGGGGGGGGGGGGGGGGGGGGGGGGGGGGGGGGGGGGGGGGGGG
>JAODKN010000042.1:1306957-1320274 GCA_026774425.1 Petrocephalus zakoni | reverse complement strand
TAGATAAGGGGGGTACACATTGGATTATGCAGGGTATGCATTAGATAAGAGGGGTACACATTGGATTATGCAGGGTATGCATTAGATAAGGGGGGTACACATTGGATTATGCAGGGTATGCATTAGATAAGAGGGGTACACATTGGATTATGCAGGGTACGCACTGGATAAGGCAAGCACTCACCTTTTCAGAAGAAAAAGGGTAATTTAGTTAACAGTCCTGGACAGTATGTCCTGGAATCACAGTCCCTCTGATCTCTGCGATTCACACAATTTCCCCTCCACTTCCACCTGTGAGAAACGGGCCAGCTAAAAAACCTCATGCTGACAAAGGCAGCAGAGCCGAAATTGATTGGGGAGCTCTGCAGCCGCATGGGTAAGTAAATGAATATGCAGGAAGCGTTTGTGCGTGAGTCCCGCGCCGTCTGAGCGCGTCTGGGTGCGTCTGTGGCTCGCCGACCGCTACAGCCACTGTGTCGGCTCCTACATGCATATTTATTGGGACCAAATGAATTATTTCACATAGCGTCTGATGCCCCGTGATGTTCAGGAGAAATGATTGCGATCATTTTTGTGTTCTCCTGCTAAATTAGTGCGCGGTGCAGATGGCGCCTTCTCTGATGCACCTGAGGCAGACATTCATTACAGCCAGTCATCGTTATCAGTGCTGCTTTCCAGAGCATGGGGGCAGTTCAACTTTTTATTTATTTCTTTTTTTACAAAAATTATGGCTGACTCTGGAGATGGTCCAAGGTGTCTGACGTAGCTTTCCACTTGCACTTTCCCCATTGGTTGTGAAGAACATCGCAAGTGCTGCACGGGGCTATGAAATTGCTGTGGATCAGCTTGTAGTTAACGTACTGGCCTGGAGATGGCGCACTGATGTGATGCTATCACATGGTTAGCCTGAAGCTAAGATAATGGGGCTGTTGCTTAGGCCTGGAGGTACCATATTAGCCTGGCATGTCTCTCATGCTAATACTGGACTAGCTATATCACTGGCTTAGACTTGAGTTGGGGACCTGTACCAGAGACAGCATGCATGTGTTACATCCATGTCTCCACACGCGTGCTTGGGGGCACGGTGAC
Source organism: Petrocephalus zakoni (assembly GCA_026774425.1). Classification (NCBI taxonomy): domain Eukaryota; kingdom Metazoa; phylum Chordata; class Actinopteri; order Osteoglossiformes; family Mormyridae; genus Petrocephalus; species Petrocephalus zakoni. Next base: position 1,319,185 of record JAODKN010000042.1, on the reverse strand, counting down.
TCGCAGAGCTTGCACCGCTGGCAGCCATAAAACAGCAGGACTCACTCTGTCACCGGGGGGCAGAGCGCCGGGGACAGCCTGCCCGTCTGATTATACTGCCAATGCTTCCCTCAGGAGAGGAAAATGAATATTTTAGTATGGCATCATAAAGAAGGAAGTTAATTTGCAAGATGCCACCTCCAGTGCATGGTAGTACTGCCGGTCAGGGATGCTGAGGAATTTTTTAGATTTCTCAGCTTGATGAAGAACGACAGGAAAGAGCTGAAGTTTTCAGAGCCGCAATGAAGCTACCTGAAGCAGACATACTGTGGAGCAGGAACTGACACAGCTTCCTGAAGTGGATATATGGAGGAGGAACTGACACAGCTTCCTGAAGTGGATATATGGAGGAGGAACTGACACAGCTTCCTGAAGTGGATATATGGAGCAGGAACTGACACAGCTTCCTGAATCGGATATATGGAGGAGAAACTGACACAGCTTCCTGAATCGGATATATGGAGGAGGAACTGACACAGCTTCCTGAAGCAGATATACGGAGGAGGAACTGACACAGCTTCCAGAAGCGGACATCCTGAGGAGGAACTGACACAGCTTCCTGAAGCAGATATACGGAGGAGGACCATGACACAGCTTCCTGATGTTTTGAAGAAGAACTGACAGTTTTCTGAAGCGGACAGGACCTGGAGGAGGACCTGACACAGCTATCTGAAGCAGACCAGACACAGGTTCCTGAAGCAGACATTCTGAGGAGGAGCTGACACAGCTTCCTGACGCGGACATTCTGAGGAGGAAAATGTCACTTCCCTGAAGATATCACTGATATCATCAACCTGTCACTCTTCACCTGCAGCTTTCACAGCTACCTGAAGCTGTCACTTTATCTTCAAGCTGACAGTGTAGTTCAGAAAGAAAGTTCAGAAATCACAGAACTGCTGTAGTTATTATGTTTCAATAATTTAAGAAAGGACACGTGTTTTTGAAGTGGTTGTGCTGATCTTCTGTATCTTCATAGAATCTGTCTGTGAGGAGCAGTAAAACCCATTTGCTAGTGAAATAATATTTCCTGTCCCGGAGACCCTTTGAATCCGATTACCGATCACAGATTAGAGTGCTGTGTCTCAAAGCCCCAGTCGGATTTAAGCTGAGCCATCTTTTAACTGCCGCCCATTTACACAGTTACTGCGCGGGCTTTATCATCCCGTCACACGGCACACAGGCCGATCACTGCGCTACAAGTCTCTGACTTTTAATTAGCACAGACGACATCCTTTAATTGGCAGACAGACATGAAGTCTCCATTGCTGCGTCACTTGACTCTGGACGGCAGGCCACTTTGAATAAAGTGCTTGGAAATGACACAGCGTGGTGGCTGTGGCCTGTGTCCCGGCGAGATCCTGTCACATGCCACGCTCTCCTCACCTTCCTCTGCCTTGTGTCTGATGTCCATCATTGGTCTTGCTGTATAAAGAAATGTCTGACCGACGTCACCCAACTGCATGCCAAACTGCTGACTGTGTAGCTGCTGCTGTCATCATCATTGATGGGAGCACGGGAAGCCACTGGCCCTGAGGTGCAGACCGATGCTTTAACACTCCCGGTGATGATGTTCATCTGAGTAAGGCATCCCAAGTGATCAGCTGATACATCCTGCTGTGTAAAGCACTGATATGTCAAATCACTTTGAATAAATCAACATGGTTGCCCGTATCTATTTCTGAGTGTGTCTGTGTTTCTAGGTTTGGGCATTTATGTCAGTCAGTGTTCCTGTGTTTGATTGGGCTTGTATAAGGCAATGCAAATCAAGTTATTAATGCTGCTTTCCATTTACCTGGGAGGCTGGAACTCGGAGCTGGGAAGGACGTCACACCCCACACGCGATCTAGTGCTACAAGTCGGAACGGCATTTAGCAATGCCAGTTCTAACCAGGTTCATTTTGAGCCATTGTTAGTAATATCAATAGATAAATGCATGTAAGACATAAGTGCTAATATGCAGAAGAGAGCTTTCACTTGTGTTCATAAGGGGCTCGGCCATCTTGGAATCTGAGGTGGGGGAGGCAGAGGTTCCTCTGACTTTCTGAGTCGGAACTCCGACTTCAGGAGGCGTTCCATTTGAAATTGTGACTTCCCAGTACGAAGGCAACGCGGCATGAGGTTTGCCCAAATCGATGGCCTAGATGCCAGGCATGCTAATGAGTGCAGCACAGCCTCTGGTAAACAATAAAGTCAGTGCATTGGATAAGACAGGGAATAGCTGTCATCTGAAGCTTTCATCATCAGCTTGGCAGAAAGGGGACAGCACAGTTTCACTCGATTTGATAGCACATTTCATACTTTCCAAAAGCCCGTAGTGTCCCCCTAAGTGACCATATTAGGGTTAGCCAACCAAAGCTAGGGTTAGAGTTAGAGAAATGATGGCTTTATCAGGCATTACAAATTCTTTTTATGGTAGTTCTGGGCCCCCGATGAAGGGGAAACCACAGTTTAGCCGGATTTGGTAGCATATTCCATATTTTCCAACAGCCTGTCGCGTAGCTTTTTCGGGCAAAAGAAGTTGTTTTCATTATAGATTTGGGCCCATGTAGAATGGGAAATCACAGTTTGAAACAGCTCGTAGTGTTACCCCAAGTCATCACATTAGGCTTACCAACTGAAGATAGGGTTGGGTTAAGAAAACTATGGTATTTTATGATAGTTCTCGCCCACCTATATGGGGAGATAACGGTTTTGCTTGATTTAATGGCAGATTTCATTCTTTCCAGCAACCTATAGTGTCACCTACATCCATTCATCAGAACAGTCTTCAAGGACACTCATGTTGCCCTGGAGACCATCATCTCCGTTGCCATGGTGTCCCCTCACTGTGGAGACCAGCAGACCCTCCAGACTCCCGTGTCTCAGTGAAGGAATCAGCTTCAGGGCTCCATTGTGGCGCTGATCGTTTTTACCGAGGTGGCAAATAAAGCGTCTTTCAGTGGCAGGCGACTTGCTGCCACCGCCAGGTGATTACCGCCGTAGCATGATGGGATCTCCAGCCGGAATGGTCATCAGGGTTTTGAGTAGAATTTGTCGGCGCAGCTGCGGGGGGCCATTGCCGGGAGAGGAGAGTTTAGGCGAGACATCTTACCACGGTTAGTGGCATGTTCTGAGCCCTCACCGTCCATCCTGAGAGTTAGTGGCGCACTGTGTACCCTTCAAGTGCCAGCATCTATAACGGCCTTTCAGCTGTGGTTAGTATCTGTGCCATGTGGTCAGGTGACTGAAGGGGGCATTTAGAGTGACACATTGCCATTATAGCTACGTTCAGCACCTCACCGACCTTCACTGCAATGCTCCTACACTTCAGACAGCTGCGCGTTTGCCAAAGCCTCCAACAGCCACTTCATCCTGCCGTCACAACCTTGTGGAGTCCCCTTCCTTAATCACCATGCCACCTGCTGCTCGGAACCGGCATGGCATCCAGGAAATATCTGGAAGCGGGCAGCACTGTGATGGAGGACGCCTCCTTTTAACCTGACAGCCACTGAGGTGGAACAGAAAAGTAATTATACTAGTGGAATAAAAACACAGGGCATCTGTGCGATGCTTGGGGTGGGGTGGGGGGGGGACTCAAAGCTCCCCCTCAAAATGTAGACTAGAGGTTTGATAATAAATAGAAATGAGTGTGTGTGTGGTGGTGTCTGTGGGCTTTGGGAGGTGCAGCGCGTGTTCACCTCAGAGCACACACCTAACTCCTCACATTCCGGCCTGTTGTCATGGTGCCCACAGCTGCCCGTCCTTAGAAACCCCATCCATTCTGTTTGAACCCCTGTGGTGCCAGTGTAATAGTATTATGATCTGGAGACTCTGACTCCCCATGTGCATACACACAGCAGGGAGAGCAGGCTGTGTGATAGCTCAGCTCCTCTGTGTGTGTGTCTGTGTGTGCGTTTGTGTCTGTGCTTGTCTGTGTGTGTGCATGTATGTATGTATTTGTGTCTCTGTGTGTACCTGTGCGTCTGTTTCTTTCACAGGATGTCTGTGTTGATTTCACTCTCTGCCAAGATAGTTCACTTGATGGTTTGGTTGTTTTGTTCCCGCTCCTACACAGGGAGCTCCTAGTGCTATGTAAAAGCTCAGAGCACAGCAGATTCCAAAGCCTGCATGTCCTGCTCCTGGAAATTCAGGAGATGAATAGTTGCGGCGTTGCTGTGGTGTCCCTGTGTCACAGCCATGATAGAATAAGCTGAGAGGTCTCTGTGCAGAGCTTCCCGGCTCTGTGTCCTGCCTGGTCTGTCCTCCCTTATACTTTACCTGTGCGCCTTTCTGCCTTGCCCGTGTATCCCAGCTTCCTGGCCCTGTGTCCTGCTCAGTCTGTCCTCCCTTATACTTTACCTGTGCGCCTCTCTGCCTTGCCTGTGTATCCCAGCTTCCTGGCCCTGTGTTCTGCCCTGTCCACCATCCTGCTCTCTGAGATGCTCTCATTGCTGTGTAGGCACATATTCATGCTGCAAACAGAAAAGTTGGCCTGTCCCTTTCATGGTAAGTGTGACAGCTAAGCTCTAATCCTGCAGAGCAGGAGCTCCCCCTCCGCATGCTGCAGCCAGGGGGCAGCGTGACAGACCATGTCGCTCCTCTTTCCAGGGACAAGTGAAGGGGCGTGTGTGCGTGCGTGCGTGTGTGTATGTAGGGGGGGGGGGGGGCTGGATGCTATATTTGCAGACCCAAGGCTCTTATAAGATGTTTGCTTTAAATCCAGGCAGTATTATTAAAAAAATACACAATATTAAATAGGAAACATAATATCTCAGGAATACATAATCTCTACCAGACAAAGGAGAAGATCAGTGAGAGGGGAATGAAATATTAACAAGCATATTTATACAGATAAACAGGGACGGGCAGACGGGGGAGTGGGAGGTGCGCCGATATCTGAGAATGTCCATACGTGCTTGGGGTGGCAGCGTTTCCTGGAGTCTTTCTGTACGTCACGCCATGTGGGAGCACTTGTATGCACTGGCTGGAGCTGGCGGCCAGTGCCGCTGACCCAGGATCAGTGCGGACCCTGCTTTATATGGGTGGGGGGTTGGATTGGGGTTGTGACAGGTCTTCCCTCTACAGTTGCTCTTAGAAGCCCATAATGTTGATGCCCTAAGCATTGTGGCCCGTAATTGGACAGACACAGTTAAATTTAATAATTAAATTTTCTTAAGACACATTGAAATGAAATCTCTTCGGCTTCTAAGAGGAAATTATAGCAAAATGAGATATGAGGCACTAAGAGCAAAGTGGGAGTGTTGGAGATCAGCTTGTGAGCGACTGCGAAGCACAGCCCCAAAGGCGCAGGCTTAAGCTGTGAGCGAGGCACCGACATGTGGCATTAAGCGTGTATAAAGAGCACGGAGACGGCTGCAGACAGGCTGCCATGGGGGGGGGGGGGCAGTTTGCATACGCAAACAGGCAAGGCAAGACGAAGCGTGGGAGACTGTGGTCAGCTCTGCTGCTGAGAATAAAAATGGTGTTAAATGCATTATTCAGGGTTTCAGGAGCTAGAAAGGACCAAAGGAAGATGCCGAGAAATGCCAGCGGGGGCAGCAGAGAGCTACGGATGAGAGCCTACGTAGGTGTCATGGTCAGCTTCCTCCTGAAGACCCTGCCCTTTCATATCCCACGTCCACAGGCTGTGCTCAGGGTCCTGGCTGCAGTTCTGGGTGCCAGTGCCACCATTTCAACCAGAACATTTGGAACCTGGTCAGAAGTGAAGCCTTTTACACGCTAGATCCTTTATGGCCCTTCATGGTGTGTATTTGTGTGTGAGGGGGGTTGTACTTGCCACAATGTGGCAAGAGCTCTTACTTTTTAGCTTGTGGGGACATTTTTTGGTCCCCACAATAATCTGTGTCTGCAATCAAAAAGTTAAAATGCCAAAAGTCTTGTATTTTGTCTGGTTACTTATGGTTATGGTTAGGGCTGGGTAGGGGTTAAGGGTGTATAGTTGCGATCAGGGTTTTTCTCATAGAAATGAATGGAGAGTTCCCACAAAGGTATGAATACAGACGTGTGCATGTCTCTGTGCGATTTCTGCCCAATGCTGGGCTCAGTCCCATACTCCATGCATTCTGGCGGCTCTTTTAGATGAAATGAAGGACATTATTCACACACATTCATTATTCATGCCCATTTGCATGCACACCGGTCCTCCTGTGCACCCCAGATAAGTCCGCCATCCTCCCTGGCAGAGAGCTTTGCGAGTTACCAGCCCGCTCCTGGCTCTAAGGATCAGCTGCACTTCAGAGCAGAGGATCCTTCCTGCTTGGCCTGAATTGTCTATATAATTACCCGATTTGGCCCAGACGTCCCGGCCTGATGTGTCCATGTGCCAAAACCCCCATAAGATTTTCACGTCATGAGGCCTGCTACTTATAATGGCGCTTCCTGAACGCCTAGACTGAGCTCATCTTAAGTGTTTTAAAGCCAGACATGAAGCAAGATAGTACCAGAACCGGACATCGGGGGGAGTCATATCTTGCTTCTCAAACCCTAATTGACACTGAGATGAGGTGAGAGTTGGTAAGACCGTGTGACACACTGCTGGCGCATCATCATCAGTGTCATTAGTTTCATCGGCGTCATCATGATCATTATCATCATCATCAGTGTCATTAGTGTCATCAGCATCATCATCATGATGATGATCATCATCAGTGTCATTGGCGTCATCGTGATCATCATCATCATCAGTGTCATTGGCGTCATCTTCATCAGTGTCATTGGCGTCATCGTCATCAGTGTTATTAGTGTCATCAGCTTCATCATCATCATCATCAGTGTCATTAGTGTCATCGATGTTACCAATATCATCATCTTCGTCAGTGTCATCAGTGTCATCGGCATCATCATCATTATCACCATCATCAGAGTCCTTAGTGTCATCATCATCTTCATCAGTGTCATCGGCGTCGTCATCATTGCCATCATCAGAGTCATTAGTGTCATCATCGTCATCACCATCATCAGAGTCATTAGTGTCATCATTGTCATTATCAATGTCAATGTTTATTACAATTATCTCCAACACCATCATTATTGTCATCATTATCATCATCACTACCATCATCATCGTCATCATCACCATCATGGCCATTGCCATAAATAAAACTTACTCTCAGCCTGTGCCCACTATTTGAAAATAGTGCATGCAATCAGACCTTCCCTAGTTTAAATTCTTAAAACACCCAAACATGGTCTAGTTTAAATCCTGACAGTCACAAAACACTAACCAAACACAAACCAGTTTCCAAAAGCTTAACTTTGGATCCAGATGAACAAATTCAAATTGTAAACAAACTCGCACTTACAGATGTTACGGATGTTAAAGTGGGTTTTCCTTGGCATTACAAGCATTCTGCCTGGTTAAATACATAATTTTTGAAGCTCTAGACCTTTGGTATATATCTTGTCTGGATCGACTCAGCAACTGCCCCGTTTGGTCACCTTTCTTCCATGCCACCACCAGTTTACCCAGTCTTGAAAAAAGCAAATAAAAAAATTAAAAAGTGGCATTCCTGTTGTAGTTTTTCTGCTTAATTCCATTCCTGGCTTTGTATCATATGTTTTAGCCTACTGATTTAATCAGTACGGGGATTTTTTGTTCCTGTTTTTCTTTAACTGGTTTATTTATGTCACGTTCCTCCCGTCTGATCCCCCTGTGTGCCACGCCCCCTCTTTTACCTCGTGTGGAATCCTTGTGTTCACCAGCTGTCTCTTGTTACTTGTCCTTAGTCTTGTGTACTTCAATCTGTGGTCGAGTATGTCTCCCCAGTCCTGTCATTGACGTTACATGGTGCTGCTCCCTGCTTGTCTGCCTCCTATTAATAAACCCTGTGTGTCCCCGACCATTTGGACTTCTGTCCCTGCTTCCCTGCTCCACACCTGGCTTTGCGCGTGACAATTTATTTCAATTAATCAACTTATTTGTTTATGCATATATGTATTTATCCATATAGCTGATTATTTATTAGCAAATGCAATTTATGGGAAATTAGTGTTTCCGAAAATAATTTCATGATAGCCTGTATACACCCTTAAAAGTGACGCCATGACAGCCATTCCTGGTCGATGCTCAAGAGCAATGATGGCCACAGCAAAAGGTCAAGGACCAATCAAAAGAACAGTTAACTCCACTCTGATTGGCTGAGGCAACAAGCCAGACATTTTGGCACGATTCGGCATGTTCAAGGCAATCCAAATGGCCGCACAGCTTTTCAGCCTGCTTCGCAAGTTCACTACCTAAATCCACATGGTGAGTCCACCATTTTTCCAGAGGGTGGAGGACATGTTTTCTGTACCAGTTAATTTTCCTGTAGCTTTTTGGCTCAACAGCTAGTTTGAACTGGAAATGCATTACAACTTTGTATGGGTCTCCAGCTATCTGAGACGTCAAATTAAGTTATTGGAATATGATCTAGTCCCATTTCAGAAGGTGGCATACTGTTCCAGATCATTTTCCAATAACTTCATTTGATTGTCTCAGCCACAGATAACTGGAGACGCTTACAAAGGTGTAAACAAAGCTACTGAAAAATTAACTGGTGGCCTAAAGAAAACATGTCCTCTACCCTCTGGAAACATGGGACTACAGAGCCTATAGAATCAGTATGAAAACAATGTCTAAAACGAGTATAAGTTTGACGATGAAAAGACGTACACAAAGACTACATTTGGACTATAAATAGCCCATACACGGAGGTCCCACGGACGTCAACACTAGATGTTCATTAGACATAAAAAAAAGACATTGTTGGCGTTACATAACAACCCCTTGAGTGGACCAAAATTGAACGTCCAAAAACGACATATAAAAGACGCCATTCCGACGTCACTTTGCGCAGTGGGTAGGAGTAATGAGCACGATGTTTTTGCTCTTACATTTAGTGATACATGACCACTGAAAATGTACTATGTTAATGTTATAATAAAAATACATTTGAACAAGCTAAGTGAAATGTTTAATTCCTGTTTCTGATATTTATCTAGTTCTGAATAAAAAAAGTTGTTTTACATTTGTATATTTTTGGGATTATTTAAGACTTTTGATAATTGTGGTAGGCTGGTTCGGTGTCTTAAAAATGCTTGTCGGGAACAGGGGAGAGAATCGCTCCAATATTTAATTATTTGACTCCAAAAGCAGTAATTTCACAATGCCAACTTTGGCATATTTGAACTCCAAATGACCGTCTATGCTTGGAAAATTGAACTGATAAACGTTACACGGACCATACTTTGAATAATATGTGGCTGCTGTACTGGCAGCAGAGCAGGGAAGACCATGAAAGAGACACTGCATATCCAGTAATTGCTGCGCTTAAAGGAAACCCGGTAAGATATAAAGAATAATATGCAGAAAAACTAGGCAATGCCACATTTTAATATACATTTTATATAATTACTGCAAACTTTGGTGAATGTCCTATGAACGTTTGGAGAACGTCCCACGAACATTCCGGGAATGTTAAGAAAACTTTCCTGAATTACGTTAGCGGAACGTTCGCTTAAGTAATCTTGGGAACATTCCCGCACCGCTCAGCGAACATTCGAGGAACGTTCGCTGAACTGAAAATTGTTTGCTGGGAAGGGTGTGTGAGGACATCTCCACGCTCACTGTGTGAGGGGTCCTGCTGTTTCTGGAAAGGAGCCTGCACCTGTTCCCTACTGCCACCCCGAAGCATAACATCCACTCTGCACAGAGCTAATCACACCACTATTCATAATTACATTTCTAAATTTTCATGATCATTATCCCTTCATCCATCTTCCATACTGCTCATCCGGTACAGGGTCACGGCTATAATCACATTATGTCCAATATTCCTGGTGGGAAATGAACAGATAAGAAGCCGTCAGCATCTGCTGGGTCAAATATATGAAAGTGGGCGACTCTGCAGGCGGTAGTGCTGATATAGAATGAATGGAGTACAGAGGGAGGGGCTGAGACATAGCTATAGAACGAGTAGAGCAGTCATCCCTGCTTTGCATTCCCTATGAGCTGAGAGGAAGCCATGATCTGTCCCTCAAGGATCTTTATTACAGTTTTAGTTCATCATAATTTCTGATTAGCTAAATTATAATAAGCCTGTAATCAGGAAGACGGCGAGCATTTCGAGCGGCCTGTGAGAACGACTTATGACCTAATGGCAGGAGTCGAAATTAGCCGCTCCTCCTGGTAACCCTCCATTTTGTGGGAGTAGCTCAATCAGTTTGCAGCGAGCACTGTTTGGCCTCCAGGGGGCGGGTGAGAAATCGCACCGCGATGGGCGTGGCAGCGGCTGGAGCAGGGCCTCGCCGCCTCAGCTAGCACTCAGAAGCAGGTCGTCTTGTCAAGGAGTGTTTTACAGAGTCTAAGCCGGGAATTTAATTACCTCGCTGTCTGGGCAATTTAATTAATGTGGCTAGCTACTGCTTAATTAAAAACCAAAACAGCAATGTGTGCACTTCAGAATAAAGTTAAACTTTAATAAAGAAAAACAAAATATCTATTCGCAACTAGCTATGCCCCATTCACTCAAGACAGAAGCGGCAACGGTGATTTTCTGAACTACTGGGCGTTAAAAATTTTAGCAACGAGAACAATATTAATGTAATAATTCCAAACTCCCCAGTCCTTAATTTGTTGTGGGAGCTTAGCCCTGTGAAACAAGGCTAACTGCACAGGCTGCTAACAGGCTCGCTGTGCTGATCCATTCCACCTGTTCCTCATCCTCTCCAATTACCATTATTTTGGAGTTCTCTCTCGCCTTGGTAACCTGGATGGTGCCCGTCCAGTCGCATTCCCCGCCAGCAACAGCAGGGGCCACATGAATGAGACATCCCATATTTGACTTCGACAAACTGGCTGTCTGCTAAGCCCTCAGTCATGTTCTGTCGAGGCCCATCAATAAAACTCGCCATCTCGACAACTTAGAGGAGCCACGCTATGTACCGTGGCCAAGGGAACATAACAGCATTACACTACTGTAGGTGGCAAACCCCAGGCACTGGGTCCTCAGAGGGCTGTGACGCTCATGTTCGCCTCCTAATGGTACAGCCCTGTTACCACTACAGTTAGCAGAATAACAGGATTGTGGAATTTAGCCATAACTAACATAAACAGAGAATAATGGACTAATGAACTATGTGGAGTGATGTGTATATAAGCATATGGACAGACAACGTACAAAACTATTCTTCAAACCAGATATGTGGCACAAAGTCACAGGGGCTGGAGCCTGTTCCCAAATGGGACCTCTCCCTGGGCATGATGCCAGGATACCAGTCACAGGGCATGATGCCATGGGCAGTTTAGCAAGGGCAACTCAGCCAAATGCACATATTTGAGTTTCTGGGGCAAACCTTAGCAACATCGAGAAAGCACATAAACTCCAAGTACAAAATGCAGAGGTAAGATTTGAGCCTCCAAGCCTGGAGGCGTGAGGCACCATGCTAACCTACAATGTACAAATGTGGTCAATAATACATGTGTGTTAATTGTCATGCGTGTCAGTGTTTGGAACATGCGGTACAGGTCTTTTTCCCAAGCATGACAGGAAATGCTAGCTGTTGGGCTAAGCCACACCCCTTCCCAGCAGGCCCTTGTGGGTAAACACTGTACAGTTATTTGAACCAGGGGAGTCTTACCAATGAATAAAGTGCTACATTTGAGATTTTTGCATCAGAACAGCAATAAATATTCCGTAAATGTTACCAAAGTGAAAGGAGAGAGCTTGATGGCGAGAGAAGCTGCTGTTGTACTCGGATCCTGCACTTCCCTTGCCTGCTGACCACCATCTCTGCGTGGCCAGCATCCCAGAGTCACGTTTCCTCACAGAAATGCAAGCAGCAAACCCTGGTGCGGCCTTGCTTGCTTAGCCTGCTTTGCTTGCTCGGAAACGTGGCCCCTCCGGTAGGCTGAGGGCACTCGAACAGCCAGGCTGTCTGGGGGTCGTCACATCCGTCCATTCCTCCCACTTCCAGCTCTGGAATCTGTGTTCCCGTTCCTGCTCTGCCTCGTGATAATTTCACACCCACTCTTTCACACTCAGATTTTAAATCTTAGGGTGTTAATTGCTTTTGTAATTGCTTTTTGAGCTCGATGCAGTGTTGATGCATCGTTCCACTGGCCCAGGGCCAGCTGTGTCGGGGAGGGTACTATAAACTAAAAATAAACTGAAACTGAAAGTAAAATAATTAATTTGGTGTTCACATGAATTT
>JAODKN010000042.1:1255749-1266825 GCA_026774425.1 Petrocephalus zakoni | reverse complement strand
CTATTAACACACAGGCCACACCTCCCACAGGCTAAGCCACCTCCCACTGCCCACACCTTACTCTGACTGGCCACTCCTCTTCATTATGGCCAGGTCTATTAACACACAGGCCACACCTCCCACAGGCTAAGCCACCTCCCACTGCCCACACCTTACTCTGACTGGCCACTCCCCTTCATTATGAACAGGCCCGTTTAGTTGCCAGTGGCCCTCCTTGCTCGGCCACTTCCTGCCGAATGCTGACACGTGCTGTCCTTGTGGTGCCAGAAGAATTGCCGTGGCTGCCTAGCTGTGCAGAGATGACAGGCTGCCGCATCTATGTGCTCCGTCCCACTTATCTAACCGATGTGAGCACAAAGGCTTATCGGTGCCGACGCTATCGCTGGGTGGGGGGTGGTGGCGAGGAAGCGCTCTCCAGGCTGGCCCCCCGCTGTGCCCTGTTACTGATATGGTGCTTATCCTGCTTTCTCGCCTCATCCCCCCCCCCTCCCACTCTCTGGTTTTTTTAGCCCACCTCCCCCTCCCTCACTCTTGACACGGAGCTATGTGGCGCATCAGGGCGGGGGTGTGATGAGGAGATGTACAGGTGGGCAAGGAGGAGAAGACCTGAGGTGGAAATGAGGAGAGAGGCAGGGGGGAGGGGGGGCAGCAGCTTAATTAAACGTATTATTTTTGGAGATTTGCATTACAGGAAAGGTAGCAGGGAATGGACCGCCCCCCTCAGATGGACACCAGACACTATTCCTGGTCAGGAGAAAATTGGGAACTTTTTGGTTCCCCTGATAGCCTGACTGTGTTTGGTAGTGCAGAACATAGCGGTTTGGCGGAGGGGGTATGCAGTCAGACTGTGGGCTGGTTAACAAGCTGTTAGGTTACCAAGAGGAATGACTCCAGTACCGGAAAAGAGAGGCACTTCGAAATTCAGTCTGCGTAGAATTTGTAGAGATCAGGTCAAAAACCTACTCAAGCACTGAGCTAGATGCTCGAGATGGTCTAATTTACACTGAATCATCAACAGAGCTGAGGAAAAATGACAGCTCACTCATTTTTAACAATATGTTACGATAAAAAACACACAGATGCAGTGTTTAGGAAGTCACGGGTTGCGTTTGTTTCCCGACAGTAGATTTTGGGTGTGTTTGGGAGAAAGCGGATGGACTCTTTGAGCTCTGTAAGGTCAGCTGAAGAAGGTGTGCTCTCACTGTAACGCTGGAGGAAGAGCTTTGGCCCCCAAAAAATGGCAAGGCTAGGGCCGTGGTATATGACTGGGGAGGGGGGATGGAGCCCTAAGCTGGGACCACGGAGAGACTTCAGTAGAACATTCCGGAATCGGTGTGGGACATCCCCTGAGCCAGCAATGTGAGAGCGCTGACCGCTACCCCCCCCCCCCACACCACTGCACCACAGTGTTTTGGGCATCTGCTTTATCGCTCCAAAGGAGAGCCCCCAGCTTCCCAAAGGAAACCAGCATGGAAAGGAGGAGGCCGACGGGGCCACGGCTCGGCCATCACGCCACCTTGCTGCAGGCCGTCCGGAGGACGACGCCATGCTGGGGACACAGGACGTGGGGACATGGGGACGTGGGGACATGGGGACAGGGGGGCATGGGGACAGGGGGCATGGGGACGTGGGGACATGGGGACATGGGGACAGGGGGACAGGGGCGGCAGGTGCGGTGTAGAGAACATCACGTGATGTGTATTTATAGAACACAACCCCCTTTGGGAAAGAAACAGTGCATGTTATAAATGACTGGGGCACCCAAAGCTCTGCTGGTGACCCCAGCATCTTGACAGACTTCCCCCAACCCCAGTCACTCCAGTAAAAAATAAAGACACGCTGGGTTGGAGGCATGGGGACAGAATCCATAAAAGAAACACCCCCACTACTCAAACTACACACTTGTGTGGCCCACCCAAGGTTAACACCAAGCATTAAATAAACCAGTTTCTTATTTAGGAGGTGCTAAAGTGGCACGTTCCGCTATTGAGCCAGCCAGCTACGGTCTTTTGGCTCTACTCAATAGCTATTGGGCGGTTGGGGGGCCGCAGAGTGACCTCTGGGGGGGGGCCCAGAAATAACGAAGCCCCTCTCCCATACCTGTCCATTGTTTTCATTAAAGTTGGTATCAATCACGTGCAGATAACACTGGCACACTTACATATGTACACGTATACACGCACACGCACGCAGACGCGGAGCTCAGAGCTCTCGCGCTGGAGTGACCCTGCCTGCTCACCAAGGAGGCCACCTGCTGCGTACTGATCTCCTCCACAACCCCTCCTGCTGCTCTGCTCGCCGTCGCTATAGCAACAAGCAGGGAGCTACGCTCCGCCACATAGAGCGAGCCCACAACTCGCTCCTTATCATTTACTTTAATCACTTATTTATTTGTTTTGTAATAAAATAGGCGTTACATATCTCATGTGGAAAGTGCGCCTCGCTTCGAGTGCCTTGGCAGCGCAAATTACTCCTTACTTCTTGGCAGCCCGGAAAGTCTGTTTAATTTGAGTTTAATTTTTGATATACTCATTAAAGTCACTTCACATTTAAGAGACAGGGATGCGATGGAGAGACTCGGACGAAGTCATGGTAAATGAGTTATGCTGTCTTCCCTGGGGAGTATATGGTCTCTGTGGATCCGTCCAGGTCACCTTAGCATGTGTCATATGTGTGGCATGCTGACCTTAACATGCACCAACACTATATCTTACACAAACACTTTATAGTGTTTTTCCATCATTATATGTTCCAGTCTTGCAAATATTATTCAAACAAATAAGTAATAATACCCATGTGGCATAGCTTCTGGCCAGCACAGCAGTTCACAGCAGTTCATTGACTTTGAACCCCGCCTCTGCTGTGTGTGCAGTTTGCATGCTCTCCCCATGTTGTGTGGGTTTGAACCCCACCGCTGCTGTGTGTGCCTGTGCAGTTTGCATGCTCTCCCCATGTCGTGTGGGTTTGAACCCCGCCTCTGCTGTGTGTGCAGTTTGCATGCTCTCCCCATGTTGTGTGGGTTTGAACCCTGCCGCTGCTGCGTGTGCAGTTTGCATGCTCTCCCCATGTTGTGTGGGTTTGAACCCCACCGCTGCTGGGTGTGCAGTTTGCATGCTCTCCCCATGTTGTGTGGGTTTGAACCCCACCGCTGCTGCGTGTGCAGTTTGCATGCTCTCCCCATGTTGTGTGGGTTTTCCTCTGCTACTATAGTTTCTTCTCATCCACAAAAGGCATGCATTGAAGTTACATGGCATTTGCCTAAAGTAAACGTGTGTTTGTGTGGGTGTGTGTGTATGTGTGTGTGAAACTCTGACCCAGAGAAGCAGTTGGAAGGTAGATAGATATATGGGCTCCAGGCATCATATACAGACACAAAGGGATCACCCATGTGTATGCAGATGTGCATACAGATGTTTATTTTCACGTGACTGGCGACTTACCCATAAACTCAATGCCAAGGTTGTCTGCTGTACCAGTTGGTGGCGATGGGAGAGATAGAGAAAGAGAGAGAGAGAGAGTTAGGGTCACATGCAGTTTGATCACACTGGAGCCTCTCCACAGTCAGTGTCTTATTTGTTCTTACTTGTCCTGAGTCATGAACAATCTGATAAGTTCTTACCTGTCATATGCCAGGATGGGCAGAAAGTGCCATTGGGTATGTGGGTTTTCGCTGTAACTCTTTAATTAGGTTACTAATTAGAGGACTGATTGGCCAAAGAGTCCTCACACCTGGGTTTGAACAGCTGTCCTAAAGGTTATCCCAAAAACCTGCATACACACCGGCCCTATGCAGGTAAGATTGCCCACCCCTGTCCTTTGTCCTGAGCAAAGCAATATTTACAGTGAGAAATTGTGGACACACCACACAACAATGAAATGTGTCCACTGCTTTTAACCCATGTGACACAGCAGTGTCCTAAGCTGGGAACAATCTCATTCATTATTACATGTGCTGATCCATGAACAATCTCATACATTCTTACATGTGCTGATCCATGATAGCTCAACCATTGCATCACAGAGGACATAACAGGTGTGTCCATGGGGCAAGTTTGAGCACCACTGGTCCATGGGGCCGGCCATAATAACCTTGCCTTGCATCTCGTGATGCGTCCTCTAGCTGTGCGATGGATTCCCTTCCTGCTCAGCAGGCTCGCTGACCTCACAGTACTGGGAACAGGGGGGCTAATCAGAGCAGAGTAGCTGCTGGAATCCACTTGGGGGGAGGAGGGGGGTGGTTTTACACCCCAAGGCTGAGATTCTTCGTATTCCCGAGGAGTCTGCAGCTTCTCATGTGTTTGTCCCGCCCAGGCTGACGACGTTGGCCCCATCTGGGTCCTTGTCCCCTTACTGAAGAGTACACCTTGGATATTCCCCCTGCCCCTTCCCCTCACCCTCAGCCCCTCAGGTGCTTCCTGCCGTTTTCCACCAACTACTTTGTTGTGAGAAGTGATGGGAGACATCAAAGGATGTGAACTTCAAAGGTCACAAAATCTCGTTTAGGGGCTACGCCGAATGAATTTGAATTGAACAATTCAAAATTTTCACTTTAATATATTCTGGGAGGGCCAGCTGGGGATTGTGGTCTGAAAAGTCTTGATTACTCTCCTTTCTATTTAAAAAATGAGCCCCACCATCTACTGACACACCCTCGATCAATGACACAGCACCCAGAGTGATGGGGATCACCAGGCCACCGCACACACATGGGATTCCCACAGAATCAGTCACTCAAGCAACCCAACCTTATTTCCCCTCCCTGTGAAACCTCCCTAGCTACAGGAAAGTGGTCCATCGTTGACCCAAAATGCTGCCAGAACCTGATTCTACTTTTGTGATCCTCTAATGATCTGAAATGCTGCTAGAACCTGATCCTAACTTTGTGATCCTCTAATGATCTGAAATACTGCTAGAACCTGATTCTGGTTCTGTGACCTTCCAATGACCTGAAATTCTGCTAGAACCTAATCCAGGTTCTGCAACCCTCCAATGACCTGAAATGCTGCCATAACCTGTTCTTAATCTTTGTTCTGTGACCCTGCAATGACCTGAAATGCTGTTGGAATCTGATTCTTGTTGTGTGACCCATCAGTGACCCAAAAACCCAGCTGGAACCTGATCCTGGTTCTCTTACCTACAAATGAACTGAAACACTGTTGGAACCTGATCCTGGTTCTGTGTCCCATTATTGACCTAAAATGCTACTGGAACCATTTTCCTGTCACAGCAATAATTAATCGCACACCACTGGCCTCTGGATTACAGTTTCTGCTAGGGGTTTATCAGCCCATGACTTTTCAGACCTTCCAGGCCATCTTGGACCTACCCCACACTGAAGCACATATCTGAGTCTACCGTTATCCATAAGACTAACTTCACCGGCCTCTGCATCTCCGCTGCTCTGTCAGACACAGTCTGCCAGTGACTCAGATTTACGCCCCTGGCTTTGGGTCCCTACTGTGTAATGAGTGATGAGGTTCTCCTGGAGGTTAGTCTCCACCTAGGAGTGATGGACAGCTGTTTAAATGAAGACTGAATATGTGTGGGTCCCAGGTCTATTCTTCCTGCTGGCACCATGCTAAGCATACAGTCCCAGAATAAATGCATATCAACCGCATAAACAGTCAGCCCTGGATCTTCCTGTTAGCTGAGATCTAACCTTCCTAGACCATCAGACCTCTAACTTACATCCATTAGCTATGGGATGTTAGCTGCTTTCTGGTGTTGTGCTGTGTTACAGTAGGGTGTGGTGCTGAGTTTTGTCCTGGTGTACCATGTTGTGCTACAGTACAGTGTGTGCATGGAGTACTGTGTTAAATGTGTTGTATAGTAAAGAAAGTTCTTGGTGAACTAAGTTATGTTTGGTGTGGGTATGTTGTACTATGCCGAATTAAGGTTATTGTACTCTTTGTTAAGCTGTGCTCTGCCGTATAGTGCATTTTGTTAAGGTGTGCTAAGCCAAAGATTGTAATGGACTGTTAAGGTGTGCTATGCATTTACATATTTGGCAGACACTTTTGTCCAAAGCGACGTGCAAGTGAGGCAAATAGCACAATGTAACGTGTAAGCAGTCCTGGAGCAGGAGCTACACAGCAGCACACATAACCATTATCACAGTGAGAACCTGCTAAGGCTGCTCAGGTAAGGGCAACACCAGAGCATTCAAAGAGCAATGGGGTTAGGAGGAGCATTCATAGGACAGGGGGGGCCTAAAGCCAAAGGAACGTTAGCTATTCTGAGCAGGGCTGGGCGTATGATAATGATGTACTACACTAGTGCAAGGACACGGCGAAGGTGTGACTCGGCCAGCTTTCCCGTGATGTTGTCATGGATACCAGGGCAGCCCCCCCATGCTCAGCAGTCACCACCAGCTCCCCATTCAGGGACATGTCAGTCATCACATGTGCACACCCACACGGTTTCGGTGCCATAGCGTGCTTCCTGGGAATCTACTGCACCGTCCCAGTTCACCTGGACGGTGGGGGCAGCTGTAAGGAGCCAAGCAGGCCGCAGTGACACCTGCACAATTGACAGTGATGCTGTTACCTTGGCAACGGTAAGGTAGAACCTGATCCTAACACTTGCCGGGGCCATTGCCATGAGCCTCGTATACATCCATACCTTTGCTCGGCTGTACTCAGGGCATCCAGTCAGCCACAAGCGACTTTACTGCCTCGAGTTCTTACACCACAGGCAGCCTCAGTGCAAGGCAGCCTATTGCCCAAGATATCTCTGTTCGAGTGCACGTGTCCTTCAACCCACCCTCTCCAACCCCACCCCTTAAACCCCAGCCCCTCAAACCTTGCTCCCCCAGCCCACCTACATGTCATATGACACTGATCCTATATGGTGCTTTCCCACATCCGCACATACACACAAACACAAACACACACACACACACACACACACACTCTCGCTCTCTCTCTCTCTCACACACGCACACATACACATCCCCAGCGGCTGTTCCAGTCACAGCACATGAATGAGCCTGGGCGTGTTCAGTGAGCGTGTTCAGTGAGCATGTTGGAGCGTAGGCAGTGTTGGGGCCAGACGCACGAGTGCCAGCAGCAGCAGAGAAGTGTAATCTTCCCATTAGCGCGCAGCCGGGGGTGCCCCCATTATGGCACGCGCAGCCGCGCTCCAATCAGGGACTCTGTCTGCCCCGCTCGGTTCGCTCCCTTGTTAGCATTAGCATTCCAGCAACATGGCTGTTGCTGCAGTGTAGGCCAGAGATGGCCGCGTGTGGCACGCTCCCCCCACGGGGTCGGGTCAGTGACAGTCATGGCGGGTTCTTCAGCTGCATCCCACTAGTGGAGATAGAGGCTGACCTGGCTTTGGGAAAGCTGCAGAAAATCACAGCTCCACATGTGGTGTCGTTAATGCATAGTGAGAGAATGTCACTTACATCATGTATCAGTAGAACTACTGACAACCATAATCATTGTCCTCATTTATGGTCTCCTATCTGACTCTTTGTACATATGCATATGGACACACACAGTACATGTAATCATATCATTATGGGGAATCTGCATTCATCCCTCTGCGCATAACCCTAATCCCAGCCATGACAACCTTAACCCATACCCTAACCTTAACCAAACAAAACAAGACATTTGGAAGTTTGAACTTTTTGATTGCATTTACAGATGTTTTTAATAAAATTAAGTTTCTGCTTGTGGGGACTAAAACAAATGTCCTTACAAGGTCAAATTAACAGGTTGTTATCACCGTGTTGTGACATTTGGTCCCCACTGTGATGGCTGTAATAATAATATATAATATATAATATAAAATATACATGCTCACTGTACACACACATAAGAACAAAAGAACATAAGAAATTTACAAACGAGAGGAGGCCATTCGGCCCATCGAGCTTGTTTGAGAAAAACTCAACTAATACTCAACTGTGATCAACTAATACTCAACTCAACCCAACTAATAGGTCTGTACCTACACTGTAAAATAACACTATAAGCACACACACACTAGCACACCATCACATATGCATTTGTATACACACACCTACACACACTCAAATATACACAGACACACACCTGTACCCACACAGACACACACACACCTGGACACGCACTACCCCCGCCAAGAGAGAGGTGCCTGGGAATGGAGAGGCACTGACATGGGCTTACGCTGTCCCTGTACCACTGCGAAGTCACTGCACCGCACTGCACTGAAGGAACAACAACATGAATTCGCAGGATTATTGGCAAAACCTGAGGCTTCCATAATAACAGAACAGAAAAGGCACCCTTATGCTTACAGCTCTCTGTGCTCATGTTCCCTGGAGAGCAGTGTAGGCTGCCAAGCATTCCCCTGCACATGGCACAGAGGAAAGCCGCGCGTGTGACAAGGCAGGCTTTGATAGGCTGACTGATTGGCTGCTTGATTGATTAAGAAAGGCCAAATTAGACTTATAAGCCGCTCTACGACCAGGATACCATCAGATGGTCTTTCACTAAAACAGACATTTCAGCACGTCCATAAAAGCCACAGCTTCCAGGGCCCTGCATCAGATGGTTATTACCAGCATCCACTGGATGGCGCTAAGGGGGTAACCTTTTGATTTTTCTGAATAACAGACCTGTCACTACATTTCAGAGATTCCTTTCCTCTTACTAATTTATGGTGACAAAGTGACGCGGGGAACAACTGTGCTGTCACTCCAGCATGCTGAAAGGAAGCCTAACCTTCCCACACCTAATGCGGGGGCGCGATGCGGGCGGAGGCGTGCCTAAGCACGGCGCTTCAGTCGTCATGAGCAGAATGCCTTTATTGAATAATACCTGACTGAGATGGAAAGCTGGCCTTGAGTGGCCCAGTGTTAGTAAGTACCACAAAGCCGTCGCGGCGTCCGCATTTAAGGCACTCTCAGGTGATACTGAGGAAGAGCCGCGGCGGGTCCAGACCCAGCGGGGCTATATGAGCAGCATTATGACCAGCTTCCGTGTCCCTCCGCAAGAAGCGGTGATGTCACACTGCAGCACCAACATGCCAAGTCACAAGCAGCTTCAAAGCCACCTTCTGAGTAACAACCAGCTTCAGCCCCCAAGCCATAACCACCTTCAGAGTAACGACCAAGTTCAAAACCACCTTCAGAGTAACAAGCAGCTTCAGCCCCCAAACCACAACCACCTTCAGAGTAACAAGCAGCTTCAAAGCCACCTTCAGAGTAACGACCAGCTTCAAAACCACCTTCCGAGTAACAAGCAGCTTCAAAACCACCTTCAGAGTAACAAGCAGATTCAGCCCCCAAGCCATAACCACCTTCAGAGTAACGACCAAGTTCAAAGCCACCTTCAGAGTAACAAGCAGCTTCATAACCACCTTCAAAGTAACAAGCAGCTTCAGCCCCCAAGCCACAACCACCTTCAGAGTAACAAGCAGCTTCAAAGCCACCTTCAGAGTAACAAACAGCTTCAAAACCACCTTCAGAGTAGCAACCAGCTTCAAAGCCACCTTCAGAGTAACAAACAGCCTCAAAACCACCTTCAGAGTAACAAGCAACTTCAGCCCCTAAGCAAAAACTATCTTCAGAGTAGTGACTAGCTCCAAAACTACTTTCAAAGTAATGACAAGCGCCAAAGCCACCTTCAGAGTAACAACCAGCTTCAAAACCACCTTCAGAGTAATGAGCAGCTTCAAAACCACCTACAGGGTAACAAGCAGCTTCACCCCCTAAGCAATAACCACCTAGGTTAGATGTTCCATCTATACTTTAGGTATAATGTAATGTCAGTTGCAGGTACCAACTGAAGCATCATGAGTCCATGAGACCTGCAAGCAGAGGAAGACTGAGTGTGAAATCTGGCCATTAAGGGGCTTCCGGGTGACACACAGCAGACACCCTGACTGCTCGATGACATGCCGCACAGGCAGCTGAACACAGCACTGCTCCCTCGGCACCCTGGGTCAGACCCTACAAGATTCTGGTGATACATTGGGGCTCCTCCACTGGCACTCTGAGCAGCATCGCTCAGAGGCTCACCGTGACCAACGTGGCTGCAATCCACCTCGCCACCGGTGAGGGAGGGGTGGCAGCTTGATCGTGGGACAGACAGACAGCACTGGCCTGCGAAATTACCGCAGCCGGCTTAAAATGATCAGATTTGCTTCAGTTACATATACCTCCTGTCGATTTCCTTTAAAAGATTTCCTGACAAATAATTGATTTTGACGTTGAAAATGTTTTATGAGAGACTGAGAATGCAATGAAAATACTGTCAGGGAGAGTATGTCTCTCATTTTAAGGGGGATTCAATACTTTTGCAAGGCACTGTAATTTGCCTTTACAGTACGTGCATTATTCTTTTTTGCAGTGTTTTATGTGCCAGCTGCAAGAGGAATAACAGTATATCTAGCTGCCATGAGCTGGATGTGAGGTGTTAAAAGTGGCATTTACAGGCTGCTACCTACTTGGATCAGACAGGATGGAGTCGGTCTTGGGAAGAAACTGGTCACAACGGACACCTTGATATCCCTCCTTACACCTGCGGGGAAATGAAAGGAAAGATGAGAGGTCATGGAACTGAGGGCCGGCGCCGCCGATTCCAAACAGGCGGAAATTCAAGCAGGAGCAGGACAGGCCTCCAGCGTTGCTGTGCAGACGGCATCAAACATCACAGTGTTAGCATGTACATCACAGGCTGCTGCATACGCAGAGTAGCAATACATCACTTATGCAAATGGCATTGCACACCGCAGCATCGCAATCCTGCAGCAAAGAGCGCAGTGTGACCAGCACACAGGGAAGGCGCAGGCTCAATCTCTGCTTGGACACGGCAGGATTTGGGATCAGGAAGAAGCTGGCGGGGAGGTTTTTTTTTTTACATGTATTTTTCATGTGCCTGTGTCTCTGGTCAATTAGCGGCTCCCAAAAGCCGAGTCTGTGAGTGGAGAGCTGGAATACTAAAGGCAGGGGGGTGATGAAATGAAAAACGAGGCCCGATGCAGCAAAGGGGGGGGGGGGGGGGGATCGGCTGTCATTAAGGGGGGGGCGGTGTGTGTGTGTGTGTGTGTGTGTGTGTGTGTGCATGTTCATTTTTTTGATACAAT
>JAODKN010000042.1:1245378-1255649 GCA_026774425.1 Petrocephalus zakoni | reverse complement strand
GTGATGAAATGAAAAACGAGGCCCGATGCAGCAAAGGGGGGGGGGGGGGGATCGGCTGGCATTAAGGGGGGGGCGGTGTGTGTGTGTGTGTGTGTGTGTGCATGTTCCTTGTTTTGCTACACTTGTGAGGACCAAAGGACCGGAGGAAGGAAGGTCTTTTTATAAACATCTGTTAATGCAATCAAAAAAGTAAAAATGCCAAAAGTCTTGTATTTTGTTTGGTTACGTCTGGTCAAGGTTAGGGCTGGGTAGGGGTTAAGGGTGTTGTGATTGGGATGTGGGTTTTTCCCAAAGAAAATATGTGTGTGCATGTTATGCTGTGTGCCTGTCTATCTACATGCTTCTCTCTCTGTCTGCCTGTCCGCCTGCATGCTGCTCTTTCTTACTGCCTGTATGCCTGCATGCTGCTCTCTCTTACTGCCTGTATGCCTGCGTTCTGCTCTCTCTTACTGCCTGTATGTCTGCATTCTGCTCTCTCTTACTGCCTGTCCGCCTGCATGCTGCTCTCTCTTACTGCCTGTATGCCTGTGTTCTGCTCTCTCTTACTGCCTGTATGTCTGCATTCTGCTCTCTCTATCTGCCTGTATGCCTGAATTCTGCTCTCTCTGACTGCCTGTATGTCTGCATTCTGCTCTCTCTTACTGCCTGTATGCCTGCATTCTGCTCTCTCTGTCTGCCTGTCTATCTACATGCTGCTCTCTCTGTCTGCCTGTCTATCTGCATACTGCCCTCTCTTACTGCCTCTATACCTGCATTCTGCTCTCTCTGACTGCCTGTATGCCTGCATGCTGCTCTCTCTGTCTGCCTATCTACATGCTGCTCTCTCTGTCTGCCTGTCCGCCTGCATACTGCTCTCTCTAACTACCCATATTCTTGCATACTGCTCTCTCAGGACCAGGTCAGGAGGCGTGCCCAGTGATCATCTTGTGAGGTCATACCTGTCCTGGTTTCCCATTTGCTACAGGGCCAGATCTGGAGGTGTGGCCATTGATCACCCGGTGAGGCAACAGTCCTGATCTCCTACTGGCTACTAGGTACTTTTACAGAGTACTGGGTCCTTATCTATCTTTGACTGATTGTCCAGTCGTGCCTGAGACAGTGCAGCAGACTGAATGCTCATTAGAACTTGGTGCTTGGTGCATCCTTGTTACTGGACAGCAGATGTTATGTGTGACTGCGATGTCTTTGAAGAAAGACTTTTTTAGCTCCTGTGAGGTGTGACTCACACGTCGGCGTTCTGCAAAATGCCCAAAGAAGGAATAAAGATGTACCCTGTGCCACGCCGGTGCCAAAACCGGCGTTGGCCATCATCCGTGTACAGGCAGGCTGTTTGCCCACTGTCATGTGACAGGCAGCATGTGATTAGCATCTCGCGTCATGTGATGCTCTTAAGAGCCTCACTGGACCTGGCAGTGAGTCACACGACCTGATGTATGAGACACAGTAGCGCAGATGCGCGGGCGTGTATGTCTGCACCCTGCATCTCTTCCCCCTCTTCACCTTCAGCAGGAAATGAAGCCCTTGTCCTTTTTGTCACTGGCACATTTGTACCAGCCTGCCTGCTTCCGTCTCCCTCCACCTCTGCGTTTCGCGGAACGCTTCCTTAGTCCTCATACGCACGGTTTGAGCCGCCCTGACCCCTCCCATTCCCATCCCCGATCCCCATTAATCCTAACCAGCGATCCCTCATTAACCCCGCCCCTACACCCCCCTCCCCCATCACATTGTCCTGACCAGCACCTCCACCATTACCTAATTAGCAGCCCGAGAATTCCTCCGCAGGGTACGAGGCATTAAACATGAGCAGCGCTTGTCTCTAACGCTGAGGTAACCGAACGGCAGCTTTGAATGGCTCAGTCCATCTCTTTGGTATTTAACATCTTATCCACAGAACTATCATCTCCTTTTCTCTTTCAGGGCATGTGTGATAAGAAATAATCCTGCTAAGCTGTCATATCATGTTAAGCATTATTTCCAAACCGTGACTTTAATACAGCTCGGGGTTAATCTAATGGCGCGCAGTGGCATGGGGACCGGCTGGGCTTTTAATGAAGCCTTCCTTTGCTGATTTCCCTGGCGATAAGATGTCGACAGCACGAGAAGCTGCAGCTACTTGAAGAAGGCCCTCTTCTACATCCGGGTTCACGCCGCCGAAAGGATGGCGGCCAGCAGATGGCGTAGTGGTGAAAGGGGTTAGGAGGCAGCTTAGAATGGCTCCGCCCTCCCCTTTGGTATTAAACACAGGCGGAGCTGCACTTTCACTGCTGACCCTAAACCCGCGGGCTGTTCCCACTAAGTACAATCCAAACATGAAGTCGGGTTGGCCTGAGTGGTGAGTTTAGAAGAAAGGATTTCCAAAAGGAAACTCTGGACAAGAGAGGTCAGACCAGGAGATGGATGCTGATTTTTCATTCCTGACCTTTAGAAGTTTCCACCGGGACACAGAGCATTACATAGTTTAGTTCCCGGTTTTAGACATGAGCCTCCATGGCCAAGATAACATCTGTTTTAACTGTGATCTTTATCCAGGCATCTCGACCCTCATCCTCCGACCAGGGGCATCTTATCTTTCTAATAAATATTTCAGTCCTTTTTATCAAACAGGGCATTTTCTGAGATCATTACGGTCCCAAGCGATTAATTAATCTTAAAGTCATCATAAGGATTGCAGTTCGATGAGAGGTCTTATGCGGGGCGCCCTGGTGTCAGAGTGTTTCTCTAGTCTGTTTGCTGGCTTTGGATTGGGTTCTCTCAGACATAGTGCATCCAATCAGCCATCAGTCTGTCATTTAGCATGACACTGTTAGCGTCCGCCATAACGCTAGCCTGTCATGTGACTGCAGTCACATGACATCCCAGCTCCTTCTCAGATCCTTCATTCCCACCAATATAGGATGGAGTGAAGCTGTTCGCACTCTCTCATTGCCTCTCACTCCTGGTCCTTCCTCCTCCGGCAGTGTTATATTGGTGCTAAAATGCTGAGACGGCCAGTAGAGTGTTCTGTGCCTTTCCCGGCATTACTTTATGGGCTGAGATTCTGGCTTTAATCTAAAGCACTGAGTTAAAAGATAAAAAGAAATGTTTTGTTCTGCTGAGCTGCAGGGCTTAAAAACTTGAACATGAAAGCAAAAATATCACGTTATATAGTACTGTGTAGATACTATATACATAATACCAGCTAGGACTATACATAGTACCAGCTAGGACGCCTTTTTGTCCGAGAATCGCTCGAGGACAGAAGAGGGCTGTGTTCTGAGACACTGCACTTCCCGTTAGCCTTAACGAGTCTGGCCATTCTCCTCTGACCTCTCTCATTAACCGGGTGTTTTCAAACACAGAGCTGCAGCCAGCAGGATGTTTTTTGTTATAAACTCCAGACACTGTAGCGTGCGGAAATCCCAGCAGGGTGGCCATTCCTGCAATGACAGAATCACAACATGCGGCACCCGCAATCACGGGATGCTTAAAATCACTTTGATCACATATTTAGCTGTTCTAATGCTCAATCAGACAGTATGTGATTCTCCTGACCCCGCTTTGCGCACGTTCAGCAGCAGCCACATGATTGGCTGTTGGAGGAGCCTCAGGATTGGCTCTTTGGAGGAGCAGGCTGCTTGCATTAACAGGCAAGTATACATACTAAACCAGCCACTGAGTGCATTTCACCTGAAGGCACTGAAGTTTTCCGACCTGCTACGCCCCCTGCTGTTGCAGGTTCCAGTGATATTCCAAAACAGGCTAAAACAGGCTGCTAACCGTGCCCCACTGCCTCCCACTGATCTAGGATCAGTGGTTTCGAAGGCAATATGTGTATAATACATCCAAGGATAAGAGCTTGGTTAAGCATCTGGATGAAACAGTGGATTTCCTTATAAAATTTATACTGGCTAATAAGGCAGCTAGTGGATCGTTCAGCGGATCCGATAAGGAGTGGATCCCATTGCCTCTGTGGGCTCTTTACAGGACTGGCAGAATGTACTGTTCATTATAGGTAATTATAATTATCAGCAGTGTAATTCAGCTATACAGAATTATTACCTGAATTGACAATCAATATGTTTTATGATGGGGATGTGCGGTGGGTGGGTGGAGGGGGGTTATCACTTTGTCTGTGATAGTTCATACGCTAATAATGTTACACATTTCTGTTCAAATTTAAATTTGCAAGCTACAGAGATGAAGTGCTACAATTAGTCACATAATTTTTCGCCTTTGAAAATTCAAAACCATCATCCCGTGTCAGCCATATATATTCATTAAGCATGTTTTACCGAGTTAATGAATCTGAGACCCGTGTTTTGTTCCTGCAAGAGTTGTAACACACATAGCGGCTCTGAGAAGGCACAGTGCAGCCTGTTATCCAAAACGCAGTGGAGCAGGCATTCAAAATGCAGTGAAGCCCATGTCCCAAAACGCAGTGGAGCAGACATTCCAAACGCAGTGAAGCCTATGTCCCAAAACGCAGTGGAGCAGATATTCCAGATGCAGTGAAGCCCATGTTCCAAAACACAGTGCAGCAGACATTCCAAATGCAGTGAAGCCCATATTCCAAACGCAATGGAGCAGACATTCCAAATGCAGTGAAGCCCATGTTCCAAAACGAAGTGAAGCAGACATTCCAAGCACAGCGGAGCAGATATTCCAAATGCAATGGAGCCCGAGAGAGTGGAGCCTTCCAGCCTTCCAGTGTAGCTGATATTCCAAACACAGTGGAGCCCAAAAGCTCCAAATGCAGTAGTGCCTGTGCTCCAAAGGCCTGTCTCCTGTGTGTGATGCAGCGAGAGCCTCCCACATGGACCGGGACAGCACAGCAGTCAGGAGAGCCCTCTGATGGTAGATACGCTCGCAGGCCGCGGCTTCGCTATGGTGAGCTCTTCCCTGCTCTCCTCCTGCTCACTCATCCCAGGGGTGATTTTGTGCACTGTTTTTTGTTGCTGTTGTTCAGCTAATTTGCAATTCTGTCCTCCTCTGGGAAACCACCTCCAAAGCATTTCCAAGAAACATAAGGTCTTCTGCTGTACGTTCAAAGACGAGATCCGACAGAAAAAGTACAAGGTGGGCGGAGCCAGCGGACCTATCATAAAATACTCAGCTATCACGATAATTTAAAACACACACACGCATGCACACATCTGCACTCCTCTGCCCAACACAACCTGCTTTCAAGGTTGGGCACTGCTGAAGTGCTTCCAATTAGCTGTAACACAGAGAATGTGCTGGAAAGAGCAGGAACAGAAGAAGATGAGAGGCCCAACTGGGCTGCCAGTGGGAGGCAGACTGCACAGCCTCAGAGATCTGCGTGGGACTGACCTTTACGGAAGGTCACCATGTCCCGATACCAGCAGCTACAGTACAGAGCTAAAAGACTGCAGGACAAACATCTGCAGCCTCTGGGGGCCTTCGGCTGGGCCGGGCCAGGCAGTCTGCTGACATTAAACGGGACCTCTCTGACTACATGAAGAGAGGGTGCAGGTGATCCAGCCCACTGCTCCTTCCTGCGATATTTACAGCAGCATGAGGCTGAAGCACAGCTGCGGTTTGAGAAAAACAAACAAGATCAACGAAGCACTCGTGCGCGTGTCAGAGCAGGCGAAATGTGGCGCCCAAAAAAGACACTGTCGCAGGGAGACACTCATATGTCTCTGAAAGGCACACATACACCGATCAGCCATAACATCAACACCATCTGCCTAATAGTGTCTAGGTCCCCCCGTGACACCAAAACAGGCTTGACACGTCGGGGCATGGAATTCAAAAGATCCCTGATGGTGTCCTGTGGTATCTGGCACCAAGAAGTCCTGTAAGTTGCGAGGTAGGATCTTCATGGTTCAATTGTCCGGCAAATCCACTAGACGCTCGATCGGACTGAGTTCTAGCGAATTTGGAGGCCAAGTCAACACCATGAACTCTTTTTCATGTTCCTCACACCATTCCTGTATGATTTCTGCAGGGTGTCAGGGCGCATTATCTCGCTGAAAGAGGCCTCTGCCATCGAGGAATACTGTTGCCATGAAGGGGTGTATTTGGTCTGTAGTAAAGTTTAGGCAGGTGGTATGTGTTAAAGTAACATCCAGACGAAAACCCAAGGTTTCCCAGCAGAACATTGCCCAGAGCATCACACTGCCTCCGCCGGTTTGACTTCTTCTCATGGTGCTTCCTGGTGCCATCTCTTCCACAGGTAAATGATGCACACACACACACGCACAGCCATGCACATGATGTAACAGAAAACATAAGCCATCAGACCATCTCCTCCATTGCTCCTTGGTCCCATCCACATTGTAGGTGCTTTTAGCCTTGGACAGTCGTCAGCATGGGCCCTCGAGCAGTCTGCACTGTGTGTTCTGATAGTTCTATCATAGCCAGCATTAACATTTTCAGCAGTCTGTGCTACTGTAGCCCTCCTATGGGATCTGACCACATGGGCAAATCTTTGCTCCCCAAGTGCATCAATGAGCCTTGGGTGTCATTGACCTTATCGCCGGTTCACCGGTTGGTCTTCCTTGGACCACTTTTGTTAGGTACTGACCACTGCATTCTGGGAACACCCCACAGGACCTGCTGTTTCTGACCCAGTCGTCTAGCCGTCACAGTTGGGTCAAAGTCGCTCAGATCCTTATGCATGAATATATTTCCTGCTTCCAACACATCAGCTTCACAAACTGACTGTTTACTTGCCTAATTTATCATGGCACCCTTCACAGGTGCAGTTGTAACAAGATAATCAACGTTCTTTCACGTCACCTGTCAGTGGTTTTAATGTTATGGCTGATCGATGGATACCCGGAATCCTCAACCATGCTTATGAAACCAGTCAATACTGTTCTGAAAATTCTAGCCACATGTCTGATAAGCCCCAAAGCGTCTGGAAGCAGCCTTTCTAGTGCAGGCTCCTTCTCAAGCTGTCACATTAACACTCACATTTCACATCCCGGTCTTATGTCTCACGGAAGCTATTTAAAGAGGTCGGCATGCATTAGAAAATCCTGGATTCGGTTTCAGTTGTAATGAATTTGCCTGAAAGCCAGTGAAAAAGTCCCCCATGCATGCAAAGCTGCGAGGGCCGGAACACTTGATACTGTGGCTATTTCTCCAGGTGCTATAAGGTTTGTAGCAAAAGAATGAGGGAGAGAGATTCTAGGCCTGTGACAGTTGGTGATGCTATGGATGGTAATCAAACTCAGCTCACAACCCTACCCCACAAACTCTGCCCCCAAACCCAGTTCACAAAGATGACCCATGAAACAATTGGGTTTGTCAGTCTCCAGCCCAGGTTGGTCAGCTTGAGCCCTTAACGGACAATAAAGGAGATTCAGACAGTGTGACTCCACTGAAATTTCTCCTGATTCAAAGACAACAAACTTTTTTATTGCCACTTAATAAAGTGTGAGATTGCTGCACCTTGAAATCAGCCTCCAGAAATATCACAATCTGAGACACGACATTCGAGTGAGTCGTGACTGGCATGCGCTGGACGTCGCACTCCCAGTTTCCTCGGCGGGATACGCTGATGGGGGAGGGAGGTGCCGGCAGGCCCCTATTCCTCGGACGGGGTCATAGTAGCCATCCCTGGCGTCGCTGTGGAGATACCGCCAAGCCTGTCGCTATCCATCAGGGTGCTGGGCCATCAGTTGATGAGCTTGTTGCTATGGCTCATTAGAGCCGGGCTATTCACACGCGCCATGGAAACTCCAGCTGGACATCCACGGGGTGGCTCAGTGCCAGATGGCGATGGAACGGCCTATGACAGAGAGCCCCGCCCAGCAGAAAAAGGCGTGGCCTGTAACGCAACACCTCTGTTGGCTAAAGCTGGGCTTACACTGTGCATTTTTCTCCAATCGCTTTGTAAAACTCCAGCTCAAACTGTACGACTATGTATGTACGCACACTATACGGAGCATCAACAGTGCGATACAAAGGGCAACCAGAATTTCAAACAGGTTTGATCTTCATCTGACCATACGATTGCTGACTGGGAGCTGGTCGTGAGGCGGTAATTCGGTGCTCGTTATCCCATGTGTACTACACGATGCATGACGCACGATTAAGCTGAAACTCAGGCCGATCCAAAAAATAGCTGCACAAGTGAAAATTCGGCTGAAAGTGGGCCGAAAACCATACAGCATAAGCCCAGCTTAACTGGACAAAAGTGCTTTAACATCGCCATGTGGGAATTAAGTAACACAGCTACATCCCCATTGGCTCCCTTTCCAGCCTGGCGCCCCCTCCTGCCTGGGATAGGCTCCAGCCCCCTGCCAACTTGACCAGGATAAGCAGTTAGAAGATGCATGGATAGATAGAACTATTTACTAATTACATGAGGTTACCCGTTTGTTATTAAGTGTGGCGCTGATTTAACTGGTTTGTAATTAAGTGAGGTGCTGATTTAACCGGTTTGTAATTAAGTGAAGCTGGAGTGCGGCGTGTTTGGAATTAATGGGGATTGTGATGTGTGGAATTTGCGAGTGGTCACCGTGGCGATATACAGACAGCCCCTTCGTTAGGAAGCAGCTGTTTCAGTCTAAATCCTTCATGTATTTCCTGCTAATTATGATGACGGCGGTGTCCTGGACACCCGGCGTATATATCTAATGCATCACACGCTTATTGTGATGAATGACAAAACACGTTAATTACATCGCATAATAGACGTCACGCGTAAACAGCTCGCCCGCTGTCTCCCTTGTGTAAGTGCATGTCAGTAACTGGCGACCTTTTGACCCCACCTCCCGCCGGCTTCCCCGACCCTCCTGAAGTCTAGATCACAGTCGGCTCCCTTCATTGTGAGCCCTCTGCTGCCACCCCACAGAGCCTATCCGCACCACCAGGGCTTCTGTCAAACAACCGCCATAAACAGTCTGATCTCTGCATATAGATAATGAACCCATAACCTTACCAGTGGGACAGCCCACTTTCTCCAGTCCTGTAAACCAGTGACTGTCAAATACATACTGGGAGCTCAGGGTAGCTCTCCCAATTGGACAGCCCAGCCAACAGAGAACATTCCAGGCCACTTCTGGATGGGATGAGCAGCAGGTCTCCTCGTCATGCAGGCCCACCTGTGCTGTCAGTTCCACTGTTTCCTACCTCTTGAATGTCCCACAGCGATTGTGCCTTTTTCCATTGGGGGACTGTCCCAGGTCCTGTAGCCATGGTAACAGTGTGTGTCCCCGCCTAATTTCCACGAGGGTGGTTGATGCTTTCAGGCGTCACAATCTGATGGCTTTGTTGCACGCACTATGCTCCCCTCATGCCTCTGCCCTGCTGTCTCTTACTCCCTGCTGTCTCTCACTCTCTACTGTCTCTCACTCCCTGCTGTCTCTCACTCCCAGCTGTTTCTACTGTCTCTCACTCCCTGCTGTCTCTCACTCCCAGCTGTTTCTACTGTCTCTCACTCCCTACTGTATCTCACTCTCTACTGTCTCTCACTCCCTGCTGTCTCTCACTCCCAGCTGTCTCTGCTGTCTCTCATTCCCTGCTGTCTCTCACTCTCTACTGTCTCTCATTCCCTGCTGTCTCTCACTCTCTACTGTCTCTCACTCCCTGCTGTCTCTCACTCCCAGCTGTTTCTACTGTCTCTCACTCTCTACCGTCTCTCACTCTCTACTGTCTCTCATTCCCTGCTGTCTCTCACTCTCTACTGTCTCCCATTCCCTGCTGTCTCTCACTCTCTGCTGTCTCTCACTCCCAGCTGTCTCTCACTCCCAGCTGTCTCTACTGTCTCTCACTCCCAGCTCTCTCAATCCCTGCTGTCTCTCATTACCTACTGTCTTTCATCCCCGGCTGTCTCTCGCTCCCTACTGTCTCTCACTCCCTGCTGTCTCTCACCCCCTGATATCTCTCACTCCCTGCTGTCGCTCACTCCCTACTGTCTCTCACTCCCTGCTGTCTTTCATTCCCTGCTGTCTCTCACTCCCTGCTGTCTCTCACTCCATGCTGTCTCTCACCCCCTGCTATCTCTCACTCCCTGCTATCTTTTACTCTCTCTCTCTCTCTCTCTCTCTCTCTCAATTTCAAATTCATGCTCCACAGCTACACAAGTGGGGTGGAAGCCTCTCTTGGGTTGCCAAAGTTCGACACAGATGTTTAAATAAATAAGTATGTACACAGATAAATCAACAATCTAGTAATCTAGTCCCAAAAACTCTTAATCAAACATTACCAGCAAACAGACAAGGGGGGGGGGGGGGGGGCCGGCGGCCGGGGGCGGCGCGCCCGCCCCCGCGGGCCCGCGGGCGCCGGGCGGGGGGGGGGGGGGGCGCCGCCGGGGG
>JAODKN010000042.1:1058233-1073993 GCA_026774425.1 Petrocephalus zakoni | reverse complement strand
CGCAAACCGAGCCGAACTGAGCCAAACCAAAGTGAGCTGTACTGAACCGTGCTGTGCCGTACTATGCAGTGGAAAAGTGCCATTAGACTCCTGTTTCTTAAGGAAAGATGAAGCCGTTGACTCTGACCTGGAAGGCTTGGAGTTTTCTGGGCTCTGGCAGCCATATTCAGAGACAGGTCTGTGTTTTTTTGGCCTTTATTGTAAAAACACACACACACATAAACATCAAAGCATACAGCGAGAACAGGAGTGGCGTAGGGGTGTCAGATCTGACGGTGGGATTCACGGGCAGCTCGGCACACCGACAAGGAGCCCAGCTTAGCAGCCCCAGTGCAAGGCTGCGGCCGTCTCACCTTTAGGCCAATTTCACTCTGGCCAAGTAGAGTAAAAAGCCAAACCGAGGCTGAGATGAACCTCAGTTTACCGTGACGGGGGAGGGGGTGAGCTCCTTCATAAAGCCGCGTGCGAACGGGCCCGCATCGTGAAGCCTGCATCTTCTTCGTCAAGGATTACTTACCCTCCCCGACCGAAAATGAATTAGCTTCTGTCTTCATTATCTCATCTCCGATTCCAATCAACCCCTAATCCGCCCGCCGGGCCTCTTCCCCGCATCCAGGCTCGCCGTGACATTTAATTTAACCGCCCGCACCCTCGCCTGGAGGCTGTCCAGCTCATCTGAGAAATTGCTCACCAGTTAATGAATAGCGGTGACTGTGCACCCCCTCCGTGAGCAATAGTGTACAGGGGTGTGGCTGGCTGCACTGGGGGATTCTAAACACTTTTGTGATTTCCTGCACTGACAGTGTGTGTCATTTGGTGTCAAATCTGTACTGTGAGGCCAGGCAAAGATATAACCCCCCCTGTACCCCCCTTCTAGTCACTCCCCCACGTTAAGACCTGTACCTGACCAGTTACCCATGAACCCTCTGTAGTTCCTCGTCATGTGACGTGAGCCGCAGGAGACATTAACTTCCAAATTAACATCATGCCATCCTCCTCCATCATGTGACATGGGTCACTGGAAAAACCAGTCTCCAAATTAACATCATGCCAATCTCCTCTGTCATGTGACGTGGGCCATGGGAGACATCAGCTTTCAAATTAACATCGTGCAAACCTCCAAATTAATGACTATTTGGTCGAAGATGCACAAAGTATTTGTTCAAAAAAAGCTATTTTCGTCAAACTTCGATATGTGTGCAGATAAGTGTCCACAAGTCAAATAAAGTATCTGTACTATATGAAGTCTGGAGCTGAAGGTGTGCCCCCAGACCTATGACATGTCACAGAAAGTCCGCTAGGGGAAGAGCACTGTGCCTTGGGCACATGTCTTTAACGCAGGACAATCTGCACACTCGCATATTCCGCTGCTCACCCCGAGGCATTAGACATGGAAAAATGAAATTGCATGTAAATTTGCAGCCGGAAATGATGGCTGTGTAGAAGCCTTCTACAGCACAGAAAGCATTATCCAATAAGTGGGGGCTACAAAATCAAAGGGGGGCGGGGGCTGCACTTGGAAGCCTTTCCGCCGACGTTGTTACCCTGAGGGGGTGGTGGTATAGGAAAGGTACAGAGAATCACAGGATGTAAATCGTCCTCCTGGATGCAGCCCAGCTACAGCCATTAGCTGAGATGATGGCATCCCATTAAATAAACCAACTGCATTATGCAGCATTTGCAGCACGGACCCCAGGGGCAACTTTATGGGCATCCCCTGCGATCTAATAATGCACCCCCCCATAAAACCATTTTCACGAAGCAGGAGAGCAGTGATCGCTGTCTCCCCAATGATGGCTCCCCCCCATAAGAGGAAGCATTCATGTGCATCGAAGAAAAAAAAAAACCCAAACACTGAACCATGACCTGCGGATAATTTATGAGCGAAGCAACGGAGTCCATCTGTCTGAGAAACAAGTCTAGGCTAAAAAACAAACAAACGGATGCTGCCCACGCAAACCTCGCGCCTGCCATGATATCTGCTTGTTCCCGCTCTGGATTTGAGAGCCATTGAAATGTGACTTGATTTTACTGGTAAACCCTTCATAACAGCACTGGAGTTGGCTGGAGAGTGAATTTGGGAGTGCATTTGGGAGTCACCCTAAGGGGCCCTTTACCTGATAAGCAGCACTGTCAGAGACGCACACCACTCAGAGTTTCTGATTTGACGCTGCGCTCAACTAAATTCAGCCTTGACCCGTCTGCCGCCAGCCTCCCGGATGCACAGCCAATGAAATGACGGCTATATATGATGTGAGCCAAAGCGACCAGCCGTGGAGAAAGCACCACCACCAAAAAAGTCAAGTAAAAAGATAAACCATAGAGTAAAAATACTACTCAAGTAAAAATACTACGCAAGTAAAAAAAAAACACCTGGTTTTAAAAATACTTAAGTACACAGAGTAAAAACCACTAGATATTCAAATCAAGTGATCTTACAAAAAGCAAGCTAACCTTTTAAATTCACTGGAGGCAGGTTTAAGTGCAGCACTGTAAGTTACAGCACAATAAGAGGACAGGAGAATATTGTCTTTTCATTCAGAAAATGGTGAAAGTTGCCTAGCTTGCCGGCACAGCTTAGCGGAGTGACATTACATCATTTTTTATTCTATGGAGAAGGAAAGATCGATGTACGGGCCAGGTTTAATAATGATACATAAACATGTCGCAAGCTGGTACTTTCAGACCTCTTATATGTGCTGAACGAGCCAATGAAATCCCTCATCTTCCAGTACGGAAAATGGCTGATAGACCAAAGCAATCATCCTTGTTATTTCAGTCAGGACTGGCTCTGGGAGCTCTGGCACCCTAGGCGGGATTCTGATGAGCCCCCCACCCCCCAGAAAAGCAGAAAACAAATTTTGTCAGTTCATTTATATTAAAAGCATTTCTGTAGCACAGGGTATCGGACTAGTTAGCTGGCATCTGTTTCACAAGGAAAGTACTGAAATATTAAAACTAGCTTAAATAACTGCTACGAAATGCAACCAGATTTTTTTTCACCCCCCTAATGAAATGAACCCTAGGCGATCGCCTACACGTCCTATAGGGCGGGCAGCCCTGATTTCAGCACTTGTGTCTTTAGCTTTGGTGCTGATAACTTTGAGTATCGATGACGTCTAAATATCAGCAGCCAGTATTGGCATGTTGAGCTGTATATCATGCATCTCTATACTGTATATTGTTTTTTCCATCGTCATAAGACACTATGTCATGCATACTAACAATAATTATAAAAGAGGAAACAGAAGAAGATGAATCGCAGAAGAAAATCTCGATTCTGAGTGAAAAAAAAATGTGATTCATATTTCATATAGAACTGTGCAGCCCTGCACTAGGCATTGCACGGCATACATTTCGTGAATAGTGATTTTTTTAATTGGGTGAGTGACGATGGTCTTTTGTAGAATGTATCGGAGGAAAGCGCTATTTAGCTCAGAAATGTTGCAAAGTGAAAGTAAAAAGCTTAAAATACTCGAGTAAAATACAAATCTGGAAAAAGCCTACTTAAGTGCAGTAACGAAGTATTTGTGCTTACGTATTACACCCCTGGAAGTGAGAAAACAGCATGGCAAAGGATCAGTGAAGCAGAAGCTGATGTTTGAAATGGGAGGTTAGCATGAGGAGCATCACATTGCTGTTCAGCATCAGTGAGAGCCAAACAAAGACGTCGGGGAACCCGGACATCGGAAAGCCCTGTTAACGACGCCCACGTGGTATAACGCTATGCAGCGTCTCGTTAAGCAAAAAAAGAAGGAGAAACACCTCAGCGCTCTCGCGGTCTGGGCAGAAGGTTTTGGAAGCAGGATCAGATGCATTATTGAGTGTTATGGGAGCTGAACTCTGCCTCACGTGAATAAAGGCTAGAGGGCCAGTGGCAGTCAGTTCACGGTGCATATATTGGCACTGGGGTTGGCTTACAGTTAGCTTTCAGAGGTGTATGCTCACTGCGGCTGGCTAATCATGTTAAAGTGGTGCATGCTGGCTTACCTGGTAGTGAGAAAGGGTGTTAAGTCTCTTCCAGTCACCCTCAATCTTGGTGGAGGCATCCTCGTCCTGGAGAAGGACGCGGGCCGCCCTCCCATGCCGCCATTCTGGGGGGGTCAGAGCTATATGTCAACCTGAATCTGACACGAAAGTGCACTGAGCTGTCAACTCATTATCAGACATGCAGTGTAAGAGTAATTGTATCATGCAGTTTAATTATGAGTGTGTGGGTACAGTGGTGGTAAAATAGAGGGTTATAACTATACAGCCCATAATAATCCCCCACCCCCGACTATGTAGACCCAACCACCTTGACTGGTGCTGGATCCCCCCAAATATGTTGTGTTTCTTGTGCATAAATGTCTTCTGGTTCACTCTGTAAATGAAATGTATCCTTTGCCATTGGGAGAACTGGGAGGCAAAAACCAAAGTGGAATCAGTCAGGGAGGAGGGAGAGCTTGTGTATCTAAGGAGAGCGCCGCCCTTCTGTTCCCTGTCTACCGCTATGCGTCTTCCTGTAAACACGGTAAGGAATGAGAAATGTGGCTGGGAAGAGACCAGGGAATGGGGGGGGGCAGGGGGGGTTGGAGCTGGGGCCTGCCTGACCAGGAGGAGGTGGGCAAATATCATGCAGGGGGGACCTGGCCTCACACCGGCCTCGCTGTCACCCCCCCTCCCCCCTCAGCCATGGCCCCGGCCCTGTCTCTGGGGCGTGTCAGCAAGGACAGAAATATAAAGGGACAGAACACTCCTGTACAATTTGTTCCAGGAGTGCCAAGAGGATAGAATTTGGCACAATCCCATTATCCTTATCAGACGCGGCGATCCGGGGGGGGTTGGGCTGGAGGGGGCACTGCTCACCTCACTGGACCCAGAGACGCTCTGAGTCACTCTCTCAGCACCTGCTGCCACTTTGTTTATGAATCTCAAGGATGCCTCCTCCCAGAGCTGTCGGCCCCCAGTCTGCAGGGTGGGAGGCCCCCACCCTCTGAGTGTCAGACTCCCACCCTCCAACCATAAGGCCCCCACCCCTTGAGTTTGTGTTGGGGGGGGGGCCGGGGGGGGGGGGGGGCCTCCCAATGTGAAATTGCTTGTTTGTGGCGTCACATCAAACATGTCTGCAACAGCAGTGGTCTTCACAGTGGTTTGTTTGAGAGCCTCCTTAATGCATCGCGAAAATGCCACTGCCCCGCATATTTCCGGAGCCTCCCGTGCCTCCTTCTGCTTCCCCTGAGCCTCCCACACCTCCTCTCGCTCCGCCTGAGCCTCCCACACCTCCTCACGTTCCCCCTGAGTTTCTCATGCTTCCTCACATTCCCCCTGAGCCTCCCACGCCTTTTCCCACTCCCCCTGAGTCTCCCACACCTCCTCATGTTCCCCCGAGCACCCCACGCCTCCTCCCACTCCCCCTGAGTCTCCCACACCACCTCACATTCCCCCTGAGCCCCCCACGCTCCTCACATTCCCCCAGAGTCTTTCATGTCTCCTCCAACACCCCCTGAGCCTCCCACGCCTCCTCCCACTCCCCCTGAGTCTCCCACACCTCCTCATATTCCCCCTGAGTCTCTCATGTCTCCTCCACCTCCCCCTGAGCCTCCCACGCCTCCTCCTACTCCCCAGTCTTCTACACCTCCCTTATCTCCTGCAGTATCTTTGGCCCAACCAGGACCGCAGCACGGGCTGGGCAGTACATCTAATTTTTACAGTATATCGATATATTTTCAAATGAGATACAGGATGACACAATCCCCTTTATATTTATATACTTTTATTGTGTGTTAAAATTAGGACTCTATTAACGATTTTTAATAAAAACCAATAGCATCCCATCCTGGCTGTAAGCGGTGCGGGAGCTTCGTTTGTGACGTCTCCCAGAATCCTCAGCTAAAATCAAACCATTCAGTCGGCATGTCACAGAGAAGCTGGTGGAGGGGAAGGGGAAGAATCCTCGCTCAATTTAATTTTAAGACAGTGACGAGCAACTCACAGGTTAAAAATATCAAAATTAGCATTATTTGTTTTATTTTGTTGAAGAATAAGGGTCTTTCCATTAATTACGAGCACTTTAAACAGGCTTCTGCTTTTAGTCATTTACCGAGGTTTTATATTTTAATTTTAGTTTTTTTGTTAGTAAGCATCCACATTCTGCTTTAAGAGCAATGTCATAAATGAAAAAAATGCTGCTGGTAGACAGTGGAGTGAAAGGGCTTCATGAGGAGGCTGCTTTATCGATCTCATGCAGCACAAATATATGCGTTGTTTTGTTTTATTATTTTGAGATCTCAGCTTGCAGTAATGAAAATGTCTGAACTGAATACTTGTAGTAGTATATTTGAGAACAGGGAAGAAAACCTTGAGTTTGCATTTAGTTTTGACCGCACTGTTTTAATAAAATTGCTTTTTTCCCACTTGTGGTTTTGACTTAAAACTAAACAGCCCACTTCATAGAACCTGCCAAAATACACAGACTGGCCACTTTATTAGGTACACCTTGCTAGTACTGGGTTGAAACCTCCTTTTGCCTTCAGATCTGCCTTAATTCTTTGCGGAGTGGATTGAACAAGGTGCTTGAGACATTCCTCAGGGATTTTGATCCATGCTGACATTATAGCATCACGCAGCTGCTGCAGATTTGTCCACTGCGCCTTCATGATGCCAGTCTCCTGTTCCACCATGTCCTGTTCCACCATGTCCCAAAGGTGCTCTATTGGATTGAGATCCGGTAACTGCAGAGGCCATCTGAGTACAGGGAACTCACTGTCATGTTCAGGAAACTAGTCTGAGGTGGTATGAGCTTTGTGACACGGTGCGTTATTCTGCAGGAAGTAGCCATTAGAAGCTGGGTACACTGTGGTCTTAAAGGGGTGGTCTTGGTCAGGAACAGTGGCATTTAAACGATGCCCAATTGGTAACAAGGGGCCCAAAGTGTGCCAAGAAATGATCCCCCACAGCATTACATTACATGGCTGATTAGATATTTCCGTCAACAAGCAGTTGAACAGGTGTACCGTATAAAGTGGGCTGGCCGGCCGGGACCGCAGCATCTCTGGGGTCTGACCGGCACCTCCCCAACACTCGGGCTTTGCTCGATTGTGCTGGTCCGCTCATTTAACTGGTACGGGAACAAGGATCGAGGCTGGCGCAGGGTGTGAACACCTTTGGCGGTTCTCTGAGAACAGCATCGATGAATCACGCAGTGTGCTGACGTCGCTT
Source organism: Petrocephalus zakoni (assembly GCA_026774425.1). Taxonomy (NCBI): domain Eukaryota; kingdom Metazoa; phylum Chordata; class Actinopteri; order Osteoglossiformes; family Mormyridae; genus Petrocephalus; species Petrocephalus zakoni. Next base: position 1,066,793 of record JAODKN010000042.1, on the reverse strand, counting down.
ACAAATGCCTATTAGCTCCCACCCTTGGATGTTTTCAAAGCCCCCCCACCCTGTGCTCTCCCCTGCTGGGCGCATGCTCTACATTAATATAGACCATGGCTTTCCACACCCCCACTGGAGTATGAGATGACCTCGTGCCCCCCAGCATATGCTGTACATGGCAAGGTGGGGGGGGCGGAGATGTGGGGGAGCAGGTGAGAGGCCTTGTAGCCCCGTGGAACTTTCTGTAGGAGGAATAGGGGCTTCCTCAGCTCATTCAGTATTTTGAACCTAGCTACAGTAACCTAAGTTGGTGCTTTTTAGCTGATGTGTCACGGCCTGTGATATATGATGTGGCCGACATGAGCTCAGTTTAGCTGGTTATCGGTAATATGAAACAAAAATATATTGGTTATTGGTCAGAATTTCCACATCTGTGCACAGCCTGACATGCTGTGTACTGCTCATTTACTGGAGACGGTCATGTCCAGTCCTGATGACCAGGTCCCTGGGGTGTGGTCTCGGGGGCGTGGCCTCAGGGGACGGGGTCTCGGGGGTGTGGCCTCATGGGTGGGGTCTCGGGGGCGTGGCCTCAGGGGCAGGGCATCACCTTGTGGCCATTGGTCCCCCAGCCGCTGCTGCTCTGGTCAGAAGAACCATGGTGCTACAGGACCATCGGTCACTCTTCCTGCATTCACCGTGCCCAACTGCTAAAACAAGATTCCAGTGATAGCCAATGACCACCCGAGCGTCAGCTGCCCTTCCACGGGAGCGTAGCCCGCCCCCCCAAACACAAACACAGCTGGATGGCCAGCCGCTCGACCGTCGGTGCCGAGTGGCCCCCGACTGATTGGGCACATGTGGCCAAGAACACTTGAGTTAAGAGCAGGTTTGTTTTAGAATCACGCAGGGCACACAAGACGCCGTGCGTACGTGAGAATCTTGTTCTCTGATGTTCAAATGGAGAACCGGAGCCCATCCCGGGACTGGAACTGGCTACCTTTAAGGATCTGACATGTTTTTTCCATCCCACTCCCGAGTGAGACGTTCGCTTTCTTAATCCTTCGATGAGGGCCCCTCCCGACTGTCCCCAGACCACTTCCGGTTTAACTTGCTATGTGGAATCTGTGAAAAATGGCTAGTTTAAGTTTCTTAATTGGACCTTGAACTCTTTACATGTGATAATTAGATATTTGGAATACCTCCTCTCCCCCCTCACTTCTGTTTTTTAATGAGAAAGCTAAAAATAGCTGCAGAGTGTAGCCAAGTGCGTGATTTTTGAATTTGATTATTTTAATTAGACGTTTTTGAGGGATGATTATTTTAGCCCCCTGAAAACAATGTGATTTTGGGGGTAATTTTGGCAGCGTATTCAGGGGAGCACCCGCTCGCGTCCTTGGCTGACGTCCGATAAAATGGGCTCCGTGTGTGTCCACGCCGATGAGGATGGCGGCCGCCTGCAGCTCGGCGGGGCTCTGAGGACGCGATCGATCCCCAAGCCTGCGCTCGCCGCCTGCCTAGCGATCGCTGTCTCCTCCTGCTGCAGACACCCCATGTTCTGGGAAGCACGTGCAGCTTCAGGGCACAGTGGATCAGGGGTCCGGGTGCAGGTCCCGGGTCGACAGAGTGCCATTGGGTCCCGTGTCCCTGTCGGCACCACGCTTTTGATATTTGATCACATTAAGGTCAAAGCACGACCAAAGTCACGTTCTTGCTGTTCGACCGCACTGCAGGATTTCCGACAAGGTTTTAACATTTATTTAACATTTCGCATTTATGATACTTCCTCGGTTTCAGTCTCCGCGGTCGCGTTGCGGGTTGATCCCGTCAGCGACGGAAAGTTCTACGCAATCTCAGCTTCCCCCACGCAGAGCTGGTGCCAGGCGTGCACCGGCCCGGTGCCTTCAGGGAAACGAGCTCTCACATTAATTAAAAACTGAAATGCCCCCAAGAAAAGTGTTTGTCATCGTGGAAGTTAATATGAAAGGAGCAGCGAGATGGAATGATGCCTGAGAGTGCGCCCCAGTGAAACGTTCACATTCAAACCTGCCGCGTCCTTACCGCTCGTCTCTTTGAAGTCCTGAACAAAGACGGAGAACAGCGGTGATGGACAAAATCTCACATTCGCCTGTTATGAGAAGATTGTTTGCATTGTCTTGCTCGCTCAGATGGAGGCACCGTCCGGAAATTCAATGTTTTTTTCCTTTTTATATCGGAGTTAAGCTCTTTGTTTCGGTTATTCCTTGGCTTAATATTTTGTGTGGAAATTAAATAGACGTCCTCATTTCCTGATACAACCAGAGGCTCTACATATACGTGATATTAGAAAAGCAATCAGCTTCTGCTTTTAATGATTTTGAAGCTGTGCTTCTCCCGGAACGCTGATGACTACGCAGTATTGGCTTGCTCTTTGGGCAGAGTCTGCCTTACAGCTTGTGCGATGAGCATCTGTTAGCTGAACACACACAGATTTTTAATATATAAATTGCTGGAAAATAGCTATATGCCTTTTATTTAAAAATTTTATCTTGGTTTATACATTACTGAAGGTTTTTACCAAATTCTTTGCTATTGAGCCGCTCGGCCCCCGGAGTGACTAAACGTTTTTGACGCGTGTAGGGCACGTGTGATGTAGATGGTATCAGATGAGCTGCATTTGAAGCCCACAAACGTCAGATGTGGACCAGGGTGCGCAGAGGATGGGCGGCAGGGAAAGCGAGTGGCGAGATCACACGGCCCTGGGCCATTTGCGCTAAAAGTGCCGTTCCCAGAAATCACTGCAACCCAGCGCAGCTGCCCCCAGACCGCCAGGGCCCCGCTACCCCACCTGCCAGACACTCGCTAGAGCCCGTCATTGTGACAACGCGGCAGCTCAGCTCCGGGGCAGACGGGCCAATTACTGTCAGCAGAGGTTCACGCGCCAGCATGGAGTGATATCCGAGCATTTACAGGTAGAGCCGCACTATTTCAGAGAGTTCACTGGTAGATGTAGGGGTCAAGGGTCATGCAGGCCGGCTGCAGTGGGGAGAGCACTATGTCACATAATAACGTCCAGATGAATACAGTTCTACAAGACTAACGCAGATGTGTCTTTAAGTCGTGCAAAATACACAGACTTGTGAAAAAGAATGTAGTTTCAGTTCTAAGGTTTTACGTATCAGGACATAATGAAAAAAACATCTTCTGGTCCTTACGAGGTTATAAAATTATTTGAATCTAACTGCAGGTTAGATTCCACCATGTCATCATTTATTCAACAGAAATGAAGCCGAAATGGAGAAGCCATGTGTGAGAAACATGTAGACGCAATGAGCACCTTCTGCAGCAATAACCTGAAGAAATAATTTTCTATCAGTCTCTCACATCATTGTGGAGGAATTTTGGCACTGAGGTTTGCAGGCATTCATTTATGCACGGCCCTCTCAAGGTCCCACCACAGCGTTTCAATCAGGTTGAGGTCTGGACTTTGACTGGGCCATTGCAACGCCTTGATTCTATTCATTGTCAGCCATTCTGTTGTAGATGTGCTGGTGTGCTTGGGATAATTATCCTGTTGCATGACCCAATTGTGGCCAAGATTTAGATGCCGGACAGATGGCCTCACATTTGACTCCAAGACACTTTGGTATGCAGAGGAGCTCATGTTCGACTGAATGACTGCAAGTTGTCCAGGTCCTGTGGCTGCAAAACAAGCCCAAATCATCAGCCCACCATCACTTTCAGTCAGTATGAGGTGTTTGTGCCGTTATGCCATGTTTGGTTTTAGCCAAATATTTTTATATGTATATCTGTGATTTTAAAGGCATTAAAAATGCATCAGCTATGTCAGCAAGTTCAAATGGAGGTACACTGTAGTTCAGATCTCAGAGAAATAAATGAAGCAGCTTCCAGCTTGTGTGTATATATATATATATATATACATACAGTGTGTGTGTGTGAGTGAGTGTTCCTGTGTGTTGCAGTTTCTTGGAGCAGTGCTCGGCCTGACCTTGCTGGAACGTCCTCGCCTAGGAAGACTGGCATTTGTCTTGAATGTTTTCCGCTTGTGAATATTCTGTCTCACTGTAGAATGATGGACTTCAGATACTCTGATAATGGCCTTATAACCCTTCCCAGACTGATGGGCAGCACCAGTTGCTTCCCTAAGATCATTGCTGATGTCCTTCCTCCTTGGCAGTCTGTTAACACACACCTGAAGGCTCCAGACCAGCAACCTGCCAAAGCTTCTGCTTTTATGGAGGTGGTCACACTTGCTGATGATCAATTCATCAAGTGCATTTGATTAGCGGCACCTGGCTGCGACTTACCCTCTAAATTCCTATGGAAGCAGCATCATTTTTCACACATTGCTTCTGCATTTTGGCTTAGTTTAAACAAATAATGACACTGAGTAATATGGCATGTGTTGTTGTTTATCGGAGGTTGTATTTACCTAATTTTAAGACCTGCTAAGGACCGAATTATTTTTTATTATGTCCTGAGAATTGAAAGAGGGTATATTTTCTTTTTCACATGACTGCATAAGGAGACACTCTGCATGCAAAGGATTCTGGTCCTGTTGGGTGTGTGAGGCAGGCCAGCTGTGTTTCTGTACCTGTTACTGTGTGCAGTAAGCAGAGTTGCTGAGGTATACCGGTTTCAAGGTAAACCACGTATGAAAATTAACTTATCTTACCATGTACATTTGCTTATTACCAGCATTGAATAAAAAATGCAACTGAATGGAGAACCTCACCTGCGCATATGCATCTTCTATACTGAACTGCCCCTCAGACCTGGCAGCTGGTGCTGTTACATGCAATCTCTCCCAGTGTGTCACTACCCAATCCGTTCCACTTGCCTGATTCGTACCTCGCACACCTGTGCATGCATTTTCGACCATGCCTGCACTGTATCGCATTGGCGGTGTGCGAATACAGAGGCTGCATCTTTCTAAGGCCGCATTCGAAGCCCAAATGCTGTGTCCCATTTCAAAGGCCTGCGGTCTACAAATGCATCCTTCTTTTGCCATCAGGTAGATCCATTGCAGCCCCGCATATCCCACGATTCATTGCGTAGAGGTAAAGTGGGCGTGTCCGGACTAGGTGATAGGAGAGGCACTTTGTGCCTCAAGGGTAAGAACAAGAAGGATACGCCATTGTAGACTGTCTCCTTCGAAGGATGCAGCCATTTTCTGGCAGTGCATGATCCATTCATTCTGCCATCTAACGGCACACTTTTGTCTATAGTAGAAGCAAACTACAGCGGCCGTTGTATTGTCTAGCGAGAACTGGTGTTAATGATTCCACTGGCTGAAAAAATCTATTTTCTCTGCCTGTCACTTTAAGCATTCACTATTTGATTGATTTGTACCCCAATATCCCATATGCGAAATATTAGTTGATATTTTTATTGAATTCACTGAAGTCGCTGCTGTCCAGCCACGTGGTATTTAGGTATACGTCGGTTTACTCTGACCTGAAAGATGCAGTTTGGCGTAAATTAGTGAGATAAGGAAAAAAAAATAAATCGGCAAACATTTGAATCAAGAATGCATTTTTTAAAATGGTGTGTTTTAATTCCATTAATTATTAAAACTCGGTTGCATTCAGCTTGATAGTATAACGTTTTATTAGATTAATAAAAAATATATAGCTCAATAGCAACATTTTGTTGATTATCATCTAATGAGACAATTTTTTTTAAAGATCCTCTTCCTAATTTCTTTTGTTCAAATGGGAGATGTACGGCTTTATTTCTTTTATTTATTTTCAAAAGGGATACTTTTGGGATAGTTTCAGATTTCAGCTATAATAAAGCATTTGTTCTACCAAAATAACCTTTGTTTTCATTCCTTTAAGGGTCATTGGGTCGGCTGTGTTTGTATTAATGTGTGAAGCAGGTTGACTGTGAAGCTGTTAATGTGTGAAGCAGGTTGTCTGTGTTTGTAAAGCTGTTACTGTGTGAAGCAAGTCGATGTTTTGTGAAGCAGATCCTGTTGTAATTGTGAAGCTGGTTCTTAAGTCCCTGCTAAATGTAAGATGATTATAGCATGGTAATAGTGTATCGAGAGTATAGTCATAATAACAACACATTGCTGCTATGTCTGTCCAGGAAAAAATTTACAAATCCAAACAGATAATCAGTGCTTTCTCAGGTCTGCATATTGCATATCACATCTGAAGACAAAGCACTACCAATCAGCAATGCATAGATAAACACGTGTAGGAAAACAATCACTACATAGACAAACAAGCACATATATAACTAACATTAAGTAGACATACAAACACACATATGGGAAAACAAACATTGCACAGACAAACACAAACATAAGATAAACACTGCATATATATACAAGCACATACAGGAAAACAAATGCTAGACAAACAAGCACTCATACAGGAAAACAAACACTGCATAGACAAATTAACTCACATACAAGAAAACAAACACCGCACAGACACATATAGACATATAAACACTATAGATGTACAGATACTCACAGAGAGCCAAGCGAACACTGTATAATTACACAAACATACATCCTGCACATACACACACAGACACACGCTCCTTCAGCCAGATTCCCAAAGCAAAATTGGCCATTGATTTTTCAGGGAGCCATTTGGGGTGGCAGGGGAATGGAGTGTGTTTTCTGCCTGGTGGAAGTTATGTGTGTTATTAAAGCCCAAACTCCAGTGGAGGGTCCCACCACACGCCACATCGGACAATCAAATTTACCTACAATAGCAGCCGCAAAGCCTTCTGGGGAATACAGGCTGCAAAACTGGATACTGTGAATGATTAGCCTGACTCTAACTTTATCCTGGGACCTGGGGAATGTATGAGCTGGGATCCCAATCTTAATCTCGAAGCCGGGGTTCCTAACTAATCCTGGGAGTTGGATCCCTAACTTATCCTGGGAGCTGGGGTCCCAAACTTATCCTGGGAGCTGGGGTCCCAAACTTATCCTGAGAGCTGGGGTCCCAAACTTATCCTGGGAGCTGGAGTCCCAAACTTATCCTGAGAGCTGGGGTCCCTAGCTTATCCTGAGAGCTGGGGTCCCAAACTTATCCTGGGAGCTGGAGTCCCAAACGTATCCTGAGAGCTGGGGTCCCTAACTTATCCTGAGAGCTGGGGTCTATAACTCATCCTGGGAGTTGGGGTCCTAACCTTAATTGAAACTCTAGTGCTCTGTATTATGCTGGCCAGTGAAGCTGAACATTCAAAAAGGAGCCTGTGGCTGGAATGTTGTCACCCCCAGGTAGCAGAGCAGAAGAGTGACTGGGGGCATTATTTGAGCGGGCCAGTCCTAGTGGCTGATTCATCCCCCAAAAGCAGGCTCTGGATGGGTCCATACCCAAGACGGATCAGCAGCTCTGCCCTCCCTGATTTGCAGCTATCCTCAGGCCGCTGTAGTTCAGGCTCGTATTTTATGACGCTAATGTGCATGAATTGAACTCCTTGAGGTAAGGGACTGCACTGGCAGCCCAGCAGAACAGCACACCTACATTCTTAGGGGTTATTAAGCATCGATTTTTCCAAAGATTAAGGGCTAATGTATCACCCAGCACTTTATGAATTTCACACCAGTCACTCTGCTGTGGTTAATGGCTCTGAGGAAACGCATCGAAACAAACAGACACACACACATACACACACACAGATGCACAAACATGCTGACAAATGCACTCACACATATACAACATCCCCATGCACTTACAGCACAAACACCTCACACACACACACACACACACACACACACCATCATACACACTTTAACAAAAGCACAGTCCTGACTCAACGTTTACGATAATCGACATAGCCGGGGTGGGGGGTGGGAGGTAGGGGCTTGCAATTTGACACCAATCAGATATTGATACTGTTTATAGGAAGAAACAGAGCCCTAATATCCTAAATAGAGTCTATCGTCACTGTATCTGGGGCCTGACTACTTACCCATTGTTTTTATTTGAGGTCCCTGGGGACCCAACTCTGCATGGAGGATGAAACAGAAGCAGCTTAAGAACCCTGGAGTTGGGCCACAGGCAGGATAGCATCATGTCATGATGATGTAAACAAGGTTTCACAGTCATCATCTTTATCCTCTGCCATTAAAAGCCGCACCCACAAGACAAGCAGGGTACACCTGTAAACCGACCCGAGTCACACCCTTATGCCCACCAGATTGCCACAAAAAGCCATTTCCATGATACCACAACCACAGACCCGATCTGCAAGATTCACACCTACAAATCCATGTCCATATTCCTATTCCATGAAGCCTATCAAGCCTTGACTGTGTAAAGCTGTGCCCATTGGTTAATTGCACTAGGACAATAGTTTGGCTACGTCCTTGATTCTGTGAAGCAGTGTCCATTAGTTTAACACACGAGTACGATAGTTTAGCCACGTCCTTGACTGTGTACAGCAGTGCCTGTTGGCTTATCACATGAGGACGATAGTTTGGCCACGTCCTTGACTATGTAAAGCAGTGCCCATTGGTTAATTGCACTAGGACAATAGTTTGGCCACGTCCTTGACTATGTAAAGCAGTGCCCATTGGTTAATTGCACTAGGACAATAGTTTGGCCACGTC
>JAODKN010000042.1:925295-937195 GCA_026774425.1 Petrocephalus zakoni | reverse complement strand
GGACAGTGACAGCGATGGGACAGCGACAGGAGGGGACCCGAGGCAGTGACAGTGATGGGACAGTGACAGCGATGGGACAGCGACAGGAGGGGCCCCGAGGCAGTGACAGTGATGGGACAGTGACAGCGATGGGACAGCGACAGGAGGGGCCGCGAGGTGGCGACAGCAATGGGGCCGTGATACTGGGACACGCCGACCAACAGGACAGGCCGAGAGGCAGCACCCCCTGCTGGACAGGCCTCTTTATCTGACAGCAGGTCCGCCTCTGGTCCGCAAAACAGCTGCAGCAGGAAGAGATGCGACCCAAACTGGGTCTGAGCAGGGAGATTAACAGAGCTCCTGTACACTGCCATTTATAAGCGTGCCCTTGTGCAAGGACACTGCGGGCCAGGGGAATTATGGGAGGCCGACAGGGGGGGAAGACTGATGATTGGAGGAAAGAGCAGGTCGTCATTAGAGACACGCTTCCCAGGTGCAGCAGGTGTTCATTACCGCGGCGACTCCAGCCAGCAGGACAGGGTCATTTCTGCACAAGGCAGCAGCAGATACAGTGTGGCTTACAGTAGGGGTCACTACAACAGCCCCGACAGGTAACTGACGCAGGGGATCTGTGAAAAACTGTAGGACCAGGCTACACTGATGTAGGTCTACTCTGTTCCTCCTCTAAGTTAATGTAAAGGCCTTATTCTGACATTCAGGCAGAGGGTCAGCAGCATCCAGAGATCACCTTTCATCCATAAATCAACCAGAGATCATCTTTCATCCAGAAATCAACCAGAAATCACCTTTCATCCAGAAATCAACCAGAGATCACCTTTCATTCAGAAATCAACCAGAAATCACATTTCATTCAGAAATCACCTATCATAATCAAGGTTTGCAATCTTGGCAAGACGTTTTAAATTTAACTCCCAGAAGTGTTCCACAAAAATGTGTTCCAAATACTAAAAGTGACATTCTCTATTGCAATATTATGAAATATGTCAAATATAAACAATAAATAATAAAGAGTCCCTGCAGGTTAAGAAAATCCCAGAGACCTTGCTAGGGCAGGCGACCTTTTCCGAAATGCAAGCTGGCTGATCAGCAGCTGGATGTAAACAGACTCTGGAGTCTGTAGGAGGACAGACAGACACAGATGTCTCCCTGGATGTTAACTAAGCCAGTCCAATTCCTGGGTGACTTCTGTGACGTTAAGGTGGGACAGGATCCAATCTAATGCCGGTGTCAGGTGTATTTGTTGTGTTTGTGTCACTACACTTTATATCACACCTAAGAAACAGTGAGAGAGAGAGTGTGTGTGTGTGTGTGTGTGTGTGTGTGTGTGTCTGATTTTTTTTCTTTTTTTTTTTTATTCTAAAAAGGCTAACAACAGACCTAAATCACAGAGCAGCATCACTATCAGGAGTGAAATTTCCTGGACTGGACCTCAAAGCAATCAAAGCACTTTGCCCCATTGAAAAGGCCCTGGAATGTGGGAACTGGGCCCAGAACAGAACACGCTCAGCCGGCTTATGAGAAGAAGCTCAGAGCCAGTTTGGAGAGCAAACGGGACAGTCCACCACCAAAAATACAAGAGCATTTCCATCCGCGGACGAGGGCTAGACCAGGGCTGACTCTGACGGAGATCAGACAGCCATCGCCAGACGGCGCAGAGTCTCATGACGGGAGAACTAGGTCATGGCCCCAAAGGTAACACCAACACAGGACCCAGCATACTCGTGACCGGTCCGACCAGCAGGGGGAGCAGCAGTCACATGACACACGGAGGCAGGGCCTGGGTACCCCCACGACATAGCAACTTCCAGCTCCGAATGAATCTCTGGGGAACCTCGCATTAAACATCACACACAGGCACAAGAAGTCTGCCCGGCAAACACCACGCAGTCCCGGGCTCAGTCCCCGGTGCCATTTAAGGCACCTTATGACAAAACACACCTAAGCCCAATAAACACTGTATTATACAGTACTGGACTATATTACACTACACTACACTAATCTATACCCTTATTAAATACATTAAATAAATGCTAAATGAAAGTGTAAATTACCACACGGGCGTGTGTTGTATCTCCACGTTCGGATATTTGTCTCGATAAGTCTGGACTTAATCGAGATGGTTTTTGTGGGTCGAGAGCCTCCTTTTAAACTCGTGCAGCATTCTGGCGAGAAGCCAGGTCAGAATGATATTAGACATGGGAGGTCAGAGAGGCACGGTGAGTCGCCCCTGTCAGTCACCGGGACAGAGGGCGCCATTCCTGCGGCTCTGGTGAACAGGCTGATGGGAGATGAAGTCCAGCTCAGGTTCAAAGACCAGCTGGGTGGGAGTTTCCCCGACCGGCTGGACGCAAAGCAATAAAGCATGTGAAGGACTGTCATACACCTACAGAACCAGCAGGGGGCTCCCTGTGGGAGGCCTGGCCCCCAGAGGCACGGGAGCCCACAGGGGAGCATCCCCAGCACTGTCCCCCAATACAGGACTGCAAATCTAACTGGACCACCTCCCGGACCATTCAGAGAGCGTGCCTCCTGCAGAGGGAGCCCTGGACCAAGTGTTCTTTTGGGGGGGGGGGGGGGTTAGATGGCGAAGGGGGAATCTAGCAAATGGTGCCTCCTGCAGGGAGGGTGCACTCCTACACAAAACCTGTAAGATAGGCTAAGTTGCCAGTTACCAAAGTGAAACAGGGGAGGGGGGAGAGGGTCACGCAGGGATGTAGAAGAGGAGAGACCAGCAATCGCCCGCTGGGTTTTGGGATTTTTCATAAATACACTCAGCACCGTTTTACAGTATTTAACACAGTGGTGGTGAACCTGGTCCATGGAGGACCGGTGTGGGTGCGGGTTTCTGGGATGACCTCTCAATCAGCCAATAATAAAGCATTGGTTCTCAGCTCCAGTCCTGGGGACCCGGTCTTATTGGCTGATTGAAAGGTCATCCCAAAAGCCCACACCCACACCGGCCCTCCATGGATCAGGTTCCCCACCCCTGGTTTAACATCAGTTTATAACCTGCCTAATAGGTCCTAGCTTCTGTGCAGATGGATAACAACAAGCAGAAATGAATCCACTTGTAAAACCCCAATGGACCAAACCAAAGGAAGCCTGCATTAGTCTATTAGCAAAAGACAAGTTGTAGCTTTGTTGGCAAATCACACCAAAATAAACCAATAAAGCTAAATAAACAAAGGCGTGATGGGCAGAGACAGTTTTAAAACGCTATGGTCCAGCTTCACACCATCATTAAAATGTCAGTGGGGAAACCCAAAACCACAGAGGGATCTGCCAGTAAGCAAAGGCGTCCCCCGGGGAGGCGCCATCACCCCCCGGGGGGCGCCATTCTCGTCTGTCCACAGCCTGAAACAGTGAGACAAAGTGCAGCAGACTCGGAGAACCAAAGCGCTTACAGCCGTCTGTGACTCATAAGGGGTCCCCCCCACCCCCTACCCCTAATGAGGACCCCGTCTCCATCAGGGACAGGCTCGGATAATGAGATTACTTCCCGATAAACAACACCAATGAACTTCTAAGGTGCGGACCATCACTTAATGTTTAGTTATCGGCGTGCAAATTTAGCTCTGCTCGGTGCGTTGCCTTACCAAGCGGCCTGCACTGCGTCTGCACACCAAAATACACAGATGGCTGTGAATAAACAGAAACATCTTCTCCAGTTCAGCTTGCCCTAAAACTGCCAGTACTGGGCTTTCATTTCGTGCTCGTCGCTTGTGATGACTCACAGCTTTTGGCCTTTATAAGACACGAACACCAAGCCCCTGTGCCGGTCAGCGGCAGACCCCACCCCACACAGACCCCTCGTCGCACCCCGAGCCAAAACCCGGAGGACATAACCAGCATCTCCTTCACCGAAGCCAGGCAGCACATTCTCAAGATCACCCCAGCAAACACACACATCTGCATGGAGCAGCACAAAGCTATCAATGGCAGTGAGGCAGAGCCAGGTGAGGAGTTACAGGACATCTCAGGACGATTCTGTGCCCCCCAAAGTGAAATGTCATGCTGGGGACCACACTCTGATCTCACAGTGTTTAGCGCTCACACACACACACACACACAAACACACACACACACACACACACAGGCAAACAGACATGCACACAGGCACAGATCTGTGTTTAGCACACACACACACGTGTGCACAGACAGACACACACACAGATCTGTGTTTAGCACGCACACACACACACAGCCGGAGCCCCCAGCCGGCCTCCCCAGGCCCCCGCCCCGGGACACTCACTTGAAGCGCCCCTGGCAGTGCTGGCACTGCTCCCCGACCCAGCCCTGGTCGCAGACGCACGTCCCGTTCGCGCAGCGTCCGGAGTAGCAGCCCTTCTCGCAGGCTTTGGGCAGCGAGCCCTCGGCGCGCACCAGCAGGTAGAGCAGGGTGTAGAGCAGCAGGCAGCGGCCGGCGTCGCGGAGAGCGCCCCCCTGCGGCGTGCGGCGCCCGTCGGCCGGGGCAGCGGCGCCCCGGGGCGCCCTGCACTGCGCGCTGCGGCCCATCCTAAGCGGAGACGCGCTGCATGCTGGCGAGGGACCCCCGCGGCGACGCGCTCCCCCTAATGCCCGCGGCCGCCGCCGCCATTAACGGCACCGCCGGCTCTCTCGCTCTCTCCTTCTCTCTCCAAGATCCCCGCAGACGGACTAAATCCGGAACGAATCCCGCGGAGGGCAGCGGCGGAGACGGGCGGTGCGGTGCGGCCCGGCCCGGGGGGGGACTGCCCGGAGCCGCCGGACGGGATGGAAAGGGCCGATTCAGCGGCGGCGGCTGCCTGCGCAAAGGCGCATTGTTCGCGGCGTGCCTTCGGGAGCCCCGGCGCTCCTCCGGTCCTCCGATCCGCTCTCACGGCCCCGGCCCAAGCGCTCCAACAGCCATCTTAACCCCCCCGGATGGTTATTCCCGGCTAATAAATAACGTTATTGTGATAGGAGCCTCCGGGGCGGCTGCGGCTCTGCGATCGGCAGCAGATCCGTTTGGGGGAAGGTCAGGGGGGGGGACTGCAGCTGCCCCGGATACGGCGAGCCCGACCAGCCGCTCGGCCCGCTCGGCGTCCGCAGCCCGTCCGACGACAGTCCCTTCGCTCCGCGATTCGCTCGGGCTTCTCGGCTTCAGTCCGTCCCAAAGCGGCCGATCCGTGGCTCGGCTGCGGTTCTGGCTGCTGCCGCTGCTGCTGCTGAGCATGTGCAGTGCGCAGGTCTCCGCTTAAAGGGACAGCGACGTGCGTATGCAAGCTGCGCAGCCTGCGCCTGTCTGCGCCCTGCTACGGGGAGACAGACTGCGCGGATCGTGGAAGCAGGATGCGCAGCCTGTGGCCGTCTGCGCTGCGTCGTTCCGCTGTGGGGAGGCAGAGTGTGCAGCTCTGCACTTAAACGGGACGCTGGATTGTGCATGCGGGACGCACAGCCCGCTCCTGTCTGCAGCCTGGCAGGCCTGCGCATCACTTTGCTACAGGGCGACAGACTGCGCAGGTGATGATGGCAGATCATGCAAGCAGAATGTGCAGCTTTGTGCTTAAAGGGATGGCAGATCACACAAGTAGGATGCGCAGAGTGGGCCTCTCTCTGTTCCTGCGGGGCTGTGCAGCACTATGTTATGGGGGACGGACTGCACAGATCTACACTTAAAGGGATGACACAGAGCACAGCTTAATGGGACGGCGTACAGTCAGCCACCAAAGTGACACGGGGTGTAAACGACTGTGCACTCAGGTGTATAAGTGCCCAGATGCTGAAACTCACAGCTTAACATAGTAACACTTAACAGACTTCCCTCTGGACTCAGCTCAGCACGGTCATGCTGCATCATCGCAGCATTTAATATTTAACTAACAGCTAACGTGAGTTAGCACCATGGACAGTGTCTCTGAGGTTTCCGCCAAGGTGCCCTAGACGTGACAGGTCACATGACCTTGTGTGGCGCAGTCACTTGTGACATGACCTTGTTCGATTAAGTGACTGCTTTCTGATGTGTCTGTGAGCTTGCAAAGCATTCATGAATTTCCACTTAAGGAGACACTAGTGAGGCATGTGATTAAGTGTAGTAAACAGGACACAGCTCGTATGATAAATTATAACTCACAGAGCTGAAAGAGCTATGTGATTCAAACAGGTTTAGGCTCTGAGCTCAGTCCATGTATATAGACCCTCCTCCCCATCATTGCCGTGCCCTAACGCACATATAGCCCACAGGCCCCCACTCTCGCCCAGCCTCCTGCCCTCCTGCTGACAGGGTGCCCCTGTGACCCCATGCCCCACACTCCAGGGGTTTCTGCACTGGCTCTCTGCCACCTCTGGGCCTGTCTGTCTGTCTCTCAGTGAGTAGAAGGTATTCATATAAAGTACAAATGATTCTGTTCAAGCAAGACCAACATCTCCAAGCAGAGGCAGTGCTTTCTCTGGGTGCTCAGCAGGTCAGGGCCCAGTGCCTGTTATCAGAAGGTTGTCTGTTTGAATCCCATCCGCAGTGAAGTACAGGTAGTCCCGAGGTTAGATATGAGATCTGTCCCCTGAATCGGTCTTAAATTGAATTCTTAGGTAAGTTGGAAAAATACTAATGTACTGTACATGATAATAATAATAACAATACATAAATAATAAAAGTAAGCACACTCAGGACTATACTGTACCCCGAGATGAAGAACTACTGAAGCTGTGCAATGTTTTCACTTCTGTCACAAAGTAAAGCGTGCGTTCGGTATTACAGACCATTGTATTTAACCCAGTTTTATGTATCAGGTGTCAGGCCCTGCCTTCCTGCTCCTCCTGCTCTCTCCATAGGGTGGCTAATGAGCCTCACCTGCTGCCTGGTTTGTCTTGCCTCTTGTTTCAGCCCTCATGTGGATCACTCTAGCTGCCTCTTGTTGTCCCCCTCGTTAACTCTCTATAAGAATGCCTCCCAGTCCCGTGCTCACCAGTCTGGTGATTGCACACTGCCTGTTTTTGCCTGTTATACCTTTTTGTTTGACCCCATGTGGTCCATTTGTTCTCCCTGATCCTGTTACCTTTCAATAAATCCGCCCTTAAATTTTCCTTATGTGTGCTCCTGCCTCCTTGGTGTTTGGGGACGTGACAATAGGCTTTTTGGCATAAGTAGGAGCTGTCCGTAAGTCGGACGTTCTTAACGTAGTCACGTCACCGCTGGGCCCTTGGGCAAGGTCCTTAACTGACCAGAAATGCTCCTGGGGTGCCGGATAAGTGGCCTGACTCTGCACTCAGAACCCAAGCTTCACTCTGTGTGTCAAACTACTGAATAGCTGCTTTGGTTCACACTTGCAGCTTGGTAGCATAATGTCGCTGCAGCCCATTCCTGCACCACCTGGCCAGCCCCTGGCCCCAGTTGCTCGTTAACCCTCCGCTAAGCCGCCTCTTCTCTCCTTCAGCATTTCCCCCTGTAATTCTTGGCCTTTGAAATGCCCTACAAAAGTGTCCTGTAACGGCTCTGCCCTCTGTCGAGTGTGACGGTGCTCATTAAGAAACCGCATCAGAATCTGGATGCAGGGACCCCCCTGCTGCTGGGGAAGTTCCCTTAGGCTAACAGCCCAACTGTGTCTTTGCAATCGCCATGCTGGCGCTGTTGGGCCTCTGGGGCTCCTCCTCCTGAGCTTTGCGATCAAACCGACACATTTTTAAAGCCTCTCTCTACACGAGTTCTTTGTGTTTTTAAAGCATCTTTCTATGCATGACACCGTGGTTATGGTAGGTCTACATCCCTAGAGTTTTTAAAGTGCCTCTTTACACGTGGCTCCATGCTTACGGTCAGTCTAGACTCGGTCACAGTCAGTCTACGTCTCTTGAGTTTTTAAAATGTCTTTCTTTGCGTGGCTCCGTGGTCGCGGTCTGTCTGCATCCATGCTTGTTTTAAAAGCCCCACTCGACGGGTAGCTCCATGGTTATGGTCAGTCTGCATCCCCGCAGGGTTTTAAAAGCATCTCTCTACGCATGGCTCTGTCTTTGCAGACAGTGTGTCTCTGGGTTGTTATGTGGGTTTCCAGTGACAAGCTAGCAATCCCAGTGACAATGGGCACCTTGTGCCGCTCGCACAGACGGCCCTACAGACACCAGGCACTCAGTGAAGCTACAGCATTGTCTGAGTGAGGCGTGAGGCACGTCTCTCTGTTCGATGATGCCACAGGAGGATCTCTCTCTGGGAGTCCTCCACAGACAATGGCACTGCAGTCTGTGGAGAGGGGGGTGGGGGCTGTGGGGCTGCAGGTCCCAGCTCCAGGCGGGCAGGGATAAGAGATGGATGTGACAGATGAATGAGTGTGCTCCCTGACTGATTGTGACCTTCAAATGTCCTTTACAAAATCTCATTCCTTGGTTTGTCCCATGGGATCATCTCCTCTATTAACATATCCATCAGGATCACCTCATCCTTTGGTGTGTCCCTCAGGACCATCTCATCCATTAGTGTGTCCCTCTGGACCATCTCATCCCATAGTGTGTCCCTCAGGACCATCTCATCCCATAGTGTGCCCCTCAGGATCAGCTCATGCTTTAGTGTGTCCTTCTGGACCATGTCATTCTATACTGTATCCCTCCTGACCATCTCTTCCTGTAGGTTGTTCCTTAAGACCATCACATCACTCAGTGTCTCCAACACATCTGCTAGATATGAGTATTACTGGTGCCAAATGGCTCTTGCCAGAGTGCTCCAGCAGAAATATCTGTCTGGAGATCGGATACATATTTACATAGGTGGAACTATTCAGACATTGTCCCACATCTGTGCCACATCCTTCACTCCTACGCATCCCAGGGACATGCTTCCTTTATAAAATAAACTCCCATGATGGCAGATATAAAGAGCCTGAGGATCCTGGGTACTGTGTAGATAGATGATACTGGATGATGTCACTGTCACCTTCGTTCACCATCTAGCTCCCTGTTTCCACTTCCATTTATCCTCGTATTCTTGGTCTGTCCCCTTCAAATCTGCGGCTTTTTAAGAGAGTACTTTGATCGATCTTCCTCTTAGTGCAGATTGAAGGTCATTGTATGAACCAAGGTTATGATTTGTCTTTAAATGAACCGCCTTTAGCTGCAGAGAGCTCTTGTCCAGAAGACTGGGAAGCGTTTACAGACCACAACGCTCAGATATTTGTGCCTGCAGTGTGCATGAATGTCAAAGAGCTCTTTATTTTCTGAAAATAATCATTGTCTGTCATGGCTAGGAGATGCTGTCCGTGGAGTGTGGTATCAGTACTCTTTGACAGTCCCTGATTGTCCTGATCTATCACTCATGTTCCCAACTGTCATTTGTTGGGGGAAGGGTTTGGCCTTTTAAGCAGAATATCCCTGCTGTCTTTTTATTAACATGCTGACACTTCTAAATGATCAACGCTCATTCTCATCAAAAGCAGCTACAGAGTGTCAGGCAGATTCTCTCTTTGAGCAGCTTAGTGTCGGCCAACTCCCTCATACAGGTGGAGTAAACAAACACAGCAACGGGGAGCCTGCTTTGTGCTGTCTGCGCATCACGTGCCACATGCCGGACCAGCAGGGGGCGGCGATGAGCACAGCCTCTGACTTTCACGCTCTGCTTCTCCCAGAAACGTGAGCACTACATTGCCACGACTGGCAGGGGGAGTCTGCGCATCACGTGCCACATGCCAGATCAGCGGGGGGTGGCGATGAGCTCAGCCTCTGACTTTCATGCTTTGCTTCTCCCAGAACATGAGTGCTACATTGCCGTGACTGGCAGGGGGAGTCTGCTCACGGGGGAAACTGGGGAAGCTGGTGAAAAATCAATACGAGCCAAGAATGAAGCCTGATGTAAAAGCAATCATGCTTAGGGACCGAATCTCACTCGCTCATTTCTCCAAATGACAGTAGGCTTCATATTCTGGCAGTGATGGACTGTGTATTTCAGAGTACCATTTTTACTTTTAACCCAGGTGAAGAATACGGGGATGAGGACTACTGCCCTGATTTCAGACCCTGCTTCAGCCAACAGAAGCTGTGCTGGATGAGGGATTTACCCAGGCAGTCATGGTCCCCGGTATTATGCTCTCAGCCATATAATATTCAGCTGTTGTGCAGGCAAGTCTGTAGACACCTATGAGGTTTTCTGTCCGGCAGATGCGGGGAAACCTCTATGCTCTGTGTGTGTTTCTTTGACTCCATCTCTCCTGGCTTAAGGTAAAATGGAAAGGTATCATGGCCGTGCACTTCCAACAGAAACAGGCGTCTGGATTCATGGCTGATGAGGATGGGGACAGTGTTGCCACAGTGCTGTCCCTGACACCGGACCCCACTCCTGTCTATTTTAAAGCTGGCCCAAACTCGCGTGTGGATTTTGACTTCTGTTGTGTGGCCCATGCGGTTTATGTCCATGTGCTCATTGTCACGTGAGATGAGTAATGCCTGTTTTGCATGATGCTCTTGGATGCCACCTGCTGGCAGCAAGGCAAACACGACCACTTAACCCAACATTAATCTGTGGTGTTACTTGAGAACCAAGCTAATGATGCTGTGAGCCCTCTATTACCGCCGTTGGCCTGGATCTGTCTGGCAGACAGGCCTGGCCTCATTTGGCCCTCGGGGGGCCCTCCCCATCCTGTGGGGTGAGCCTTCTCCAGCCAATAGCGCCTGCTACAGTACGTGCGAGAAACGCCGTGTGCGTTTGGCTTGTCTTGTTTTTAGGACACTATCACTCATTTCTGCAAATCCTGATGCAACTTCTTCATCCATACAGTATGAACGTTTATGAATGGAAGTTTTTAAAAACCACAGTCCGACTGTCTCTCTTCACAACCATGAGAGAAGAGCCCGTTTTAAAATGTAAGCCCACTGAGGCTGACTCCACGCGAGACTTGTGGCTGCAGGCCAGAGTCGCCGGCTCCGCCGCCAGATGCTGGGGGCTGCCTGATTGGCTCCAGCTGTGCTTCCCAAACTTATAGCACACGCCTGCTTCCGCTCCGCGGTCATGTGATGTCATTACCTGGGGCGGGGCATGGGGCCTATGCTGCCACATGTCCATGTCGGGCCTGGATTCCAGCTGCCTGGACCACGCCAGAGGGGGATTCCTGTGACGCCCCCTAGAGGACACATCTGCATCTTCTCCTTAGGAGTGATGGACCAAGCAGAGACACTGGGAGGCTAGGGGAGGGCTCACTCTATGACAAAGCGAGTGGCTTCCTGGGGGGAGGGGCTGCATCACCAGGGAAACCAGCTGCACCTCATCAGTGCCCCCCCCCTCCCCAACATGTTCTTCACTGCTACATGCCACCATTTAATCAAACACATCTATGACCAGACCTCTATGGTGGGTCAGGTGACCCTGGGGGGGCGAGACCACGGCCACACGACAGTGGGAAAGGCAGGGCTGTGGCTCAGCGGCTCCATTTACAGATGAAAACATCGGTGAAGCAACAAGCTGCTCTGCTGTAAGAGATAATGAGAAGCACACAGCAAGGCATCCGCTCCAGGGAATATCGCTTTCCATGTGATGGCGCCACCTCTGGTCAGGATGAGGCATTGCAGGCGTCACTTACTCCCGTTACTCCCCCTCCCTCTGACAGAATGATGCAGTGCAGTACCTGGCAGAGCACCGTCGCCGGGCAGCGAGGGTGACAGAATGCGGAGTGGTGGGGTGCAAGCCTGGTGGAGCCTGACATAGGCTAGATAAGGGGCATGGCCAAATGGGAGGCACTTGAAGGAGGACAGCCATATGGCTGTGGAGCTGGGAGGCACACACTTTCGTTTGCATGTTTGACCATGAGGCTAAGTTTAATCATAAAGCCAGACGACACTGAGAATGGGAGGCACACACATTCGTTTGCATGTTTGATAGTGAGGTTGTGTTTAATCTAGTGATGTCAAACGATTAAAATTTTTAATCAGATTAATCACAGGGTAGCTGTGGATTAATTTCGATTAATCACGTA
>JAODKN010000042.1:846080-856358 GCA_026774425.1 Petrocephalus zakoni | reverse complement strand
ACTGTCTGTGACTGATGTGTAACCCTCCTTTCACACTGTCTGTGACTGATGTGTAACCCTCCTTTCACACTGTCTGTGACTGATGTGTGACTCTCCTTTCACACTGTCTGTGACTGATGTGTAACCCTCCTTTCACACTGTCTGTAACTGATGTGTAACTCTCGTTTCACACTGTCTGTGACTGATGTGTAACCCTCCTTTCACACTGTCTGTAACTGATGTGTGACTTTCTTTTCACAGTATGTCTGTGATTGATGGATGACTCTCTTCTCACTCTGTGTCTCTGATTAATGGGTGACTCTCCCTTCACAGGCTCTACAGTTTGGCACCCCAACTGTAAGAACAGTACCAAAGCTGAGGAAAAGCACAGGGTAAGAGTGTCCTGGATGGCGCTGCACCCTGGGATGTGCTGACTCTCCTCACTTTGTGTTACGGATGCAGTCCCACATTCTATGTTCCTTCCCAAGCGCCCCAGCATATGTATTTTTGCCCGCGATTCCCGGGAGTCCGGCTCATGGTGCGACCACCAGGAGCTCTACCATCACTCACGTCTGCTCCTGCTTCTCCATGCCCCTCTGGCTAACCAGGAGCTCTCATGCCAGGGACAGCTTCTTCCAGCCCGTGGCTCAGAGGCTCCTCGGGTTCCTGTTGTTGGCAGGATTGGTGCCCGTGTAGGGCTGCCGTTTATGAAGGCTTAATTTGCCCTGATCCTGGATGTCAGCAGCGCCTCGCAGGTCATGCCGTCCTGGTTCTGGACAGCCACAGCGTCAGCAGAAGGAGTCTACCTTCAGGTCTGGAGGTTCACAGTGTCAGGACGCTTCACCATTACGGTGTCACCTCTGATGATGGCCCTTTGGAATCTGGGTTTGGAAATGCGGTAGTGTGTTAAGTACACCACGGGCAGCTGCAGTGGACAGGAAACTGATGCTTGAGCTGAGGCACCATTACCAGTCTGTCACTGGGAAGAGGCGGGAGAAGATTGTTGCTCTCTGCCTATTTGTAGGAAAGCCTAAACACTGAATCTGAATGATATCCTTATGTGTATTCAGAGGGCGATTAGTATAGGTCTGCTTTTGTGAAGCTGGGTCTTCTCACCGACGTGATCTTTGTGAGTAGTGTGCTCTACACCACTGGAGTGATGTTGCAGCGTCCTTCTCTGCTCACGTGGTCTCTTCCATTGGTGTTATCTTCCACTCTAGTGGGCTCTTGCTGCTGGTTCTCGTGCACATCATGACCAGTCTGTCTAACACACAGGGGTTTGTGGGGATGCTGGTTGAACAAGGAAAGGCACCAAACCCTGGGTATGAGCCGCGTTGTGGTTTGGTGGCGCCCCCCCCAGTGCGCAGTATCAGAGTCAAATCTTTCCTGTATCCACCCTCTTCCTTTCCTTCACAGCTGCTACCTCCCTCAATCAGCAGCCTTCACAAAACAGAAAGGCAGGTACTGTACTCGCTATTGGCTGTTTAATGGCATTGTCATCCCGCCCACCCCACCACACGCGTCCCGCCCTTTCCCTGCTCCTCACCCTGCACCACCTCGAAGGTCCGTGTGGAAGTGGGGTGTGGACGGTGCCCATTCTGCCCCACCCTGCCCCGGAGATGATCTGGCAGTGCAGGTGCCTCACATTACACTGAAGGAAGCATTAGACCTGTCTCCTGATTGGCCAATCAGGTTATACATGAAGTTGTGTGGCAGAGAAGCCATGCTCCTCCGGGACAGATGCCAGTATGTGATAAGGTTGGTCTAGGTCAGCCCTGCAGCTCCCCTTGTGGAGAGTGCAGGTAACTTTGAACAGTATGGCCAAAGAGGCGAGGCCTGTTAAACGGTTTACTGTGTGCCAAAGCGGAGTACGTACCCCTCACCCGGTCCACAACAAAGTAACGGCGACTCTGTGTGATGCGTTTCACGATAATGGTGTTCCATTTTTCATTTCCACCAACAGATAATGAAGATGTGTCCTGAGAATTTACATGGCCTGCACTGACCATTGTTATTGTGTGTCTGCAATTCTGACAGCCACCATTAGGTGGTGCTTCAGAACCCCCGGGATGCCGTTTAGAAGGGCATCCTGTCGGTCACCTGTCTGTCAGCTTTGAAGCATCACATACAGCATAAAACATGCTTGATTCAAGGACTGTTCATTAATGATTCCAATGCCCCATAAAGTACTGATTATAATTTTTTTACACCCCAGTGATTCAATTTTGAAGCAATTCTGTTTTATTACCGTGGTCACGGGGGGATTACAGTCCAGTGCCTCAAAGGTGGGATCACTGCTGCAATGCCTGCTTCACCACGCCGTGCGGTTCTGCACGGTGCTCTGGCATGAGAACCCAGCCCTTCAGATATGGCTTCAGGCTGAGATTTCTCCAAGGTGCCGATTGGGCCTTATGTGTGAAATCATAGCTGAAGGGCCTTGCTCTGGGCGTTTTGGCACATGCCGGCAATGTGCACTGACTCTGCCTCCTCGTAAGGAATGCTGCAAGTGGCATGAAGGAAAAGCCCAGCCAGACCCGCAGCCCCTGCCAGCTGCGGGGGTGTCGGCCCTTCATGTGGGTGTGCTTAGCGTCGTCTCTCTCCATGCTCACCTTGACTGCTTACCTGATCATCCAGTAATGTGCTGCGCCACATCACTTCTGTAAACACTTGTGTCCTCTTTCTTACAGCCTACAAGGTCCTCGTCCGAAAGTATTTGTTCCCGACCTGGTTCAAGCATACCTGGCTCACCGGGTCACACCATTTATGTGAGTCCTTTGGCCTGTTCATCCAATCGCTGGTTGCTCTCTCTATCCTCAGCTAATCACACTCTCTGGGCAGCGTGCTGTCTGTCACTCATCCCTGAATAAAGATTTGTTTCATTTTGTATGAATT
Organism: Petrocephalus zakoni; assembly: GCA_026774425.1. Lineage (NCBI taxonomy): Eukaryota > Metazoa > Chordata > Actinopteri > Osteoglossiformes > Mormyridae > Petrocephalus > Petrocephalus zakoni. The sequence continues at coordinate 853,487 of JAODKN010000042.1, read as the reverse complement.
ACTGTCAGCTTATAAATAACAGTCTCACAGTGTTCACCTAGTATGGTATTAATTGGTGTCCTACAATCATCTACAGTCAAATTTCTCTGGGTCCTACACTGACCTACATTGAAGCTTCCCTCAAACCTTCAGGGGTCTTATCTCTGCACCCTGCACTGATATTTGGTGAGCCCTTTGTAGCTCCTACATAGAAATACAATACAAGCTCTAGATCCCTCTCTTGTGATGTTCTAAAGCAGTTAATGTGTCATTTGTCTAACGCCTCTTCCCTGTTGGCTGCCCCAAGAACTGTCTGCCCTGTACCAGCCCCCCAATAACCACACATCTTCTACACCCCTGGCTCCAGTCAGCCCTGATTCCCCCAGTCACCACATCTGATACACACATGGTCCGTAGAGCAACCAGTCTCTTGTAGTATCTGCCTTTATCACAGCCTGTATCATGGGCACTTTGGAGTTCCTCACAGAGACTGAGCATCAACGCTGATGGTCCAGATGTATAAAGGGCTTTAACAGCTTTTCCACATGGTTGAAATTAACACAATTAAGTACAATTATGGGATCACAGTGACGGCCACTGTAATAAATAATCAAACCTCTTCCATGTGGAGTATTCCGGACTCGCATATGTTGTCTTTTTGATGTGATACGCTGCTGAAACTGTTCTTCTCACTGTCCTTGTAGCACCTCTTTTAAAAATTACTCCTTCAGTTATCATTTTTGGACAAAGATGGAGGTGTGATCCCAGAGCTGAGTCTTGGCAGTCTGCTGAGTCACTTCCTCCCTGTTTGCTCCACCTAAGAGTTACAAACAGAAGCTCCTTACAGAGAGACTGGTGGCCATCTGCTCCTGGCAGCAGGCACAGATCCTGCCCACATGGACGTGGCCGCACTCCGTGTTTCCCTGAATTTAAGGCTCAGAAAGATGAGCCCGGTCAGTAGGTTCTGCTGGGGCATTATTATGCTGCCACTCTCTGACTAAACAGAAGGGCCATTAATTCAAAACTAAACACTCGTCTCTGGAAGACAGTGTCTTCCACAGGGAACCTGCAAGTTACGTTAATGGCATAGGCATTCAGGATGTCCTGGACTCCATACAGCCCGTGGAATTTTAATCATGGGGTCAAAGGGCCTGAGATCTGCATTCTGCCTGGTGAAACACTTCCTGTATCTCTCCATGTCCCTGCGAGGTGAACCATAGATTACAAGTATGAAGCACATTCTTATATTGCAAACATATATTAAGTGCTGGGATTTGACCGCATGACCATGGATTTGACCATGTCCGACGGAGCTGACTTGCCATCCCCACTTCTGTCTCCCCAGGCGAAAGTAGACAACGAGATCCTCGATTACAAAGACCTAGCCGCCATCCCCAAGGTCAAAGCCATCTATGACATCGAGCGGCCAGACCTCATCACATATGAGCCTTTCTACAGCACTGCCCTTGACGAGAGGCAGAGTTTAGGAGAGGTAAGCTGGCTCCTTCTTCAGTGCTGCCTGGATGACGTATGACGTTCTTCCTTCATCGGGATGTGTTTATGTCCTGCATACTGTGTGCTTACTTGAACATGTGCGTCGCAATGATAATCCTGAGAGACACTTCACTTCGGAAGGACTGTTAGCGACTTTGTTAAGACCGGCACACTTTAATGATGTAACAGTTCAGTGCAAGCAGCCTCCTACAGTGTGCTCACACTTTTGGACACCCTGGTCTGGATCCGGCGTTTACATGACAGCAGCCACGGACAGCGTCTTTGCACTGCAGTCGCTATGCTCGCCGCCTTTATAAATTAAATGTGAGAAACATGTTAGTCAGTGAACGACAGCATGGTGGGGTGAGGGCTCAGGTACTCCAGCGAAGGGGCACCGACTGCTCAGAATATAGAGTCTCAGTGATCGAGGGAGAGGCCACTCGTGAAGTTTCCTGCCATCTTTGCCAACAGCCTCCAGCCCCCAGGAGAGAGCGGTCCTCCCTGCTGGAGCAGCGAGTAAGTGGCTGGCTCTGCCCTGGCCCCTCCACCGCTGACCCCCAGTTGCCTCCCTCCTCACCCTACTAACTTTGTGTTGTAGCCCCACTCACTGCTAACCCAGAGAAGATATCATCTGCTTCTGGAAAAGGGCACGGCTGCTCTGCTACGCTCTGTCTGTCTCTGTCTGTGTGTGTCTCTGTCTGTCTTTGTCTGTCTGTGTCTGTGTCTTTGTCTGTCTTTGTCTGTGTGTGTCTGTGTGTGTCTGTGTCTTTGTCTGTCTTTGTCTGTCTTTGTCTGTCTGTGTCTGTCTGTGTCTGTGTCTTTGTCTGTCTGTGTCTGTGTCTTTGTCTGTCTTTGTCTGTGTGTGTCTGTCTGTGTGTGTATGACTGTGTATGTTTCTTTCTTTGTCTGTGTGTCTGTATGTGTGTGTGTGTGTGGGTTTGTGTGTTTGTGCTGGATTTGCTATACTTGTGAGGACCAGACAACCTCATAAGTTTAGCAAATCGTCAATAAACATCACTAGTGAGGTCATTTTTTCTGTCCTCACTACTTCAGACTTCATTTTATGAAAATTCAGATTTTCTGGTTCCTTATGGTTAAGGTTAGAGCTGGGTAGGGGTTAAGGTTGTCATTTTTGGGATTAGGGTTACGCCCATAAGAATGACGGTAGAGTCCCCACAAAGATACCTATTCTGTGTTTGTTTGTGTGTGTGTGTGTTTGTGTGTGTGTGTGTCTGTCTGCCTGTGCTGTGTGTGTGGGTGGCTATATTGTTCTTTGTATGTGCGCGTGTGTTTTTGCCTACATGTGTGTGCTTTCTGTACCTGCCTGTTTTGTAACTTGCTTCATTTTGCAGTCAGTTATAACTGTTTGCACTGTCCTGGGTATTAATGTGTTCTCGAGCCTCCTGCTGGTCATTACCCAATTACCCAAAGGAGCAAAAGGAGATTGCGGGCCATTTCCCATTCAGGGCGCTCCCCTGCAGAAGGCCGTAAGCGAGACCACTTACTGCTGCCCGCCGACACTCTCCCTCGCGCTCAAACTCAGGTCAAATGTCAGAGCTTTTCATGGGGTTTAGAGGTGAGGATCAGGTCAGCCAAAGTTTGTGGAGTTTGCTGAGTAAAAACATGGTGGTACTGAGTAACAACAGCCTTCAGTCTCTGTGCTGCAGAGTGATCCACAGTCAGGCGGCAGTCTGTTAGCGATGCTCACCTGACGTTTCCATCAACTGAATGCTGCAGACCCTGAGCATTGACCTATGTCAGCCAAGAGAGTCGGTCTGTTTGTGGAATCTGACATTTAATCACAGACGCGCCAAAGTGACTCGGTGGCCGACTTGCCTGCCGGTGTGTCAGATGGAACAAGCTGCCAGAGAAGTGTAACGACTGCCAAACTGCGGCTGGGAGTCCCGGTTCTGCAGGACATGTGCAGGGTGGTGGGCCTGTCTGGTTTCAGGGCCACAGAGGCTGACTGAGACAGACCTCCCCCACCCCCCCACTCCCCAGCAAATGGATGTTTCGCATCAGTTCATGTCCTAACAACTGCTTTTAAAACTTTTTTACATCCATTGTAGTGTTTCTGACTAAACTGGCTGCCACAGGAGTTTCCATGGCCTCACACAGAACGTGGCTTTTCACACACTGGGAGACCTTCATATGTAGAATGATGCGGCGTTCCACTCGGCGGAGCAGAGCGGAGCAGGGCAGGGCAGGCCGGGCACTCATCCGTCAAGCCTGGGAAGCTTATTTAGCAAGCCGAAGGTGGGAGTGCAGTATGGGGTATTAACCACAGCAGAGGGCGTTCAGCTTTCGGGGTAAACGCTCATCTTAAACAGAATGATTTTGCTTATTAGGGATACGGGATGTGTGCGCATGGAGATTGGGTGCTGATTTGATTTGCTGCTGAAGAGGCAGTGTGTGGCTTTGTGTGCACATTTGGCCTTCCTTTTCGAGATGTCCTCATTAATCCCTCCTGCCCCCACCCAGCTACTGCTCCTGTTCTCAGGCATGTCCTGCGGCTGTAGGGATGTAGGCACCACACCATATAAACACCGTTACTTTCCTATGGCGCTAGCTGCTGAGCTGTGGGCCTGGGATCCTCCCCTGTCTCACAGTGTAGTCCCTGCCCACCCACAGCACTTTCCTCTCCATTCCCTCTCTCGCTAACCTGTATGCTTTCTGAGTGTGTAACTGGACTTAGAGAAAATAATGCGATGCTGTGCTTTTGTTTTTCAGTCTCCACGGACCCTGTCCCCTACACCCTCTGCAGAGGTACAAGTCTCTAATGTTTTTGACCTCACATTCAAACGGCAAAGTCATGCTGTGTAGTATTGTGACTTTATACTGATGCTCGTATCTCCTTGTGTTCCTGTAGTTTATATGGATGCTGGTATATCCCTGTGTTCCTGTACTTTATACTCATGTTTGCAGGTATCACCTTGTGTCCCTGTAGTTTATATATACAGTATATACACTATATACTAATGCCAGTATCTTCCTGTGTTGCTGTAGTTTATATTGATGCTGATATCTTCCTGTTATCTTGCAGTTTATACTGATCCTGGTATATCCCTGTATTTCTGTAGTTTATTCTGATCCTGGTATCTCCCTGTGTTTCTGTAGTTTATACTGACATTGTTATCTTCCTGTTATTCTATAGTTTATACTGATGCTCACATGTACCTGTAGTTTATGCTGATGCTGGTATCTCCCTGTGTTTCTGTGTTTTAAATGGATGGATGATATCTCTCTGTATTCCTGTAGTTTTATACTGATGCTGGTGTTTCCCCTTGTTTCTCCCAGGGCTGCTTTGACATGAGAGAGCGCATCATCCAGAGGTCCACCAGCCAGGGCTCTATTGGCTCCCCTGTGTACAGTCGCCATAGCTACACCCCCACATTGTCGCGGTCACCACAGCACTTCCACAGGCCGGGTAAGTGTTGCTTCAGGGTGTCCATACTGCGTGTCTTTGAGTAGCATATTGGGTGTTTCTGCAGTCTCGCTGCCATCATATGCAGTTCACACACACAAACACTCAGGTGGCTCAGACAGGGTAGGCAGCCCCCTACCCCAGTTGCCTCCCCCCTCCCTCCCAGCTTCCTGGTCCTGTCTTCTTGTTACCCTTAGCAACCATGCAGTGGTCATGTGCAGAGGTGTCAATTTCAGGTCCAGAAAGTAGAAATCCAGACCAGGATTTTGTTTCAACCAACTGACCTACTCTTTGACTGTGACTCTTTATGCTCAACTGATTGGTTGAAACAAAATCCTGGTCTGGATTTTTCCTTTCTGGACCTGAATTTGACACTTCTGGTCATGTGGTCCCCTCTTTCCCGTTCCTCTGGGAACTGAATGCCTGATGCTGGTCCCTGTCTTTCCTTGCTCTGCCTCTCTGTTTCTCACTCCTGCGAGGTGTTTTCTCGTTCTTTGCTTTCTTCCTGACCTTCTTCTTCTTCCTGCTTCCTCTTCGGCCTTTGTGACCCCCCCTCCTCAGAGCTGCTGACTGGAATGCAGAAGCTCTGCTCGTCTTTGCGCAGTAGCACCGTCCATAATGACTCCCGTCCCACCTCCCCATTCCGCCACCACTTTATGCCCCATACCAAAGGTAAGCGCCCCCTGGTGTTCGGGACCACTCAGGATGGCTGCACTCATACAGCGGGGAATTTAAGTATTGAACATGTCAACATTTTTCTCAGTAAATATATTTCTAATGGGGCTATTGACATGAAATTTTTATTTTCAATACTTATTTTCTCCAATGTATATATCTCTGGGGAATCCAGCTTAAATAGTGACGTGTTCCCGCTATGCCGAAGGGGCCACTGACACAGCTGCTCTGGTATGCAAGGCAACAGCTGTCCCACATCTTGTCCCTGGTCCCCTCAGATGGCTGCGCCCCCCCCTAGCCGTCACTCCACCTGACTGTGCCTCTACCCGGCTGTGCCCTTACCTGGCCGCTCCCCCACCAGGCCACACCCCCAACTGGCCACACCCCCACCTGGCTGTGCCTCCACCCAGCTGTGCCCTTACCTGGCTGTGCACCCACAAGGCCACGCCCCCACCTGGCTGTGCTTCTACCCGGCTGTGTCCTTACCTGGCCGCGCCCCCATCAGGCCACGCCCCCACCTGGCTGTGTCCCCGCCCAGCTGTGCCATCACCCGGCCACACCCCTTCATGGTTGTGCCTCCACTTGCCTGTACCCCGATCTTGGTGCACCCCCACCTGGCGACTTCTCCACGTTAATTTCGGACAGATGACATTGGAGGCAGAGACTCACATGCTGAGTCAGCCCCTGTACCTCTCCCTCTGCCTCTCCCTCCCCCTTGGCCATGGTTCTCCTGTAGAGGATTGCCTGGTGTGTCCATGGCGTACTGTCCTATCTGTTTCCACACCCTTCCTCTCTCCTGTCCTATTCCTACTTCCCTTCTGTCTCCTGCCATGTTTCCACACTCTGACATGTCTTACTGCTGATGGCAGTGGCAGGGCATTAATGTGCTGTTTTATCACTGTTGGCACATGGGAAGCAGTGTGTTATCTTACTTTCGATGGCACATAGGGGGCAGCAGTGTGCTGTCTTACCGCTGATGGCACATGGGGCAGTAGTGTGATTTGTCTTACTGCTGATGGCACGTGGGGGGCAGCAGTGTGCTGTTTTACTGCTGATGGCACATAGGGGGCAGTAGTGTGACCTGTCTCACTGCTGATGGCACATGGGGGGCAGTAGTGCGAACTGTCTCACTGCTGATGGCACATGGGGGGCAGTAGTGTGAACTGTCTCACTGCTGATGGCACATGGGGGCAGTAGTGTGACCTGTCTCACTGCTGATGGCACATGGGGGGCAGTAGCGTGATCTGTCTCACTGCTGAGGGCACGTAGTGTGACCTGTCTCACTGCTGATGGCACATGGGGGCAGTAGTATGACCTGTCTCACTGCTGAAGGCACATGGGGGGCAGTAGTGTAATCTGTCTCACTGCTGATGGCACGTGGAGGGCAGTAGTGTGATCTGTCTCATTGCTGATGGCACGTGGAGGGCAGTAGTGTGATCTGTCTCACTGCTGATGGCACATGGGGGGCAGCAGTATGACCTCTCTCACTGCCGATGGCACATAGGGGGCAGCAGTGTGACCTGTCTCACTGCTGATGGCACATGGGGGGCAGTAGTGTGATCTGTCTCACTACTGATGGCACGTGGGGGGCAGTAGTGTGACCTCTTTCACTGCTGATGGCACATGGGGGGCAGTAGTGTGACCTGTCTCACTGCTGATGGCACATGGGGGGCAGTAGTGTGATCTGTCTCACTGCCGATGGCACATGGGGGGCAGTAGTGTGACCTGTCTCACTGCCGATGGCACATGGGGGGCAGCAGTGTGACCTGTCTCACTGCTGATGGCACATGGGGGGCAGTAGTGTGATCTGTCTCACTGCCGATGGCACATGGGGG
>JAODKN010000042.1:744405-756698 GCA_026774425.1 Petrocephalus zakoni | reverse complement strand
CCCCCCCCCCCCCCCCCCCCCCCCCCCCCCCCCCCCCCCCCCCCCCCCCCCCCCCCCCCCCCCCCCCCCCCAATTCTGTAAATATCCTGATTTATTCTGTGGGTTTAGCCAGCAGTGTGTTGAATGGGAACTGGCCTACATCTGTACCCCGGCAGGGCCTGCCTGCCTGCGCCGTGACCAACGAGCGCCGCTGACCTTCCTGATGAGGTGATTCTCAGTGTCAGCGACGAAGACCACATCCTCCTTAATGGCGACCCCCTGGGGGGAGCTGAAGAGGGCCTCTGCCATGTCCCCATCTCGCCACCCGCTCTCCGGCCCTGTCACATGACAGCAAGAGTCACACACAGACATCAAAGCGGAGAATTGCGGCCCAGGTGGAGCACGCACCTGCTCAAAGCATTCACGCACATTCGCTACAGCAGAGCTGAAGACATTACCCCCCACGGAGTGAAGCACGTGCCCTTGGCTGGAGAGCACTAGGACCCTGTGGTGCCCCGTGTCTGCTACCACCAGCCGTCGCCCCTCACGGTCTGTCGCCACCTTTCCCGGGAAGGCCAGGGCGGAGGGGGGCGTGATGTCCCGGCAAAGCTTCTCCAGCAGGGCGGCGCCAGGCCGCAGCTGCCCAGCCTGGCCATAGTGCTGCAAGGAGGCCTGGGCGAACAGGAAGAGGCGGTCGCGGTGCCCCTCGCCCACCAGGGAGAAGAGCAGGTTCCCTCGTGGGCCGAGCAGCACCAGCGTGGGCCAGCAGGACACCTCCAGGGCCTGCCAGAGGCGGGCGTGCGCGTCATTCACCACGGGGTGGCTGATGGCGTGCCGCAGCACGGCACTCCGCACGCTGGCTGCCTCACGCTCGTGCGGGAACTTGGCCGAGTGGACGCCCACCACCAGCAGGCCTTCTGTGGGGGGGTGGGGAGGAAGGGAAACGGGTCAGGGCGAGGGGCAATCAGTAAAGAGGCTTCCTGAACTGGGCTGCATGTGGGATGGCGAGGAAGTGTGTCATGCATGGCATGAGGGCCTTATGCACCTTCACGTAGCAGGCAGATGGACAGCCGGCTCCGTCGTGGCCAAACCAGGGGTCCTAAGGGAGCCCACACCTGCCCCACCTCCCTAGGTCACATGGACAACCTAAATAACCAATCAGCACTGAGTATCCCGGCCCAGCAGGGGAACTGCACAACAAGGCGGGCATCAGTGATGTCAGCAGGAGGAGAGCAGAGCGCCAACGCAGCACGCTGGCACAGAACCGGGACACTGGCCCACCTGGGGCAGCACTGACGTGCTTTGGCTGGCCTCGTTTCCTCTTTTATAAGCCCGGCGAATCGGAAGCAGGTCGGGCTACTCCAAAGGTCGCCCTGACGTTGTTGTGAATCTAAACCGAGTTTGGCTTTCTCAGGCCACTTTGTGTGACAGATAAAGCCTGGGAAAAGCTGCTATCCATCAGCCCCCATCTTGAGGTGGCAGACATTCCGATAAAGGACGAGTTTCCCCTGGTCTTCAGCCTGACAGTCGCTGTTCCCGGGGCTGCCTGCCATAGCCTGTTAGGACCAAAGTAGGATATCATCCAGAAAGTCACACAGAGACCTAGATGATTCCGGGAAGACTGCACCCCCCCCCCCATGGTCCCCCCAGGCCAATGAGCTGCAGCAAGATGCGCTGACATGGCAGAAAGCCAAGGTGCCTGAGCAGGACCGGCCTGAACCGGCCAGATCCAGATCTAAACTGCACTGGGATCTTCTGGAAGAACCTAGAAGGCAACATCGGAATTTAACTCAAAGCTTTCCTGCATCTGGGGGCGGGGGCTCAGAATGAACCCATCCAGGGACCGGAGATTAGCTTCCAAAAATAAAAGGTGTGGCTGGATGCTTGGTGATGCCCAGAATCGCATTTCAAGCAGAGTGGGTCTCACAGAGCAGCTTGTGGGTCACGCAGACGCTTTTGAGTCATAAAAGACGGGACACAGCCTAGTGGGCGATGTGAGAAAGGAGATACATGGGATACATCTGAACGTGGTTTTAGGTAAGGAAGGTCTGTCTGACTAACCTGAGGGATCTGAACATGCAGCCAAAGCCGCATCAAAGCCCAGAAGGCACATGGTAAACCTCCCAGACCATCAATTACACATAGATTTCCTTCAGGATTTATAAATTTTCTATATAAATTGTGTTGTACTATGGTCAATAACAAGATTATGGCATACTCAATAAACTGGTTCAGCTGAGAGAGAAAATTAACAATTAAAGGTGTAACATTTGGTCAAATAACCACAGAATGGCAGAGAAGTAGACAGTCATGTTCATACAGGAAGGTGGACAAAGGTGCCGAACAGCTCACCAGTATCTCGACGCCGCAGGGTCATACCCAGCAGGACACTTTATACAGACCAATGGCCATTTACCGATCATGTGACCACAAAGGCATAAGCACAACAGCTAGAGAGCACCCCTGTCCCACCGCAGGGCCATAGATGGCCCGTCCCTAACCCCCATGCTGAACACCCAACAGAATGTACCAAAAGAGCTGCCAGGGGTTAAAAGCGAGCAAGCGTGGGTGGGTAGCCCTGATAGCGCTGATGGCCAGCCGGAGGGCGGGCCGAGGACGCTGCGCAGCACAGATACCGTCAGCTGGGACGCTCTAAATTAAGGCACCGGGGCCTATTTTAAGCTCCCCCGTTCCTGCCCCCAGTGGAGATAAAAGCACCCTGTGGGGGCTGAATGCATTAACGCAGCCTAAAAGCATCATGGGACAAACCTCGATAACCCCGCAACTGGGGACCATCAGCCACACGGCTTATCAGGGCCTTTACTGCACTGCACCGCCCCCCCCCTCAACCGAGTGCGAGGGGGCTTATTAACCCACCAGCAACCAAACCACACAGCGAACCTAAAAGTGGCCACTGCTCACATCTCCATGCATGGATATGAGGATGAAGTGATGCAGGGGGACTAAGGTTGCCCTGGCGGCGATATGCAGCTCTAACAAGGGCAGGCCTGCAGAGCACCTAAGGGCGGCAGAGAATAGGCCCAAAAGGGGCTGCGCAGACTGACAGCACAGCGAGCCTCACACCTTCCACAGGGTGGCGTCTCTCCAGCTCCTGCAGGTCCGGCAGCAGGTGCATGCAGTTGATGCAGCAGAAGGTGAAGAAATCCAGCACCAGCACTCTCCCGGCGAGGTCCGTGGCCAGGGAGAGGGCGCCCTTCGTGTTCAGCCACTCCAGGCCTGCAACAGGAGCAGGAGCCTCAGAGACAACGGCACTGTCACGTGTTCGGAAGGACAAACAGCAGCACAGGGTGTGACAGGACAGTGCAGGACTAGACACTTCAATATAAGAACAAATGGACAACGATGGGGATCCAGAACTCTGACTAGATGCCTAATAAGCAACTAAATAGGTGATGCAATGGGGATAAAGGTGACTGTATCCAGTTTAGCTCACCCAGCACACAAACAGCACTATAGGCAGAGGCAGGAAGTTCAGGCAGAGAGTAAAAGTACAGACCTAGACTTAGTTTCAGCCGACCAGTTGAGTATTCTGCGACTCTCCATATACTCCACTGGTTTGTTGAAACAAAAGTCCAACGCGGACAGCCACATCTAGCTCCCATTGTAAAACACGATTAGCTTGTGACACGTTAAAGCTGCGATCCAAGGCACTGACCCCCACCGATTTAGACTTCCCACCTGGTAATAGTCTATTACGGGACATTCTCTCCCAATAAGCGCTATAAAGACAGCAGTAGCTGCGCGGATCGTTCATCTTTTACTCAGAAGCAGCAACAGGTGGGCGCCGCCTCTCTCCACTTGCCTTCCTCAAAGTCGGGGATCGTCAGATCCTTTTCCCCGTCGTCGATTTTCTTCAGATACTGAAGCACAAGCTCCATTTGTTCCTCTGGGGATGTGGAATCCTCCAGGGCGCAGTCCAGTTGGCTCTGGAGCGGCAGCAGGTCTGCGATCGTACTGTGAGTCGCCATCTTTCAGTCAGCTATGCGAAGCCGGGTAAAACGCCGCCTCTTCCGGTAACGGCAGATTCGTCAAGCGGGACCTGAAACTTCCATTGTTATGGCTTTAATATTTATTAAAATAATTAACCAAAATAATTAAAGTTAATTAAAGAAAAATATTTTATTTATTCTCATTCAGGTACGTTTTCTCTGGTAGGGGCTCCTGTATAAATGCGAGCGGCAGGGATGTGTGGAATCGGCCGTTGCCGTTGCGGCGATAGCCTCCCAGCGGTTTTGGCGGTAAGTCTGTAAGCTGTCAAACCGGGACGTGGAGGCTAGTTCTCCGGGCAAACCTTGGCGTTTGTCTGCCTACGCTCGTGTCGGACCGCGTCTTTCTATTTCAGAGATTTACTAGCACGGTGTATATCAATGTGTTTAAAAGAGTGGCTCTTTTCAGCGGAGCATGAAGCCCGCAGCTGCAGCTGGCTAAGCTGCTAACGCTAACCCGGTAGCTATGGCGACCTGCGGAACGATGGCGGCTTGCTTTGGGCCATGAGCGCGTCGGGGGGTGGCGGCTGAAATGCCCGAGAGCGACTCTGAAAATGACATCTGGGAGTACAAGCCGCTCCGCAAAACGAGGAGGCCGAAGAAGCGGCCGGCCTCCAGTCACTGCGCGCCGGCCAGGGGGGCGGCCCGGGGCCGGGAGCGGGACCCCCCTGCTGCCGTCTGCCCGAGCTGCCAGATGCCCTTCCGCATCCTCTTGGGCCAGTCGCCTGAGTGGCATGTCTCCGAGTGCCTGGAAGACGGCGGGCCGAAGGACGGTAAGGGGCTTATCATCGGTGACACTGGATGGTGGGCGGCCAGCTACGCCTGGGCCTAAAGTGCGCCAGGCCTCTGCCTGTGGGCGGGTGGCCGTCGGTTCGAGCCCCGGCCTCAGCAGAATAGTCGTGTCTGTGGACCCTTGAGCAAGGCCCTTAGCCCCCAGCCCCACGGGCACTGCATGTTGGTGGTACCCGGGCTTTAAACCTCGACATTGGGGGTGTCTCTCCCATGGGTATCAGTAAGTGTTGTGATTTCATTTCAAAGTAGTCGTTTAGTGAGACTTGTGGTGAGCGCACATAGTGCTGGCTTCAGTGATCATTCTCATTGTTCTAAACCTTCTTCTGTTTCCTCTCTCTACCCCACCTGAACGAGCAGAATGTCCCGATGGCCTCCGCTGTTCCTCCGCCTTGCCCAGTCACTACAGGAAGTACCGTCACTCACAGCTGGCCCACAGCCGTGCGACCGGTGAAGAGGGCGTGGTCAACCTGGGGGCCCCCCCAGAGGACATCCCCAGCACCCCCATCCTGTGCCCCTCCCCTAACCAGCAGTCCAGGGCAGACCTGCCAGTAGCTCATACCTCTTCCAATGCCCTGATGTGCCTTCGGTCCCCCACTGTCAAGGACATCCAAAAGAAGAAGGGCTGGTCCCCTTCTCCCAAAGGTGGGAAGACCGCCTCCCAGCGGAGTGGAGCTACCCACACTCCTTCTAAAGTCAGTCGGGCTCCAGTGGTGACACCTTCCTCATTAGAATCTGCCTCGGCCCAGCATTCCAGTGGCAGCGATGACATCTCCTACTCCCCCATCTCCTCTTTACCCACGGAGGTCAAGGTGATGTCCTCCAGGAAAGTGCTGTTCAGCAGTGATGTGACGGAAGTCAAAGCTGTTGAGGACTCCCTGATGCAGCATGATAGTGACGCTGAGCTCCTGACCCAGCAGGAACAGGACAACAAAGTGTTACCAGAGACTCGCACACTGCAGGACCAGGGAAGGCTCATCAACTCATTAGCACCTGCTAATTGCTTGCCTGCTGGTGCTGCAGGTGCTGATGGTTCAGATGAATCTGGTGCTCCTGTCCTAAAATTAAAGGAGGAGGACATGGTATCTGAGGACCCTGATTGGACCCTTGCTACTAATGATCGTCATTGGCGCTCGCCTCAAAGCCTGGTGTTGGAAAACCTGCGGGACCATTTGTTGAGCAGAGCTGAGTGCCGGAGTCAGAATAAAAGCTGTGAAGAACCTGAGCTTTCCCAGGAACTGAACTGTATAGCTGATATGGCCCCAAGAAAGACCCAGGTCAAGCCAGCTTCGTCTACACTGAAGCAGACGGACATTGGTGTCTTCTTTGGCTTGAAGCCTCTTAAGAAGGAGGAACCCAAGCCTCAGCCTGAGGTTGCCCCAGCAGCTGAGAATATTCAGCAGGCGACCCCAATGCTGGCAGGAAGACAGCGTGCTGGGGGCAGAAGGAAGAGGAAAGCTGCCCGTTCTTTGGGTGATCAGGATGCAGTAGCGCAGGCAGTTGATGACTCTGCACCTGCGGCAAATGCCGACAAGACAGTGAGGCCCTGGAGGAAGAGGTGGACTCGAGGAGGAACAAGTGAAGATGGCACACGGCGGGTGAAATGCTGCCCTTTCTACAAGAAGATCCCAGGTTGTGTGTGTGTGTGTGTGTGTGTGTGTGTGTGTGTGTGTGTTCTTTCTAGCATTTGCTGTAGTCTCTCAGTGTGGCTGAGAGTTCCTGTGTTCCATTGGTGTGGTGTCTACTGTGGTTTGCCTGTTCGCCAAGAGATTTGCATGTATTGCCTTAGTTCTGTTAGCAGCCCTAGATTGGAAGTCACTGCCTGATCAGTCTTTGGGGTTAATGGGCACCAGAAAAATAATTGCCTGAAACTTGTTGGAGGTGTTCTGCCTCAAATTGCAATTATGCAATTTTTGTTTCTTTTGGGGGGAGAAGGATTATGAGTGTTTAGTTTATTAAGCATATTGAATCATTCTAATGGTGTGTGTGTGTTTGTTTGTTTGTTTTGGGAGTAGGCACTGGCTTTGTAGTGGATGCCTTCCAGTATGGGCTGATCGATGGCATCACCTGCTACTTCCTGTCCCATTTTCACTCGGACCACTACGGTGGACTCACGAAGGGCTCTATGCTACCCATCTATTGCAACAAGGTAGCAACCTCCTCTCTAGTGAGGTACATGGTGGTCTGAGCTGACTATCTACTTGTTTGTGGTGCCTGACTCTCCTGTGATGGTCACATCAGCTGTCTGGTTATAGCTCGGCACTCCTACAGGTGAGTGTCTCACTGCTGTCTGTCATACCAGATCACTGGTAACCTGGTGAAAGCCAAGCTGCGGGTGGAGGAACGGTACATTCATATTCTCCCAATGAACACTGAGGTGCTTGTGGAGGGTGTGCGGGTCGTGCTGCTGGATGCCAACCAGTGAGTATCAGCCACTGCATTCTCAGCACATGTGCATAGATACCATTTTTGGTAAGCTTCTATGTGATCCAATTGCCTACTTGCTTAATTATCATGCTGCTCTTAACCTGCTCAGCTGTACAGACTCACACTCCTACCTCCCACTCACTTGTGGGGGTTTCATCCTGGAATCCTCCCTTAGAGCATGTATGTCATGCAGCATGGTGACCGGTTATGCTTCCTCTGTTGAGCAGAGTGGATGTTTCACTGTGTGGTGACCATGGTTACACTTCCTCGCTCTCAGCTGTCCGGGTGCAGCCATGTTCCTGTTCCTGCTAGCTGACGGGCAGACCGTCCTGCACACAGGTGACTTCCGGGCTGACCCATCTATGGAGCGCTACCCAGATCTGCAAGGCCGCAAGGTGCAGACTGTTTATCTGGACACCACGTGAGTGAGCCTGCATGAGTGCTGTGGTCTGGACCCACAGTGTCCTGCCATCCAAACACCAGGCACAATCACTGGAGTAATGCGATTTAAGTCTCGATGAAGGGTGTGTGGTTTTATTAAAACCTCTCCGTATAGGTACTGCAGTCCAGAGTACGCCTTCCCCCCCCAACATGAGGTCATCACATTTGCTGCCAACGTGACCTTTGAGCATGTGACCCTACATCCCCGCACGCTGGTGGTGTGTGGTTCCTATTCTGTGGGTAAGGAGAAGGTATTCCTGGGTAAGTGCTATAGCCTGGGTGGGGGGGGCTTGGGACCCTCAGCCAAAGGGGATTCTCACTAATGTGTGTGTGTGTGTGTGTGTGTGTGTGTGTCCCCTTGCACAGCTCTGGCAGAGGTGCTTGGCTGTAAAGTTGGGATGTCTCGGGACAAATTCATCACCATGAGCTGCCTAGAGTCGGACCAGGTCTCCCAGCTCGTCACCACAGACTGGCACTCTGCCCAGGTCCATGTGCTGCCCATGAGGCAGGTCAACTTCAAGGTCTGTCGTGTTGCCGTCTCAGACATTTACCTCGCGGCCTGTTCCATCAGCCATGTGCAAGATGGAAGTGTCCTCATTTGGATACTTTGTGTGTTTGGTGAGGGGACTAGCTCTGTCGCCATCCAAATTCCAGTAAGGGATACTGATGAGGGTCACCACTCTACTTGGTAGCCTTGTGCCTCCATCTCCCAGTGCTCAGTCTGGACCAGGTGCTCTCTTGACTTCTGCTGCTTCCAGGGCCTGCAGACTCACCTCAGGAGGTTCTCTGGGACCTATGATCAAGTCCTGGCCTTAAAGCCCACTGGCTGGAGTTTCTCCAGTCAGGCTGCGGGTTTGGAAGATACCCAGCCCCTGGTCAAGGACAACATTATCATCTACGGTGGGTGTGCAAGGGATCATTTTAAGAGTTATAGCGTTTAAAGTGACGCTCTCTAGATGACTTGTGCTTGATCAGTCTCTGATCTGTAAGCTTTTTCTTACCAACCGTCTCGTCTGCCAGAAATCCCGTACAGCGAGCACAGTAGCTATGTGGAGCTGAAGCGCTTCATCCAGTGGCTGAAGCCAGAGAAGATCATCCCCACTGTGAATGCGGGCAGCTGGGCAAGCCGTAAGCCCATGGAGCAGAACTTTAGAGCCTGGAGGGCAGAGCTTGTGGCTGGTAGAGGCAGACCTGGGACTCTGTGAACATTGGCAGAGTGGGTGGGATTACTTCAGAAACTGTTAATGTGGATGAAACACGAGAGCTACAGGGAGGGTTCATCAGGCAATCACCCCCATGTGGCGCTAGTGAATCTGTGTGGTGTGAGTTCCCCTGGAGGAGAGCTGCTGAATGCCTGAATTGGCAGGGAACTGGTTCTTCTGCTGCTTGTTTTTAAGTTTTTCTTGTTCTGTAAGAAGTCTGATGCTGCTGTAATCACAAGAGTTTTTAAAATGGAATTTCCATTAAAGTAAATGGGTTTTGTACGTCCTATTAGTGTGTAGACTTTCTAACCCCTAGGAACACTAAACACAGCAAGCTTGCTGCACAGTGTGCATTTGTGTGTGTACCTTTCTGAAATGGTTAGGACATTCCTCAGGCTAGCAGGATAGGACCATGATGCTTCTGTTAACCTCTAGTTCAGGTGGGACAACCTGCATTCTGACCCCCCCTCAAGCTTGCTCTCAGCTGTATGTGTATTGAATTGGAATCAAACTGGAATCCGTTTACTCACTAAATGCAGAGAGTATGCAGGAATTTGACCTGGTGTTAGTGCTGCAGGAGATAGGCTGTCAAAAAATGTAAAAGCGAAAAATAAAAAGGCAACAACAATTAAAAAAATTACATTTTAAGTGCCGTGTTTGTAAACGGGGCTTGACCGCTTTTTTTTTTTCTTCACTCCTGTAAAGTCCCATGTACACAAGGGTCAAATTAGCTGAGGAGAATGAGTCATAAAACTACCATCACAAAAGCCACACATGAAAAGTTAAAGTGGTGAAAATATAACAATTCCAGTAATAACATTAGGGATCTTGCGGCTAATGCTGCTTGGACCCCTAATAATGGGACCTTTCTGTAAACAATCTATGACCATGAACATGCAGGTAATTCACTTAAGGCTCTGCAGCAGAACCCATATTTTTCTGCACAGCGAATGTAACATTTTCCTTGGGTTTCGTGTGTTTGTGGGCGTATACACAATCACTATGGCCCACTTCTGATTGGTGGACATGATTGCCACGTGAAGAGCACGGCACTGCTGATTGGTCAGACTGGCTGTCACACAGGGAGGACGGAATGAATTTGCAAAACTATTCTCACGGCAGTTTTAAACCCTGGGTCAGACTTGTGGAGCACTGATGGTGAGGGGGGCAGATGGGTAACTGCCAAGTTGAGCCTGCTGCTTCTTGTTTGGTATATTTGTAATCCAGTCACTGATGGGGTGTGGCAACTACAGATACAGCAACTTAGTGCACAGAAGGCCGGGGAGGATAGTGTGGAGCAAGATGGCGTAGGCGAAAAGGCAGTGTCGCTACTGGTCCTGAGCATTAATTTGTTTGCAATGCAGGTCATGGAAGAAGTTCCTTGCAATGCATCTTAACCCAAAGTGTTTTATTTCTGTCAGGTTGCCAGATATTCTGTGATTGCTCAAAAGGCACAGATGAGGGGCAGGTCCCCGCTGATGTTGCATCCAATCCTGGTTGAGATAAAACGGAATAGCCACACTATATTGGTCCCCAAGGGGAAATTCTCTTTTTGCCTACCCAATCTTGCTCTTCGTGAGACACACAGACTCCTGTACAAGTGAGAGCAATATTCGGGTTTGCAGCATAGGGTCGTCTTCTGGCTTTAATATTATTTATTGGCCTGGTGTATTGCTGCCCTCCATCTCTGTCTCAAACGTGCTACCTCCATTCACTGAGGAGAGGCACACATCTTTCATGCATGGGGAGGTGGAGCCTTGACCTGATTTAAACCCCATCCATTGCTTAATGGATTGGCCTGGCCCTTGATAGACTGACTGGGATCCCGCCTCCGTGGTCTCAGTAATTGTTGCTTGCATTGAGAAAGCCTTTTCCTTTCCGTGAGTTGAAAGAGGTTATTTAAAGCACATATGAATATGAAGCTTTTGATGCTGAAGGCCATCTTTTGTTCTTGTTTAAAATGTAATCGTGATGTTTTTCGGGGGACTAAAAGCCTTGATGGTTCAGTATAGTGTGCGCACAGACTCCCTGGTGGAAAGGCCAGGTTGCCAGCAGCACTGATGGACCCACTGGTGCGTGGAGCGGGCGCCACAGGTGGCATTGACTCTGAATCTTCCCATGATGGAGTCTGGGTGCATTAGCTTTTGCTGTCCTTCCCCCCCTCCCCTGTGTTTATGATTAGGAAGCTTGTCGTTTGCACTGTGCCTTAGCACAGGATGGAGGTACTGTCTATTTCTGAGTAGGGGCTTTTCTCGTTGACTGGAGAAGGGATTTCCCAGTCGGTGACTAGAAGGCTTTAAAAGGTGTCATATGCCTTCTTTCATCCCTGTCCCAGGAATGCCTGACTCATTAATGATTCTACACCCACACGTTTCAAACTTTTATTAACTTATGTTTACAGGAACTAGTGCCAAGTCATGATACAAAGGGCAAGAAAAGGGCCCGACACCTAACAGTTGTGATAAATACTGGATTGCATGGATAAGTGAGTGGTGTTCGGATGACTGCTGTCATTAGGAGCAGGAAGTCTCAATGGAAGTTGGGAGTCAGTGAATCTGCCAGCCAATCAAACAGGCTGCCCTAGCGTCAGGGTCCCCAAGAGGCTTGACCCTCTTCTGTTTTAGCTTGGAGCTGCTTCATAACAGTGCCTATAATAGTGCTCGGTTTTTTATACGTTTTTCCATAACTTCACAGCTGTGTAAACCGCATGTTTGCTGCAGGACCGAGTCAGCCTCGGGTACAGGTAGTGGCATGGTGACGTAAAGGTGGAGGGGGGTGCCCTCTGCTTTCCATCCGCCATGCCTGCCTTTCCGGGGCTGATGATCGCTGCTCACTCTCATGCAGGTGCAGAGGGGCCAGGACGGCAAATCCTAGCCTTTCTCACAGGAGCAACTGCCAGGGTGGAAGCTTGAGGACCCTGGGAGCCTGAGCAGGGTCACTTCGACCTGAGGAGAGAGAGCAGACCAGTGTGTCAGTGCAGAGTGTGTATGGTGTCTGTGTACGTGTGAGTGTAGGTAGGGTTTGGTGAGGAGAGATGGTAGACTGGCGTGTGAGTGCCTGGGTGTGTATGGGGCCTGTGCTAATGTGTGTGCATGAGTGGGGAATTGGCGTCGGTTTTCTGGGTGGGTGTACCTTCTCCTTCATAAGCTTGCCCAGAAACATTTGCACTTCAGCCGCACAGTCCGTTTTCATGTCATTCACAGCTAGGATCTGGTCACCCTTGTGGAAGACGCAGGTCGATCCAGAAGGGGGATTCCACTCCCTGACACTGGGTGGAGTGGGGCGGGGGAGGTCAGCTGTGTAGCCTTTATTGAAAGCTACAGTATAGTATGCAGCCATTTACATACACCATAAAGTCCCTTTGCTCATACCCAAAAAAGGACATGAAGGAGGGGCTTGAAAGAGAAGTGAGAAGCTGGGTTGCCAGACTGAGAGATGCATCTGATCA
>JAODKN010000042.1:589166-609565 GCA_026774425.1 Petrocephalus zakoni | reverse complement strand
TGAGTTCTACATTATATACATCTGTAAATCATATACTTCTACACCACTTATACCCTCTATGTGTTGAGTTCTACATTGTGCCTGTTACTGTTGGCAGTTTGAACCAGACTCTTACAGGGATCTGATGGCCCGCAGCAAAGGACCCCATACTCCTAACCCTCCCCAACAGGACCTCCCAGGGACATGATCTTATGCCTTTCCCAGGTACGCAAAACATATGTAGACTGTTTAGGGAAACTCAAATGACCCCTCCAGTGTCTTTGTGAGGGTGATGAGCTGAGCCAGCATTCCATGAGCAGGATGGAATCTGCATTGTTCCTCCTGGGTCTGAGGTTTGACCAACGGACAGACCTACTTCTCCAGTACCCTGGCATAGATTTTCTCAGGGAGGCTGAGGAGTGTTATCCCCCTGAAGCTGGAGCACATCCTCCAGTCCCCTTTCTTAAAGATTGGGACCACCACCCCAGTCTGTCAATTGAAAGGCACTGTCCACAACCTCCATGCAATGTTGAAGAGACTTGTCAGCTAAGACAGTTTTTCTGAGAGTGTCTGCTGTGTGTGGCTAGCCTTCCCCAACCGTCAAGAAAGCAGCTGCTATGTGTGGCAGACCTTCCCCATCTCTTCACAGAGTGGCTGCTGTGTGTGGCAGGCTTTCCCCAACCCTCCATTGAATGACTGCTGAATATGGCAGGCCTTCCCCAACCCTCAAGAGAGTGGCTGTTGTGAGTGGCAGGCCTTCCCCAACTCTCCATAGGGCAGATGCTGTATGGCAGGCTTTTCCGAACCCTTCACAGAGTGGCTGCCGAGTGTGGCAAACCTTCCCCAACACTCCAGAAAGTGGTGGCTGAGTATGGCATTCCTTCCCCAATCCTCCAGACAGCAGCTGCTGTGTGTAGCTGGCCTGCCTCAACTCTCCAGAGAGCGGCTTCTGTGTGGCAGGCCTTCCTCAATCCTCCAGACAGCGGCTGCTGCGTGTGATGGGCCTTCCACAACCCTCAAGAAAGTGGCTGCTGTATGTGGCAGGCCTTCCCCAGCCCTCCACAAAGCAGCTGCTGTGTGTGGCAGGCCTTCCTCAACCCTCCAGCGAGCAGCTGTTGTGTATGGGAGTCCTGCAGTCCTTCCCAGCCTCACAGGCCTCAGTAGCTCATCTTTTTTTACCAGTCCCTCAGTCACTCAAAGCAAGTTTTTTTTCTGCTTTTATACTTATGTATTCATTTATTTGTATTTATTTTTGTCATATCCAAGACAATAAAGACATTAATCTTTTAACTCAAACCGGGGAATGTAAACATGACTTTGTGAGGCAGACCCTGTGTGTCACGCCTTTGACAGTGAAGCCTCGAGTTGTTTTGAAGACCGCAGGTCTTTGAGAAACGTCTCTTCTGACAGTGGGGTTGAGAGAGGTTCAAAGGGCATCGACACGGCAGGATGCAGCGTGCTCCTGGAGTGGGACATGTCTTTCATTCTATAAGGTGCTCAGGGGAGAGGTGCTTAGCGCACAACAATCAATTTACCCACATAAAATTTAAATTAATCTATACTAACGGTGTGGAAATATGAGCCCGAGCTTCTCGGCGTGTCTTTCCCTGGCCAGGTTCACCACACGGCTCTCAGTAGGTTTCATTATCGCATCACCAGATACAGGCTTCTCTGTTTGCGAGCTCATACACTTGCATTCTACATCTATTTCTCTCCATCCTGGGAGCTCTTCTGAGACTGTCCAGAGGCAGTCTGACCCGTATGCTGTGATTTCTCTTTCGGAATGGCTGAGTTGGAGGAATTCCTTGAGGAGAAAGGGAAGACGTGATCACAAGTAGATCACAGCATCATGTTGGGAACGTCGTGGTATTTCCGTCGTTATGTCGTGGCATAACAGCAACATCCATCCATTGCCTGAAACCGCTTTAAGTATTCAGGGTCGTGAGGGGGGTCCGGAGTCTTTCCCGGAGGCTAAGGGTGCAAGGGTGCATTTTGGATTGTGGGGGGAAACTGGAGTACCCGGAGGAAACACCATGATGACACGGGGAGAACATGCAAACTCCACACACATATGGTGCCCCTCTATAACAGTGACAGTCTGTTATAATGTGACCACCACCTGCTGCTTGTGACTCCGTCAACCCAGTAACTGTAATCTACTGAAACACTGTAAGTGAGCGCAGTAACGAAAGATGCCTGAAACAGGAGCAGAAATATGGACAAACTACAAATCAAGAAACTTGAGGCACTCTCCCGGATTGTGCCTATCTAGAGGACATCTGTTGTATGTTAACCCAAGAGTCAAAGACAGCCTCTCTGTGAGTAGTTTGGAAACACAGAGAGGAGTTACAGGGCACTACTTTTCACCAGGCTTTTTATTTTGACTGCCAGTAGGTTTTTAAAGAAAACACGTGCGTGTTTGATAACAGCCTGACATTTGACAGTTTGTTCAGACCAATCAGCTGCTGTTTCATGTCGACTGCTGCGATGCGAGCGAGGTTGGCTCATCCTGCTGCAGTGCTGCCCATGCTATCAAACACAATGCCGGGGTCTCCATCTCTGCTTCGGCAGCTCCTCAAAGCATGGTCCAGGAGGCCACCCCACAATGCTGAAGGCTGGAATCTCAAGCATTTGCCTTAATGTCACAGCAACACAGTCAAAACGTTCTGCTTAATAACCACAATTACCAGAGGCTAATTCTCTTTACTTTGACGTGCCGTGCAGACACACATCCCTCGCTGTCCCACCCATGATCACTCACGTGCCTAATGCCTTCGCGGAGACATAAGAGCACTTCCCTGAGTGCTGGTCTTTTCCTCTTCCTGTTCCTCCTTGATGATGACTAGGAGAAAAGAGGAGACCATTGCTCAGTTATCGATGTCTTGACAGGTGCCATGATCCAGTCACAGAGGAAAAGCATGAAGCAATAAGCCTTCCACACAGGACCTGACAGGACCTGTTACCCAATGACAGCAGGGCATAACCAACGAGATTCTCATACGCAACGGGGAAATAAAGTTGTAATCCAGGCAACCCTGACAACGGGGAGAGATCCGCAAGGTGCATGAAGCACCTTCCACCAACTCCAGAAGAACAAACGCAACCTACACATAGCATCTGACCAAAACCTCCGTAATGTATTTTCTCAGGACTCCAGAGCCTGCTTCAGGCCGCAAAACCTGCTCCACCACTGCAGGGCCTGCTTCGGGACCTCAGACCTTGCTTCAGGGGATCAGGCTGGACTGAGGGAGGTTGATGTCAAGGCACATTTAGTGTTGTATTCCTTCATAGGCAACATCTGGGTTTTCTCGGGGTAAGAGGAGGCAGAAGACACTTCTTCATGGGGCTCTGTGAGGATGAGTCAGCCCAAATGAGAAATCCATAGACCTACTTAGAGCCTAACAAATGTCCTGTTTAA
Source organism: Petrocephalus zakoni (assembly GCA_026774425.1). Classification (NCBI taxonomy): domain Eukaryota; kingdom Metazoa; phylum Chordata; class Actinopteri; order Osteoglossiformes; family Mormyridae; genus Petrocephalus; species Petrocephalus zakoni. The sequence continues at coordinate 606,168 of JAODKN010000042.1, read as the reverse complement.
GTGATGATAGGTCAGTCTAGCCTGGGAGTGTTTTTAATAATGTCCAAGATGAAGGGATAATGATGTTGATGATGTCAAGGTGCAGTTGTGGGATCAAGTGAAACTGTTCGGCCCTGGAGCTTAAGGAGAGGAATCAAGAAGATCAAGAACGGATCCCTTAATGGACACCAGAATCTTGTGTACCAACAGTGTAAGGAAGGTGTCCATCTTCATATTCTTATTTTGGTGTCAGTAATCAATGAGGAACCTCCAGGAACCATCTGGATACTGAAACCATTGATGGGGTCCAAGACGAAGTAGCTCAGCTCCCAATGGAGTAGTTCTGGATCCTAATATCTGGTCCATAAACATTCCTCTGGCCTTTGGATCTCGTCTCCATTGTTCCTCTAATTCTTAAAGGATCCAGGAAAGCCAGATGTCACCTTCTACCCGATGTTTGCAGAACTCAAGACAGTTGGAATGACATCCTCAAGTATAGGTTTTATCTACACAAACTCCTCACAAGCCTGTGTGAAAGATCACCTCATTTTTGGTTAAAGTCTAGAAAATTCAGTTTCACTGGCAAGAATTGCGAAGGCAGCAGGGAATAGATTCCCACCTGGGTCAAGGGGTGTTGCTGTTCTACACCTGTTCTGCCGGCTATTGATCAGGCTACATAAGTTGAGCTCCATCCACCAATTTTCATCTTTCTTTTCCAAAGTCTGACAGCTTACATCGCAAAATTTCTGCACGCGCCTTAAACTCCCATAATGCAATTTTACATTCCATGGCACATTGCTAAACAATATGAACATCAACTAACTCCTGACTCAGGTTGATGATTCTTTCTATAGTCCTCCCCTTTGTTTGCTGCACTGACATCTGCTCACCCATATGGTTCTCCTCCTCATCCTCAGACAGCTAGGTTCTGCTCCCAAAATCATTCATCGGTGTGAGCAGCCTGCCAGCATAGGTATTCACACTGGGCAAAACCCCATTGACTCTGGTAGGCTCACTGCCTTCATTCATGGCTGTAGCACAGCACACAGCATATTTACAGGAGTATCTGGCAGGGGGTAAGCATAGTGCAACTGGAGGCGACAACCAGTAATTTAAGCATCAAACTAATTATCTCCCTCCAGGTCCTCCTGTTTCAGTACTAAACTTGCACCTCAAAAAGGATTGTGCCCTTGTAGAGTATAAAAATTTCAGCACCCCAGGCATTTTGGAGGATATATATGATGCTCCTGGGTTCAAGTTTTCAGGTCCACATCTTAGTAACTCTAAGCCAGCTCTGAAGCTAACGTTCCACCGCAGAGCCGAACTCCACCATGGCACCATGCCGCTCCTGAGAGCCCGAGGTGGAGTACCTTCTCTTCCAGCGGCTGGAGCAACGTGGTCCACAGCTTAAGTGAAGCTTCCCATCGTGCTGAATTCTACACGTGGGATTTAATTAAAAAAAGGTGAGTGCTGTTAATTTCAGATCTAACGTCAGAGTGGCGCGCGCGGGGGCTGAATGTGCGGGCGGCTTCCTCTCATCTTGCCACGGCACATTAATCAGAGGTAAGAACAATGTGGCAGCGAGAAGCACAGTGTCCCGTTTCGGATAAGACATCTTCCGCTCATGATCCGGCTTACTGAGGCGTCCTCTCTTATCATCATGAAAGATATTTTTGAATGTGTTTAAAAACAATGATAAAAAAGCAAACATATGGGCCTGTATGGATGATTCCGGTATGGAGGGGCTCCTATACACGGCCGTATCTGCAAAGCCTTCATCCAGACTGATGGGACCATATGCTCGCCCATCCTGGTGGCCGCGACTCTTCGTTTCCATGGCGTTTCCGCATGTAGAGCAGTGTGCTTTATCTCTGCGTCTTCGCAAAGAGCTTCCCCAGCAGCCTCGACATCCGTGTGTTGTGTTCCATCCCCAGCACCGTGCCTCTGATCTGTGCTCATTGTGTAACATTGGAAAATAGAGCATTTTCTCTGCGCCTCTGTCTCTCTCAGCTTACGTTCAGTATTGACTGTTTGCGTTTTAATGTTGTGGAGCAGCCCCGGGCGGGTGCTCCGGGTTGGAGGAGGGGTGTTTTTTTTTTTCTTGACACACTTACGCCCCCGCTGTGAACTTGTGCTCCCAGCTCTCCCATAAGAACCACTAAGAGCACCTCCCTAACCGGGAGCTTTATGAAAGCCAGCACCCAGAACACACACGCGCGCATACACACACACACACACACACACACACACACGTATAAATAAACACACACATACACACACGTATAAACAGACACAAATACATACACAAATAAACACATGTACATATAAACATTCGCACGTGTAAATACACACACAAATAAATTAACACACACATAGTTATAAGTAAAAACGTATAAATAAGCACACACCAAGGTGTAAATAAACATATATACATATAAACAACCACATACAAATAAACACACATATAAATACATTCATAAAAACATGTATAAATAAACACGCACAGGTATAAATAAACACACAGACACGGACAAATAAAAACACGCACATATAAGCACATTCCTGTTTAAATAAATACATATATGTACAAACAAACACACACACACACACACACACACACTAAATAAACATTTGTGTATAAACATACATATACAAATAAACATACATATAAATAAATGCACAGATGTACAAAGGAAGACATGTACAAATAAATTTAGATACAAACAAACACACATACATGTAAAATCATTTGAAGAAACACACACAGACCTATAAACACACACACACAGATATAAATACACACATTCATAAAAACACTTATAAATAAACACACAATCATATGAACACACACAGATACTTATAAATAAATGCACAGAGTTATGCACAAATAAATATAATTAATAATAATACACTTATGATCAGACTCGGGAATGGCTATTTTATTTACAGTATTACAGTATTTGTGAATATCCTGTAATGAGCACTGAAGTTTTGTTCATTAAAAATAATGGTCACACAAAATTGCATCTGGCATTACTTGTGACATTGTTGTCAGTGGTGGGGATCGTGTGATATGAGCGTGAGTTCGGTATGTTTCTGCTATCCCAGGGTAACGCAGACGGTCTTCTGGGGAACAGGAGACCTAGAGGAAGTTCGCTGAAGCGGTGGGCGATTCGGGCGGGCCCTCTGGTCTAGTGGAGGTCAGCACTCGGCACCTTCAGCTCCGCTAACGAGGCCTTGGATCCACACTGCCGGTGGGGGTGCAGTGCGCTGCCCGTGCCTAGACGCTCGGCCCGCACCTGTGCTGCAACTCCGCTCGAATGCGCCGATACACACACTGCTTGCTAAATATAAATATTCAGTGTGCAGTGCAGTGCACCGCAGTGCTGCCTCTGCAGGGGGGCTCCGTGCCGCTCTGTATTTAAAGCGCGCGGAGGCGGGGCTATGCCCACTGCTGGAGGCTGCAGTGCTTCCAGAACACGGCCAGCCCGCACTCGGCCCTTTTGATGAGCTGCAGCCCTCAGCGTGACACCGGCACACCGAGTCTTCCCCGTTACCCCGTCCATTCAAAGCCTTTCCAGCAAGTACAAATTAAACAAGCGCCCCCCCTGGTAGTCAGAGGGAACAGACGAAACCTAGAGAAATGACCAAACAGACGAAAAAGATGACTGTCCCTTAATGTAGAGAGATACCAAAGAATCTGTAGCCGTATCTGCCCCTTAGAATGCTGGAAATTCACCGCCCCCCCCCCCATGCCGTGGAGGCCCGTAAGAGGCAGACCTTCGTCCCTGACCTGAGGCAGTTCGCCAAAGGTGCGTGCCTCCTGCCGCTGGTCTTCTGAAGCTGAGAAGCTCTGTGTTGGAGGGACAGTATTGATCTGCTGCTCGATGACGGGTCACTGACCCTGTCCCCCCCCCGGACTCTCTGCTCGCGGTCCCCGGCTTTACCGCTCCGCCGGACACCTGGGGGCATTGAGGGGGCCGCCGCAAATGAGCTCATCATGGCTTAGTGAGCCCCCCACCCCCACGCTGCACCCGACGGCTGACAAATGTCAGGGTGACTTGTGTGAGGTTTTTTGAATTTATTTATTAATTGAACTGGTTAATTAGGTCCCTGAGGCATGCTGGCTAATTGCAAGCTGTGGATCTGGAAAGGAGACAGAGGGAAAACAAAAGACAAATACACAAATACTCACAGACACACAGATACACACACAAATACACACACACACACACACACACACACATACAGGCAGATACACACACACATACAGGCAGATACATACACACACATACAGGCAGATATACACACACAGATGCATACACACACACACACACACACACACACAGATGCATACACACACACACATACAGGCAGATACACACACACACCTACAGGCAGATATACACACACACCTACAGGCAGATACACACACACACAGATGCATACACACACACACACACACACACAGATGCATACACACACACACACAGGCAGATATACACACACACCTACAGGCAGATACACACATACACGCAGATACACACAGACAGGTACACACAGATACATATACACACACACAGATACAGACAGATACACACACAGACGCGGACACACACACACACACACACACACACAGATACAGACAGATGCACACATACAAACATAAACACACAGATACACAAGACAGACACACAGATACAGACACACACACAGAAACAGACACATATTGACACACAGATGCACACAAACACACATATAAACACAGACACACACACAAACATGCATCTATATCTTTATGGGGACCCTCCATTCATTTCTATGGGCATAACTCTAATCCCAATGTCAATCTTGCCCAGCCCTAACCTTAACCATCAGTAACCAAACTAAATACAAGACTTTTGGCATTTTTACTTTTTTGATTGCATCCGCAGATTTTCATAAAATTTAGGTTATTCAAATGGGGACATGAAAAAACGTCCCCAAAAGTAAGTAAGTTTCAGGTTTTACCGCACCTTTGGGGACATTTTGGTCCCCAAATGTGATCTATGCAAACCTACATATACACACATACATACATGCAGAGACACACATATACGCACACACTTGGAGACCTATACACACTCGGACACACACATACACACACACACTCGCACGTCAGCTCTTTCTCTGTCACTGTTCTCCCTCCTCTCCCTGCCTTAACTCCCTTTTGCATAATTTCCTGACCTGCCAAATGCTGTGGGCCCTTGATGTGCTCAGCAGTGAGGAAGAGACCAGCCACCAAACCTGCCATAGTCCCAGGAGCATCTGTCTCGGGAAAATCAATCACTTAAAAACACATTCATTAAGTTTGTACCAATTAGCAGCTACGACTTAGCAAACATCCATCCCTGCTTCCCTTTGAAAATGTCCCTAAAACAAATACACCCCTGCCCCCCCCCAGAAAGACTCTCTCATGGCAACATGCTTCTGGCGTGATTCTAAATCCTTCAATGGGAGCTCCATAAGCCTCCCCGCTCTTTCCTCCATATATCGAGAAGTCTTCTCCGTCCCCAAAATCAGAGGGACGCCATCGGGACCATTTGGGGGGTCAGGGGTCCCGAGGAGCGTCGGTCGGGTGGGACGCGGTTGGAGCCGATCGGGGGGCCGGAGGAGTGTCGGCCGGGTGGATGGAGGGTGGGATGCGGTCGGGGCCGATCGGGGGGCCGGAGGAGCGTCACTCTGACTGTCAAAATAAAAAGCTCAGATACTTTGATGTGATGGTTTTATTTTCTAAATTTCCCCCCCCCCCCTACACATACCCACACCACCCCCTCCAAAGCCACAGATTCTGGCTTGACACTCAGAATAGCTCGGCACTTAGGGGTCCCCGCACTCGTGTCTCGTCCAAGTGAGGTGCAGCTGGTGTGGGGGCGGGGGGGGGCTAGTGGTGTGTGGGGCTCACCTCCAGAAATTCACTAAGGGAGGCGCCAAGCAATGGAGGGGGCGGTCCGTTGGGCGGGTTACCTCCAGAAACTTAGTAAGGGTGGGGCCGAGCAGATGAGGGGTGGTCTGTGTATGTGTGGGGGGCTTACATCCAGTAACTCAGTAAGGGTGGGGCTGAGCAGCATAGGGGCAGTGTGTGTGAAGGGGCCGGCAGGGATTGAAAGGCTGGGTTGTTAAGCTGCATTCCCACATCATTTAGGAAAAGGATCTCCCTTGGCTGCTCTGGGCACAGTTACAGCTGCCGGTGACATGGTGCCACTCACAGCAGCCCGTTAGCCACGGAGGGTGGAACAAGCATCATCTCAGCGCTGATTCCCAAACACTGTCACCACCAGCTGCGTGTCATGCCAGGCAGATATATGTATGTGTCAGGGTGTAATGTTTTAAAGTGTGTGGCCCCTTTAAGGTGCTGTCCTCCTGGCTCTGAGGATCGATCACCTTGTTATTGACATAACCCCTGAATGTGTGCTTCAGCTATCGATAACTGGCACTCTCTCTCCACAGATCAAACAGCCACCACCGCCTTTCATGTTTGTAAACAGTATTGATTTGCATAATAACCTCAAAATTAGTACCTGGAATTAGGCAAGGACAAAGCTGTGTAAAGCGCTGTGGTTTGGCCAGCAGAGGGCATCATCTCAAAGTGTGCTGATAAGAGGGCTTCACAGCCCAGGGTGACCAGAGAGCTGATTTTGGCATTGGATGGGCAGAGACATCACGTCGGCAAAGTCGCAATGATGTGTGCGTGGAGCCATGACCGATTCCTAAATGTGACCACAGGTTGCCACTTTCTTCCACGGAAGACCTTTAACCACCTGGGAGTCGTGCGATGAGGCTGGAGCAAGGTGCTTTGGTGATCAGTGGGATGACATCACTCTGCTTCTTTGAATAAATGCTGTGTGCAGCTGGCAGGCCAGAGCAGCAGAGCTGAGTAAAAGACACAGAAAGAGAGACACAGCCATTAGAGTGGGCCCAGGCGTTCCATTTGTCAGGCACTATGCATCTGGAGCGGCATCCCGCTGGTGTGTATCTGGCATTGCGCCTGGAGGGCGTGGCTGCATGCCCACGGGCCCCTGCTTCAAGATGCCAATGCCACATACAAATATCTGGAGTAAGAGAGGGTGATGCAGCTAATGTACTTCGCGCTGGTCTTGAATTGAAATATTGAATGTGAAAGAAGCTAGCAGGTCAAAAATATTGCGCATTCTGTAGGTATCACTCTGTGCATCCTGATGACGTCACTCTGTGCATCCTGAAGGTGTCACTCTGTGCATCCTGAAGGTGTCACTCTGTGCATCCTGATGACGTCACTCCGTGCATCCTGAAGGTGTCACTCTGAAAATCCTAAAGATGTCACTTTGAAAAGCTGCACAGCTACAGCCTGCTGAAGCCAGCACACGTGCTTGGAGATCCTTCACTGCTTACGAAGTGCTGACACAAGCTCCTGAAAGGATTAGGACTCTGTGAGGTAAACGCCTTCCCTCCAAGGTCTTTGCAGGAATAAGTTCCAGATGTTAGAACGATACGTAGTAAGAGTGTTTTCCCATCATGGAATGAATGAAACATTTATGCAGGAGCTGTATCTAGCCAGATCTGACTGTGATCTACAGCATCTGCTGCTTACACTCAGACACTGTTATACTGAGCAGAACCACTATGCCTGCCAAAACCCGAGCAGCGCGTCCACAAACCTGGTCCAGATTATCACATTGTCCTTCCTAAAGTATTCAGCAGAGTCGAACTTCCTGGCTCCAGTCCCACAACAGATGTGCAGGAGGTACCCAACGGTGACAAGAAGGACAAGGATCTTCACCAGCAAACTATAAATTAATAACTGTTTTCAGTCATGAGCAGCCCAATGCCTCACTGTTTTTAAAATGAAGGGAATCTCATTGTCTTAGATGCACATTTAGGCCAACTGGATACAGCTAAAAACAACGTTTACAGATACAGAAATGTAACTTTACTCATGGCACAAAATTATACGTAACAGACACTCAGATGGTGTTAAAAGCAGACCGTATCAGGATGAGTTTAAATTAAGCTTCCTACACATATTTCCTACAGAATGACTGAAGAAGAGGAGAGACATGCTCCATCTACAGGAACGAGAGAAGGAGAGGAGGGATATACTGCATCTACAGGAATGAGAGAAGGAAAGGAGGGATATACTGCATCTACAGGAATGAGAGAAGGAGAGGAGGGACATACTGCATCTACAGGAATGAGAGAAGGAGAGGAGGGACATACTGCATCTACAGGAACAAGAGAAGGAGAGGAGGGACATACTGCATCTACAGGAACAAGAGAAGGAGAGGAGGGACATACTGCATCTACAGGAAGGAGAGAAGGAGAAGAGGGACATACTGCATCTACAGGAAGGAGAGAAGGAGAGGAGGGACATATTTCATTCTGTCTTGCCTAGACACACAATTTAGTAAACTCCAGAACATAAAGCAAGCAACCTAATTAAACTGACAATCGTGTTTTTCCATACTTTCCATTTCACAGAATTAATGGGCTAGCGTTTGCTGATATATGATTTTAATATTTAGCTGTGGGCCTGCAGATCGGTGTCATCTTGTAGCTGTGCTATCTTTTATTACCAGTTTGTCTTTTTGGAGCACTGACTTACTCGCATTATTGATAACACTGCCCTGCCTGGGAAGGCGCTTATCTTCCAGGCCGATAAAAAACAGCAGCGTGGCGGCGATACTGAGCGCCTCACCCCTAGGCAAATATAAAGATGCTATCTGCTCCAGTGGGTGAGCGGGGGGCCGGGTGAGGAGGCGCATACAGAGCAGGCCGCTCCGGCCCCCTCTCAACAAGTCGCCGGGTCCAGAACAAAGCCGCCGGTGGACGGTGCCACCCAGGCACCCCCCGCACGCGGGCTGATGAAATGCGCAAAGGCTATTGGAAATCGTGTACTTGGCATGCCAAAATAAGCATGCTAGTAAGTAATGGACTAAGCATAATACAAAAAAGTAATAATAATAGTAATAATAATAAATATAACGGTGAGAGGAGCCAAAGCCCCGCATCACTGCCTGCCTGAGGATTAAGCGCGTGAGCCGGTTCCCACCCTATTTGCTCACTGCGGCTACTCCAGGTCAATGCGAGCAGCTCTCAGTGGTTGACTTATCAGCACACGTTACCGCGTGTGGCCCCCGGTGCGATGTGCCGCGTGCCTCGTTTCATGATCCATAGCTGCGGCATGTGTCACCTTTTCATATGATAAGCATGGATGCTCTACCAGGAAACACAGTCTTTATTTGCTGTCAACTAGTGGCTGGGCCCAGGGCTCCAGCCGGGCTCTTCTGGGGTGATCTCCCGTGCGGCCCGTCGTGATCTTATTTCTGCAGCTGCCCCGATCTGCACAGGCACATTAATCACCCCACATTTGTCGGCACTACTTTTTGCCTGTTGACACAACTCACAGCAACACCACAAATTGACAGACTCTTCTGGTGGATAAAAATAAGTTCTATAGTTTATTTTGGGTAATTTTTTGTTTCGTAAGTATCACAATAATACTCGCAGAAATTTCACATGTTGCAAAATGCCATTTTTCAGTCAAGGCATTCGGCTTACAGGCAGAGCAAGGCCTCCTGGGTCTCGAACCTGAACCATTGCAAATGCATGTTCAGGCCTCAGTGGCCCTAGTTCTGACAGGGGGGCTCCTTGGTCCCGGGACCCACAGTTTAATCCTGCCCAAACTGGCCTAATACAGCTGGAGTCCCAGTGCCAAAGCTGCCAGTGACGCTAAAACAGCTGGAAAGGTAGTAGCTCCACTGGAATGGAAGCTCCACTTGCAAGAGTCCAGTAAAGCCCTGATTGACTGATACTGATCTAGTCCACCTCCCTGTTCCCATCAGCCTTGGCTCCCCTGATTTAGAAACGGCTGACAGGCAGTTACACTGAGCTATTGATTGCAAGATTATGAATTGTTCTGCAGAAAATACCCTTCCAAAGATGGTTGCCCCAGAACATTTAACACCAAGTATAGAAGTCATGTTACACAAAGGCAGCAGAGCTGCCAAAAGCAGCCACAAGCAGTTGGAGGCAGCAGGGGCAGGGATCCAGACCAGGCAGCGGCAGGGGCAGGGATCCCGACCAGGCAGCGGCAGGGGCAGGGATCCCGACCAGGCAGCGGCAGGGGCAGGGATCCCATCCACGCAGCGGCAGGGGTGGGTATCCCGACCAGGCAGTGGTAGGGGCAGGGATCCTGACCAGGCAGGGGCAGGGATCCCGACCAGGCGGCGGCAAGGGCAAGGATCCTAACCAGGCGGTGGCAGGGGCAGGGATCTCATCCAGGCGGTGGCAGGGGCAGGGATCTCATCCAGGCGGTGGCAGGGGCAGGGATCTCGATCAGGCAGCAGCAGGGACATGGATCATAACCAAGCAGCGGCATGGGCAAGGATCCTATCCAGGCGGTGGCAGGGATCCCAACCAGGTGGTACAGGGGTAGGGATCCATCCAGGCGGTGGTCGGGGCAGGGATCCCGACCAGACAGCAGGAGAGGCAGGGATCTGGTCTAGGTAGCAGCAGGTGCCTCATTGGTGCACAACTCGGAAAAATCATCTTTTCCTGGCTTTGAGTCCCTGAAACTATATGATAGATTTCCCCCTCACTGATTGCCTTGATTTTCGTAGCTGAGCAAATGCTGAGAGAGACTCTGCTTGGTATCAGGTTACTCCAATGCAGCAAAGCTGTGGGTCCATCTCCTTTAAAACCAACTGAGACACACCACGTGGTTTTAGGTCACCAGGACAACATCTCAGAGACCACAGTGGAATAGAATAATAATAAAATACATGCCAAGAAGGAAACTCCAGCTCCTGATTCCATGCCCTTACGTCTACAGGGAGAGGTAGGCACTCCACAGTGTCCACCAGCCCAATCAGCAGTCATGTGACCCAGCAACGAGAGCGTCCGCTGGTCCCATGGGTGCTGACACAGGACTCTGGCCGATCCTAAGGAAGCACTTCCTGTGGGTGGAGGGAAGTGCGGCAGGTCGGAGGTCGCGCAGGTGAGCCGGTGACAGTCCCCGGGGCTGTGCCTCTTCGCCTCTAAAGCGATAGTCATTACCTCGCGGGACGACCCTGCCGCCTCCACTGCTGGCAGGGCCTCAGATTCCAGCCGCAGGTGTGTTAGTGCCGCAGGCAGAAAAAAGCTGGCCTGCCCCCTCTCACAGCGCCAGTGCGAGCCTCAGTCCCGGTCCAACTAGGTCACCCGGAAGCAGGCTGGTGCAGGGAGACAGCGAGGCTTGGGGAGGGTGGTAGAGGACCCGCAGTATGGGATGTTTACCTTCCCCAATCCGGGCAGGATGGATATACGGTTTTCTTGGCAAGAGGGAAAAGACTAAAGATACCACAGGTTTTCAAACTGGAATAAAATGACAGCGAGTCTGTGCGCTGGCAGCGTGCAGAATGCAGCCTGTCAGACCTCATCAGCGTGGACTGTAACGACAAGCCTGGGACAGGAAGACTGGAGGCCCAGCCGGCCAGCACCAAACGAGGAGCAGAGCGCTCCTGCGGAACAAACGCTGGCAGCCGAGGGCTGCTCGCCGCTTTCATTCCATCTCTCTGCTTTTATGCCAACACCGAGAAGCTCCTATCTGCTTATCTCTCCACAGACCACCAAAACGTTGTTTGTTTCTTCCCCTTCCCTCCCCAGTTGTGTTTTTTTTTCCCCTTCACGAAATTCATTTAAATGTAATGACTTGTGCCAAGCAAGATTAGAACGCGCCGAGGAAAAAGCCGAGGAACATTAGTAGGGATATTCTTGTCAGTAATGAGCTAATGTCTTCCAGAGTGCCCGAGAAGCCTTAATGATGTGACAAGGAGGGAGCAGGCTCGCTAAACTCCACAAGCAGGAGCGCCTTCCCGGCGCTAGCGACGCCGATCTCACACATGCAACCGCCAGCTCACATTCTAGCAGCCCGTCTTGTTTATGCGCCTCTCTTATATCATATATATATATTGTTTAACCTAGTAAAATACCATACGTGCTTTCTATTTTATTATGCATTACATATTAGTTCATAGGAGTATGAACAAAGCGGGCTATCCGACACCTTTCGGCGCGCCGACCCCTTCTCCCGCCCGGCGCCTTCCTCCCCGACACCCGCATTTAAGCGCATTTCATTTCTGCGTTTTCCCTATTTTTTATTATTTTTTTTTAAGTCCTGCGCGTCCGCTTCGCATCATTTTCAACACTCAACCCGATGACACCAATCACACTGTGATGCGGAATCTTTTTTAGCTACAGAAAACCTGGTTAAAGTGTTACCTTCAAGCGCTTCCTGCGCTAATAATCTCAAGGCTGCGCGTTATGAATATGTGCGCGCTCCACTTAATTGATTTTTACGATTAATGGTCTCGAGGAGCTCTTAACAAGTAATTGTGCCAAGGAAAGCGTTTGTGCCGATTCTTTAATCTGGTAAAAGATAATGAATTATTTGCTGTACATTACTCAATAGGAAGATCTCTGGAATGCAACACTTGTGAACACAAAACGTCCCTGTAAAGCACCGGCCTTGAACGGGAGAAGAGACACTTTAGAGGGGAATTCTGAACCAGATACCGCCACACACACACACACACACATACACACACACAAATATTGATCTCTGTTTATTTATCCGCCTGCCTCTGTTTCATACACACGCGCGCACACACACCGAATAGCTATAAACCTTAAATAAAACACAGCACGCAAGTAAGTATGTGGTTGTGTTCTTTAATTACAATACAGAATACACAGCACCAGTATTTAAAATATTTGAATTGTACTGAGCATTTAACATCTGGTTAATACGCACTTCGGGCGGATTCGTGCAGATTGGGGCGAATATGTTTCGCTTTCGGCCACCTGGTGGCGGTAAAACCTCAGAAAAATGCGCGTCGCCGCGCCTCCCCGGCAAGTGCGGGGTTTCATTTATACAGCGGATTGATGGCTTGATATTTTAACGTTTGATGGAGGTTAATGCGATGCTTTAAAACTGGGCCGACGCGCAAACTGTATTAGTAATAACGTCTGAATGTGAATTGTGGTGACAGTTTGTGATGTAAAGTAGTCACATAAACAAGTAATGCGGCTCTTTTCACATCACTCGGTCAAAAAACAAAAAAAGAGCATATGTTTAAGATTACTTGCTTTATTTTATTTCATTGTATTTCAATATAATTTACGCGGAATTCAAATTACATCGGTTTCCTGTGGAGGATGGAAAAGTTTCTAATAGAAATAAAAAAGAATTCCTGTGAAACAATAATCAGAATACATTTATCATGGTATTGTCCTACTTAAAACGTTAGTTTATTAATACGAACGGGCTATATATCACATAAACATATTTTTTCAAATAAATAAACAGCTGCAATTTTTTAAGGACGCCTTTACATTGCAGCCTGTCACCACCAATTTACTGTATGATTTACGAGGTATATAATTATTATTTGTTATATTGTCGTTCATTGAGTTGTTTTTAATAATTGACACGTCTTTCGAAAGTTTTATGTCGGTTGTCTTTAAATATATTTAGTAGTAAGAATAATATTATTATTACTCATTAATGCTTATATTTGTTAATACTGTTAATACATGTTAAAATATGAAAATAAGATCCAAAAATAAGATTTTTATGTGAAATTTTATTGTTTTCAATTGCTGTATTTTTACATTTCTAACAAAAGGAAACTAAAGTTCATATTATTATTACTACATTTCATCATTGTGCATAGGCAAGGTATAGTGTCATTCGTTATGGTGGCAATCTTTTAATGCCGCCGCTCAAAATGAAAGGAGAAATTACCGGAAGATCCTAAATGCTAAATTCGCTTATCTACTCCAGCCATTATCGCTGAAGATATTTTAATTCGAAATATATTTGATCTGTAACCCGTGCAATACAATCACGTTTAACTGACCATTAAATAGGAAATGTATTTTAAACTCTAAATTTAATAAGGTTCATATTCACGGGGAATACTTTCCCAAAGACGTATATCATTTGTTGTGCGCTTATAGCTTTTAGCAGCGCCGTCGCGGAATTCGGAGCCAAGCGGATCCCCGCGGTAAACGAGGCGCTAAGGCGCGGAGGGCATTTGAACTGCGTCTCCAGGTGACAGGTGACAGTGTGTTAAACAGTGTGGCTGTGGGGGGGTGTGGGGGGGTCCTAGTCAGACTTTCTCTGCTGTGAGGATCACTATACGTCAGGAATAATGACATGTTGGCCATCAGACGATACGGCTGCAGGGAGTTCGGCCGGATCCCGCGGTTGTCTGGGATTTTGCTCAGTGTTTACACAGACACGCTCCTCATTCTGCCGCAGCTCTATAATGTTATTTATGGCGCCGATAAACACCTAGCCCTCCCCCGTCTCAAAATAAGAACTGTGAGAAAAGCATTTGTACTCACAAGTTAGTGTTTGCGTTGAGTCGGAGGCTCATTTAATATAAAGCCGCAAAATCTGAAGCGGGAAGGGTTGAGACGTAACATTTTCGCAATGTGTCTGAAATGTTATGACAGAGTTCGCAATGTTGTTGAAATGCTCAAATGGCATTTTCTCGCGTCTTGATGGACACTGAAAGCGAAAAAAAAATACTAGCATTTCAATCTCACTTACCGACTGGAATTTTTCATTTTGCCCCTATTTTCTTGGCTACAGAGTGGCTCGCAGGGGCACAGGAACCAACCCTCCGCACACAGCCACCGACACCCACTTACTGCAGACCTCCGGCCGTTCATTAAATGCGTTTAATTGTACCACCTGCATACCCGATTGAACCAATTAACGGCGAGATGATTAGTGGATTTGCCTATGCGATCGGACGGGTTTACAGAACCAAATCTGGACTGCGGAGACCTGTGTAGGGTATAGGTAAATGCTGTGAATTCCTGTTTTGTGGAGGAGATGCAGGCGTGCACAGGAGGGGCTGGTCACCGAGGGGTCACTGCTGTGATTGTGCATGACGGGGTGAGAGCCTGAACCCCTCAAACCGGTCAGCGCTGTGATCGCTGTGGCCATTAGGGGCGCCAGGCTCTGCGCCCACAGGTACTGAGCGTAAAACACGGCGGCAGCCCGGCCAGCTGCGTAAATGGGTCACATTATTAATTGAAAGGTCAGCAGAGTAGCTGAGCAACCAAATCAGACACTGATACAGCCCGCAAAGAGGCAGCCGGTGGATGCGTGTAAGCTCCATTCCTGTAAAAGGCTATGAAACAGCGTCATTTACTGCGCATTAATAAAGGCTGTTTCTGCGCGTGCATGTTTACTTACACGCAGGGGATGTAATTCCAAAGGCCCCTGAGAAGACGGGGGCCCTAAAAAATTTGGAACATAATTGAATTGGTCTGGGTTGGGGGCCTAATATGATACACTTTCATGGGGCCCGAAATCTCTAGCGGCATTCCTGCCTGTATGAACTGCATAGACAGGCTGAATTCACATTGCAGCTAGCCTTAAACAGCATCTGTGTTCATCTCCTCACAGTGATGAGGGAGACATATTCAGGCCAGACGTGTCAAAGCAGAGCCCGGCCGTCCGTTGTTTATCCAAGCGTTTGAAGAACGAGAAAAACAAGCCCAAAACAACAGTCTGAAGGTGGCGTTCCAGAGAAGCTTGTTATTAACTTCCACATCAGAGCTGAATCTGACATGAAGATCTGATGTTTGGGCATGAACAACATCCTGCTACCTGTATCAGGAAGCAAACACCCCAGCTTCCCTCAGACAGACCGTTTATGCTCCACGTTACCTTACCCACAGAGTCAAAAAGCGCTTCTGCCAGTCGGCCAGGTCCTGGCACAGGTATCCGGGCCGTTTGCTGTCCTGATGGCCATCGTGCATCAGCAGTACCTCTGTCTTTGGAAGTGGGGGCCCAGTCTAGCTGGCTTGGGCTTTCTCTGTCACACACACGAATACACAGACACACTCCCAGCCAGTCACACTGTGCATGCTTGATATTTTGTAACTTTGTCAAAGTTTCAGTATTGAAGGTGAGAAGTGTCTGGATCATCTTTCTCGTGTTGCACACCCAATAATCTCTGGCAGTCACACACGTCTGTCTCAGCTGTGAGACTTTCCGAGCTGCTTTTGGGATAATATTGTGAGAGTCACACAGCCGTGTCAAAGTGCAGACATTGGCAGAATGTAGAAAGGGAACAGATGACAGAGCTCAATATCACTCTGTGACACTGAACCAAACACACAGGGACATTTTTAGAACCTCTAATGTTTTTCTTCCGTTAAGACTTTGAATTCTTTAATGAAACATCAGATAAATACTGGGACCATTTCCCAAAAAAGAACATCACTACAATATAAGAAAGTGTCACGTGGAAATCAAGTCCTGTTGTACAAATGGGGACATTGAAAACAAATTGGCAGGCCTGAAGATCAGCATAGAGGAGCAGTGAGCAGTCAGCAGTGATCAGGAGCAGTGAGCAGGAGCAGTGAGCAGAAGCAGTCAGCAGCGATCAGGAGCAGTGAGCAGGAGCAGTGAGTGTGAGCAGAAGCAGTGAGCAGGAGCAGTGAGCAGAAGCAGTGAGCAGTGAGCAGGAGCAGTGAGTGTGAGCAGTGAACAGGAGCAGTGAGCAGGAGCAGTGAGCAGGCACATCTCACGCTGACATCCTAAGTGCACGAGACACTGATCGCGTTTCAGAACAGCCCCAAACATCCATTCAGAGAATTATGAGAATCAGATCGATTTGTTCATGCTGTCCCGTGTCTGTGTTCTCTGTTAGAAGTCTCTTCACCCTGCCACCACCCCACCACCCCCCCCAAACCTCGCCCCCCCAAAGTCTCGTTCATCAGACAGGCGCTTTCTATTGGTGAAGTAAACAAGTATTCCAGTCCCCGACAAACAGAGCCAATGAGGCATCCAGGATTCGGAGCACTCTATGCTTTATGTTTGCTAATCCACAAGGTGACGGGCGGGGGGGGCTATATCAAAATGACAAGCAGTTCTCACATCCGTGTTTGTCTCCACAGTGATGGCATGCTAATCATTTAAACAGGCCAATCAAAGGAAATA
>JAODKN010000042.1:553638-570131 GCA_026774425.1 Petrocephalus zakoni | reverse complement strand
GGCTTGGTTCTGTGTGAGTCAGTAGGCTGCTGTACGGGTTTGGTTCTGTGTGAGTCAGTAGGCTGCAGTATGGGTTTGGTTCTGTGTGAGTCAGTAGGCTGCAGTAAGGGCTTGGTTCTGTGTGAGTCTGTAGGCTGCATTAGGGGTTTGGTTCTGTGTGAGTCTGTAGGCTGCATTAGGGGTTTGGTTCTGTGTGAGTCTGTAGGCTGCAGTAGGGGTTTGGTTCTCTGTGAGTCTGTAGGCTGCAGTAGGGTTTTGGTTCTGTGTGAGTCTGTAGGCTGCATTAGGGGTTTGGTTCTGTGTGAGTCAGTAGGCTGCAGTAAGGGCTTGGTTCTGTGTGAGTCTGTAGGCTGCAGTAGGGGGTTGGTTCTCTGTGTTTATAAGCTGCAGTAGGGGTTTGGTTTTGAATGAGTCTGTATGTTGCACTAGGGGTTTGGTTCTGTGTGTCTGGAGGCTGCAGTAAGGGTTTGGTTCAGTCTGTCAGTAAGCTTCAGTAGGAATTAGTCTCTGTAGGAGTCTACAGGCTGCAGTAGGAGTTTGGTTTCATGTGAGTCTATAAGCTGCAGTAAGGTGTGGTTCTATGTGTCTGTAGGCTGCGGTAAGGGTTTGGTTCTATGTGTCTGTAGGCTGCGGTAGGGGTTTGGTTCTATGTGTCTGTAGGCTGCAGTTGGGGATTGGTTCTATGCAAATCTGTAGGTTGCAATAGTAGCTTGGTTTCAACAATCGCACTGCAAAAAAGCCTCCTAACATAGAGTGTCAAACGTGCTTTCATTGAAATTCTGTTGGTTCATTAACACATGAAGGCACTGACCAGAGGTACTAAAGATAGTCCCCCCCCCCTTGCATGAGCCTCTTTCCCCCCAAGCATCCTGCCTCTGGTTACCTGTACAAATAAGACAGTGAGTAAAAGGCCCTAATTTAATAGATTTTTGTCTAAATGACAAATTAAATGTACTGCTTAAGGCAAATATAATGAATGGTGGGATTCCAGGAGAAGGGAGAGGCTGTGCGCCCTCGGCAGAACTCTAGCTGGGTCAGACATGGTCAAACCGAAGCAGCTGCGTGTGTTCCAGGGTCGAACCCGACCTTACACAAGCAGCTGTGTGTGTCCAGGGGTCGAACCCGATCTTACACAAGCAGCTGTGTGTGTTCAGGGGTCGAACACGATCTTACACAAGCAGCTGTGTGTGTCCAGGGGTCGAACCCGATCTTACATAAGCAGCTGCGTGTGTTCAGGGGTCAAACATGATCTTACACAAGCAGCTGTGTGTGTTCAGGGGTCAAACATGATCTTACACAAGCAGCTGTGTGTGTTCAGGGGTCAAACATGAAATTACACAAGCAGCTGTGTGTGTTCAGGGGTCGAACATGATCTTACACAAGCAGCTGTGTGTGTTCAGGGGTCAAACATGATCTTACACAAGCAGCTGTGTGTGTCCAGGGGTCAAACACGATTTTACATAAGCAGCTGTGTGTGTTCAGGAGTCGAACCCGATCTTACACAAGCAGCTGTGTGTGTCTAGGGGTCAAACACGACCTTACACAAGCAGCTGCGTGTGTTCAGGGGTCAAACACGACCTTACACAAGCAGCTGCGTGTGTTCAGGGGTCAAACACGACCTTACACAAGCAGCTGTGTGTGTTCAGGGGTCAAACACGACCTTACACAAGCAGCTGCGTGTGTCCAGGGGTTGAACACGATCTTACACAAGCAGCTGCGTGTGTTCAGGGGTCGAACACAATCTTACACAAGCAGCTGCGTGTGTCCAGGGGTTGAACACGACCTTACACAAGCAGCTGTGTGTGTTCAGGGGTCGAACACGACCTTACACAAGCAGCTGCGTGTGTTCAGGGGTCGAACATGATCTTACACAAGCAGCTGTGTGTGTCCAGGGGTTGAACACGACCTTACACAAGCAGCTGTGTGTGTTCAGGAGTCGAACACGATCTTACACAAGCAGCTGCGTGTGTTCAGGGGTCGAACATGATCTTACATAAGCAGCTGTGTGTGTTCAGGGGTCGAACATGATCTTACATAAGCAGCTGCGTGTGTTCAGGGGTTGAGCACGTTCTTACACAAGCAGCTGCCTACGTCTAGGGGTTGAATGCGTTCTTACACAAGCAGCTGCGTGTGTTCAGGGGTTGAATGCGTTCTTACACAAGCAGCTGCGTGTTCAGATGTTGGTCATGTACATACACAAGCAGCCGTGCTTATTCATAAGGCGGAAACGTTCTTAAACAAGCGGCTGCACCTGTTCAAAGGTCAAATTTGTACATAAGCAGCCAAGCCCGTTCAGGGGTCGGACACGTTTGTACACACGCAGCCACATGTGTTCAGGGGTCGGACATTCTTACACAAGCACTGTTACATGCTCAGGTTAGCCGCTGTTTTGACTACATAAACATCTCAGCTTAATAATACGTTACCTTGGCATTACCTTAATAATACTGCTGACCTCAGTAGACACATGCGACACCATCCTCTGGATGTAAAGCAGGTCATTTGATTTCAGAGTCTAGTTGCTTCTGTATTTGGTGTTCAGTTTGGTATCACATTATATTATCTGGCATTATATTTGTCCTTCATTCCAGAACACGCAGAGCGAATTTTGCGAGCAACATCTCCTCTACAGTTCAGCCTGTACACGGAGACACCTGCACACTTGATCACAATGTTTTTCTTGCTCGCTCAACATATCCACTCTGTGCGCACTCAACTCTGCCTGCATGCTAGCTCAAATTGGCACATCCTACATCTGTACCACAATTATTAGCCAATCGGAGACCCAGAGTAGCCAATTTCTGATTGGCCAATCATTACACTTCTTGACAAAAAGCGACTGAAAGATTTAAGTTATACTGTACATGGAGCTGCGGGAATTATGTTACCTGCTTAACAATATAGGAAACATGGAAATTATTTTACCTACTAGACAAAATAGGATGTCAAATAATATGTCCTGGGTATGATGTTAAACTACATTTGGTCCTTCAAGTGGTCCTCCAACTTGCAGGGAAAAAAAGTTAGGGGTGGTGGTGGGACTATCATTCCAGCCAGCGTAAAAACTTCACGCAGCTTCAAAACAACAGACAGGACCATTACCTGCTCTCCATGGGAGTAGCTCTGCTGCAGCCAGCCACAGGAAGTGTGTATGTATGATGCATGATGAAGGTGTGGAGGAATGAGGGAAAGCTCAAGGGAGCCTCATCCCCAGAAGAGCTGACACCACTGGAGAGCCAATAGGTTCAGGCCTGTTGGGTATCAGAGCCAAGAGGTTCAGGCCTGTTGGGTATGGTGCTGAGGCATCACCCACTGAATGGCAGTTCTTGAGTCCAAATCTAATATTGCCCATCTGGGTAAGGCGCGTGGAACTTCTTGTCTGACTGGTATGATGACCATATGGCCAGAACTCTATAGGTGGGTACTCATGTTATGGGTCTGGTCTCTTTGAAGGCTGCCATACTCAGGGAGTAGCTGTTGCTGTGCCAGATCGGACCATCCGGATAGTGTCTGATGTCACTCCTTTCAATGAGCATATAACGAGGATCAGGCTAAAACACTCTCTGCGTGTTTTATCTGTTGTCTCAATTTTTGCTCCGACCACAGTGAGAGATGTCTCATTGTGGGAGACATTTTATTTGCAACTTTGCTCGGTGGTTGATGGGTGCCCACAAGGTGACACTCCTCTGGTCATAGGTGACTTCAGTGCTACCACTGGCACAGACAGGGCTGGCTATGAGGATTGTGTCAGTGTCCATATATCTGGCGATCATAGTGAAAATAGTTCCATGTTCCTTGACTTTGCAAAAGGTCAGGGGGCGCAGATCACTGGATCCTGGTTCCAGCGACCTGAGGCGCATCGTTGGCACCCTGGATATTATCGAGAGGAGTCGCAGTGCATGGATTAATGGCAACTCCGATCTGTACCAGGAACGAAGAAGGATGGCTGGGAGGGGTCTGAGGGCAGATAAGGAGGCATTTGTCAGAGAAATCTGTGAGCAAGTGACATGCCATTTATGGTTGTGTGTGTCTAGGGGACCCCTGGACAGCCCACGTTTTTGTTTCCTCACAGCTACCAGCCAATCAGGAACACCGAATACCTGGTTCAAGTGTGTTGGGAGCTGAGAGGAAGCAAAAGCATGGACTATCTGGGGTTCCCAGAGGACTGGGTAGGGAAACACTGATCTAGTGACCCCTGTTCTGCTTATTGAAAGATGGGTCGGTTACTGTTTATCAGCTGTTTAAAGCTGATCCTCTGGGTAGGATGTTGGACATCTATGGGGTCACAGTTCTTGAGGCTGTTCCTCCAATTAGCAGTGAACCACCCAATCTCAGTGAGGTTGCACAGCTGATGAACCAGATGAAGGTAGGGAAAGCTGCATGGATCTGTGGTATCTGGGGTGAACTACTCCAGGCTGGTGGTAAGGCTGTCCTCTTGGCATTGCAAGCGATCTTTGCTGCCATTTGGGAGACAGTTGTCATACTAACTGATTGGAAAAGGGGACTTTGTCCCCATCTAGAAATGGAGGGATGATCGCCTAGATTGCAGCAATTACAGGGGAATAACACAGCTCTCTGTACCGGGTAACATCCTTGCTATGGTCATCTTCAATAGGATCTATGATCACTTATGATCACCTACCAGCGACCAGAGCAGTCTGGTTTTACGCCAAAGTTGTTGACCATTGACTGCATCCTGGCACCGAAGGTCCTCATTGAGCACAAATGCGAATATCTCCAGAGTTCCTTTGCAGCCTTGTTGATTTTCATTAAGCGTTCAACTGAGTTGATCGAGCTGCCCTGTGGTACTTTCAGAAACTTCACAGGATCCACGCGAAGTTTCTGGATGTCATGGCCGGCTTGCAGACTGGTACGGTGAGTGCTGTGCAGAGTAGAGGCAGAACCTCAGTGTTCTTCCCAGTGGATTCTGGGGTTCAATAGGGGTATGTTCTTGCCCCTACTCTGTTCAGTGTTTGCATGAACTGGGTGTTGGGCATGGTTGTGGGGTGCAGTGGCTGGGGGGCCCTGTTGGTGAAGAAAGACTCACTGATCTTGATTATCAACACTGTTGTGATCTTCATGGAGTCAATGGAGGCTCTGACTGGGGCTCTCGAGAGACTGAACGAGGAGTCTGAGTGTCAGGGCTTGCGAGTGTCCTGGATAAAAACCAAGATCCAAGCCTTTAATGACCTCTTGGGCACAGCCATCATGTCTGTCTGCAGAAAATGTTGACCGCGTCAAGAGGTTCACTTACCTCAGCAGCGACATTCATGTCTCTGGTGACTCTTCGTATGAAGTCAGTAGACAGATTGGGAGGCCATGGGGGTGAGGCGCTCCCGTTATCTTTGTAAGAGGACGAAGGTCCAAGTCTTTAGAATCCCGGTGCTTCCTGTTTTGCTGTTTGGCTGCGAGACATGGATGTATCCAGTGACCTGAGAAGAAGACTGGATTCCTTTGGTACTGTATCTCTTCAGAGAATCCTTGGGTGCCGCTGGTTTGACTTTGTGTTGGACCAGCAGTTGCTCAGGGAGGCCCAAATGAGGCACATTACGTGTACAGTGAGGCCACATCAGTTATGGCACTATGGCCATGTGGTGCAAGTCCCTGAGTGTGACCCAGCTTGCAGGATCCTCATTGCTGATAACCTGAGCAGCTGGATCAGGCTAAGGGGAAGCCAGAAGCACTATGGATCACTGTGCCATGTGTTGAGAGGGGACCCCTGTTAACTGTGCGTACCCATTTAGCTGACAGTAAATTACAACAGCAATTATCCCTTTATAACTTCAGAATTATAGTATTTATGGCTACTATATGTCTAGTATTATTAGGATTTAAATTAAATGCATATCGTTAAAGCAAAATCCAATTTTATTTTTCGTGGTGGTAATTGCCAGTTAAGCATTCATGTTGTTACCAAGCTAAGTATAGGGTAATAATCAATAAAAAACGGTATGGTTGTAATCAATAGAACACTGTTATACAGCTCTACACACATTATTAATCTAATAAAACGTGTCAGTAAAACAATTTTGTAATGCTAAGTACACAGTTATAATCAATAACATATTGCTATCTAGCATTTGTGCTTATCTGAATATACAATAACAAAATTAAACTTCGGTTATTCTATGAAGCTAAATGTAAATGTTTTATAATTGCCTAATACACATTTTTAAGAATATTCGCAAATGTATTTTATTCATGTGAAGGCTTGCTGCCATAGTTAAAAAAAAATACCATGATATACAGTGAAACTGACAGAATCTTAAAAAATACTGATACATATTTTTGGCCTTACCGTCCAGCACTACCTATTGGACAAATTAGGATGTCAAGTCCTGAAACTATCCATACAGCACAGGTGAGTTATTTAATACTATTAAATCAAGCTCTTTTATTCAAGTTTCTGACCGCGTATTTGGGTATTGGACTGTAACAGATAGAAGAGTTAGCTAAGCTGTCATCGTATTATTTGACACCCTATTTTCTCCAGTAGCTAAAATAATTTCCACGTTTCCATGTGCAGTACAATTTATCTCTTCCAACTGCCTTTTGTCAACAATTATAGTGATAGGAGAGGAGACCGGCCAATCAGAAAATAGCTAATTTGAGTCTCTGATTTAACTTCAGCAAACATACAGCTTGAGATGAGCGTGTACAGAGCAAATAGTTTGCTTGCGAAAGTCCCATTGCACGCTCACATATAACGGTATAATATTATGAGAGAGAGGCTCTTAAGAGGAAAAAGACGATTAATGAAAGTACAGAGCGGCTTGATGTGGGGCCCCTGAAGAGGCCTGGACCCAGAAAGATCTCACAGGTTTTTGGGTACTGGAGCTTTGGCCAGAAGTAGAAACATGCCTTAAATTATTACAGGAAGCAAGCCAAGCTACTGGCACATGTAGGTCCGCCATGAACTGCCACTCAGTCACCTGTGCTGCCGGTTTGAGCTTTACAGCCACCTAAAATCAGGACTACCTTCCATGACCCTCTTCAGGGCGAGATATCAGCGGTAACGTCTTGACACCGTTGATTAAAAGTCAAATATGAGTGGAGCCGACACTTCTAGGTCGTTTGGCAGGCTGCTGCAAACCCATTGAGACAAAAAGCCAGCTACATGTGACCCCCCCCCCCCCACCCCCCACAGAAGGGGAATCCAGACTTGGGAGAGAAGAGCGCTACACCAAGGGAGAGATATGGAACAGTGAAGGGACAGGGACAGAGCAAAGGACGAAGTAGAGTGGACATGTGCCTTAGGTAATGTCCACATCCAGTGTGGTAACCTGCATGGAGCTCTTCATCTGCTGAGCAAAAGCTTCTTGAAAGGCACTGTAACCCTGGTAGCACAGCTAGGATGGTACACGGCCTCTGGGGGCTCGAGTTTATGCTCCGCAGTCCAGTACCAGTGCAGTGCAGTGCAGTGACTGCATCATTTCTGAGAAGGGAAGTGGAGTTGAGGCAACTCGTTCCTACTGACGAACAGCAATGCACTGTCACAAAGTAAAAGATAGGACAGTAGGGTGATCTGCACATACTAACTTGTTTTTATTAATACACAATTGCATGCTACAGGTACTGTACAGCATAAACATTTATTCATTACAAAAAAGGGGAAATCAAATCAGAAAATGGCTTTGAAACCATTGAATATAACAAAAAACGAAAAGGATTAGAGCTTAAAATAGAAGAGGAACATCACAGCCGTTAGGAAACATTCAAACTATTCATCATTAGCATGGTAATAACCCAGAGATAAACGGACAGGCTACAGTGACGTCATGTGACTACAACGGCACCCAATGGATGATTCTCTTGTAGCTTTTTTTAACAGCCGCTTGCAAACATCGACATGCCTATTTCTCTATCTATCTATATGTAGTAGTGTACTTAAAAGTGGCAGTTTGTGCATTTTTTTGTATTTATTTCATTTTTTTTTTATGAACCGTCCTAATATACATAATTTGGCCCATGTGGGTTTATACAGTACAATGTCTGTCTTTTGTTCAGTTTAGATTTAATATTTGACAATCTGCTACCAAACACATTTGTTATAGCAACATTTATACTACATACATAGCAATCTATGTAACGTCACAGCAAAATATGGTTTAAAACAAAAACAAACTACTACAGCGTTAGAGAGGTCGGAAAGAAATTATCACAAATTTTGGCACGGAAATCTGTACACAATTCTACAGTCTGGAGATACGACTGTGCATTAGAAAAGACGAGCTTAGACATTTTTTTTCCCCACCACTGAAGACACTGTCCTCTAAACACGTTCAAGTTTTCATTCTCTTGAATAATGGCTTATAGTTGTGTTTCTTGATGTGTTGAGCACATATCAGTTCTTAAAAAGCATCTACATTGTTCATTTGGTGACTCCAGGTTTCACTGAGGAAAGGAAAAAAAAAAAAAAAAAAAAAAGCCGAAAGTACAATAAAATGTCCAAACTCCTTGTAAAAACTGATCATTTTTTATATATATTTATATATATATAAGTCGCTTACGCTAAGAAAAAAAATTTATACAATGTCTTAAGAAAAGAAAATATTTAAAAAGGGACAACGTACAAGATACAACGAGCAATCTCTAAAGCAATAAATACTACTGGTCCTAGCGCTGTGAATTCGTCAACCCTGTGCCCACCCCCCCCACCCCCCCCAAACCGTCCAACACCCGTCCCTGGAATCCAACAAGCAACGGCACTCTGCCTCCCAGCTCCCCCTCGCAGTAGAATACAAAGGCAAACCGAAAATTAGTGTACAACGCCATGGAACAAAGCATATTAACACAGTAACCCCCCCCCCAAGACTTTCTGTACATGTCAGCAAGAAGGGGAAACCCCACAGGCCATGGGCGAGCTGCACAAACCACTGCTTCACAAGCTCGTATTTAATACAAATAAGAAACAAGAACCAACTGCAAACAGGGCCGAGCTCAGTCATCGCCGAAGTGCCCGACCGCCTCGCCGGGGATTCTCGCTGAACTACAAACAGTCACAATTACACATTTTCTGCTTTGTTTTAAACATTAAAAAGACATGGTTGTTGATAAAAATTTTGGCAGATTCACAAAGCTTATAGTCTACAATTTACTGTACTGTTTTTTTTTTCCTTATTTTTTTTTCCAGAGATAATGAGAGGTCAAATATTGACCAATGAACTTGATAAAACAACCTAGTTTCTTAAAGCCTCATGGCACAAATGTGGTAACGATCTGGGGAACGTAACGGCGGAGGGGGAAGGGGTGAGGCCCGCTAAAGGGTGCGGCTACTCTATGGGCTTGGTGACGAGGGACAGGGGCTGTGGGCCGCAGCGAGGGAGGCAGAGGGACGGCGAGGGCCTGGACAGCGCCGAAGAGCCCGGCTGGCGCCCTGAGGCCTCCGGACGCTCCAGCGAGCTGCCGTTCTGGACGGACGGCTTGGACGCCGTCGCCGAGCTGCTGAGCAGGCCCAAGGATGGAGGCGTGTGGGGGTGTGCCAGAGGAGACGGCTTCACAGTCAGTGAGAGAGGTTGCATCTGTTCAGTCTGAGGTTTGGAGTCTTTTGTGGGGGAGGCGATGAGGGAGGGAGAGGAGGGAGGGGAGTCCAGTAAGCTTCCGTCTGAGGAGGGGGGGCTCGCACAGCTGCCTTCACCTTGTATGTAGCGAATGCACTTCTTTTTCCTCCTGAAAATGTGGGGGGGGGGGGAATAACATCAGCCATCAGGAAACTGCGGGCCAACGACACAAAACTGGCTATGTAAAGGTCGTCTGATTGGCTGGGAGACGCAGCGCCCAGCTTGATGTTCCGGGGGTCTGAGGCAAGCCCGTCACCCGCGGCCTAGCCTGCCGCCGGCCGCAGCCAATCAGGCGGGAGTGACAGAATGAGTGGGAGGGGAGGGGAGGACGGCACGCAGAGTGAGAAGGAAGAGGAGGGGGAAGAGGGAGCGGCCGGGGGGCCAGCAGGACAGAGTCCCCATGCCTGACACTAAGGAAAAGGGGCGTGTCCTGCTGTCTGAGGAGGAGTGAAGCTGTCAGCAGAGCAGGCCCGATGAGCGACGCTCTGCAAGCACACACCTGCAGGGGGCCTCACACAGCACAGAGTCAGCCCCCCTACAGGGGGCCTCCCGCAGCTGTCACTCAAACAGGAGAGCCCCGCCCACCAGGATCTCACAAGCACGGCCAGGAGGGACCTGCTCAGCAAATCCCGCCCTGTTCGTTCAGCCCCAGGAGCGGCACGGAGGTTAGGACGACTCTGCAGCTCGGAATTGGACTGCATGATAACAGCCACTGCTCTTTTTATTTTATTTTTTTTTTTTTACAACTGCATCCACAAGGAGAGTGACATGGCTAAGAGCGAATCGTGATTTGGCTGGTTATACGCAGCTCGGAGAAGGACGAACCGTGATTGGCCGGTTCTTTGCAGTTTGGGTAAGGACGAATTGTGATTGGCCGGTTATATGCAGCTTGGGTAAGGATCGTTTCTCAAGTCATACCCCTGCCTGCCTGCAAGTGTGTGGGTTTAGGTCTCAGACAAAGAAAGAGAGGAGAAGACAGACAGAGAGAAGGAGCGAGCGAGAGAGAGAGAGAGAGAGAGAGAGAGTGAGTGATCTTGGGGTTCACAGGGAAGGGAGGACAGACCAACATGGAGAGGCGACGTGGCTGGACACACACAAGCACAGCCTATATGGGGATCATGCAGGCAGGAGATTCCATGCGGTGCCTGGGAATACGGAGTGAAGGAGTACTGTAATGGCAGGAGAGGAGAAAAATGGCAAAAAAGAGGGGGAAGGATCATTAAAGAACAGGGTGCGAGGCTTGTTATGGCAGGTCTAAAAAGGCAGGCTTAGAAAGAGCCCAGTGCCAGCTGCTCCAGCCGACAGCAGCATAACTGCCCGTCAAATGCAGTAAATAAGGTAATATCCATTTTTAAAAAGGTGTATCGATCCCTGGCATCTTTCCGTGCAGCGTATCGATCCCCTGGTCTCGGAGGAAGCACAGCCAGAGGTATCCTTTCAGGGTAACCTCGTGCAAGCAGCCGGTGAGCTCCACGGGGAGCGCTAGAGAGCACTAACTAAACGGTGGCCAGCGCCTCTCTGGGGCGACCTGACCTCGAGAAGGCAGCCTGCTGCCAGGGGGGCATTTTAAACAAGCAGCCGGAGCGAACCGGCCACGCCGAGTCCGGGCCCTTCTCACCGCCGAAAAGAGGCGCGGCCATCGGAAAAGTCTGCGCATGTGGACTGAATTTCCCCACTCGCCTGCAGTTCTCTGCAGAGACGGGTGTAACGGCGCCCCCCCCGGTCAAAGCAGCGGGTAGAGCAGAGGGCAGCCGCTGAGAGCCCACCCTGACCTGGCGCCAGGGGGGGACTTTGACAAATGCAGACATCGGAGACGCCGGCGAGCTCATTTTGGGACTACGGGAAGCTCCTCAGTTAATGCGCACAGGTCCACCACCTTGCTCCCAGTCCTCTGGGGAGTGGCCAGACGGGAAGCTGGGGCACCTAGGCCCCTAGGGGGCGCTGCTGAAATTCCAGAAACTCAGTAGCTACGCTCTACCCAGTCGGCTTTGGTGATTGCACGGCGGCTGCGTGCTTGCCTGGCAGGCCAGCCCACTGGATTGTGGGCTCAGCAAGAAAAGGAGAACAGAAACCCTCCAGAACAAAAGAAGCGGAGGCACGTTGAAAAGGGAAAGAAATGAGACAACTTCTACGGGGGACAGACTATGGGGACGGACACGGCACGATGGCGGCATGCATGATGCTCACTGCAGCGACACACGGCCATGGGGGCAGGCGACACACAGGGGGGGTATTACTTAGCAGAAACAAATACCTACCATGAAAACATTCCCAATTCAAAGACTGCTTGTGTCAGAACAGAAAAACAACAGGTTGGGACTAAGTAAGGTTATCAGAGAGAGGCAGAGGAGTGAGTAGAGCGAGCAGTAGCGGTGTCGACCCGCCCTGCAGCCAAACACGGAGCCACGGAACTACGGCTGCCAGAGGGAGTAAGGGCGCCCCTCGGGGGCCGGAGGCTGCATTACATCTGAGTGAGCTGCTGGCATCCCCACTGCGACTCAATCAGCTGTCTCACACGCACAGACAGATGCACAGAGGCACAGACACAGATGCACAGACACACATACAGAGGTACAGACACAGAGGCACAGACACAGATGCACAGACAGACATACAGAAGCACAGACAGACATACAGAGGCACAGACAGACATACAGAGGCACAGACATACAGACGCACAGACAGACAGACTGCTCGTATATTCCACTGATTGTGGGGACCCCTCAATTCATTTCTATGGACATAACCCTAATCCTACAAAATTTTACCAAATTTAGTTTTTTTTCAGTTTTTTGATTGCATTGCATTTTTATAGAATTGAGTTTACATTTTTGGGCACCTGAAAAATGTCCCCACAAGCTAAAAAGTCACAGGTTTCACCACATTGCGGGGGGCATTTAGTTCCCACAATGTAGTAAATGCAAACCTGCACAAGCACACATTTGCGCACACATACACACACACACACAGAATATCCTTTTATGCATTTTACATAGATATTGTAAATTTCCAGAACCATGCCTGTTTGCACCAATATATAACCAACATATATGTGTTACCTAACAAAATTACTCTACTGCTTAGAGCGTATATATATATATATGAATGAATGTATGTATGTATGTATGTATGTATGTATGTATGTATCCATCCAGTCGCCACTCCTATTTAACCCAGCTCCTGGCACTTTCTGGCCAGTTTGCCCCTGAGTATTCCATGAAAACAAGCCAACAGCTCGAACTCTCCACAGAAGTTACAATGGAGGTTAACCAGTAATACGAGTGAATCCAAAGCCACATGGACCCCCATCAAACTAGGATATAGTGATTTGGGCGGTGTCCCTAAGCGAGAAGGCAGGGAAGGGGCTGGACAAGATATTGGGGTCAGAAAAGCAGGGACATTCTGAAGATAGCAGAGGAAGGGCATTGTCACCGTCACCACCACCATCACGAACGGCATCTTCATACTCCAGCGAGGCTCTACATTAGTGAGAATACCTGCATGGTTTGCACCATAAACTCAGCCGGTCAAGCCCGAACAAGGCACGGCACTTCTTTGGCGTATTTGTATCTGTTAGCCAAAAAGGTAAAAACACAAATACAACAGAGAGAGAGAGTGGACACCGGTCATTGGACAAACATGATATGGAGACAGGTTCAGGGTCCGGCCGGGGGTGTCACTGGCACCACTGCCCTCAACTTACCGATCAATCAGCTGTGCCCCCCATCAAGCCCTTCCTCCCCCTCTTCTCTAGTCTAATTAAGCTGCCTGGTGTGTAAAACCCCAGGCGCAGGGGCACAGGAGGGCCTGCAGGGGTCAGTGGGGAGCTGCACTGCTCATCAGCTACCTGTCTAGCAGCAGGAGGGTGGGAGAGATGGGGGCACGTGTGGGCAGAGGGGCCAAGCGTCCAACCCCAGCGTCGCCTGGCCTGTCAGCCACAGACACACGTCATACACACCTGCAGGGCCCGCACCAGTTACTCTGCTGATCGAGGCCAAAGCGTGCTCGGCATTTCTTAGGGGCACTCAGGTCTGAAGCAGCCGGGGGGAAGGGGGGAGGGGGAGAGGGGGAGGGGGGGCAGAAAAGAGGGACAGAAATTAAGAAAAAAGGAAACAAATCGATCTGCTGATTTCAGATTGTCAATCACGTGATTCTTAGTTTTCTCAGTGTAACTACGGTGGGTGCTTGCGACTGGAGGGCAGTGTCAGGCGGGGGCCGGGTGCAACGAGATGCCGCAGACAGCGGGCCGGGCCGGTTAGTGGCACAGAGAAGCAGCAGAAATACACACGACTGGCAAGGCCACGTCGTCTCAGCGGGGCTACGCCGCCCATTACTGTGAAAATGCTACAAGCTCGAGGGTAACGGGAAACTGGCAGACGGCAGAATGTTACTCTGCCTGGACCATCGCTCAGCGTGTCTGTCTGTCTGTCTGTCTGTCTGCCTGCCTGCCTGTCTGCCTGCCTGCCTATCTGCCTGTCTGTCTGCCTGCCTGCCTATCTGCCTGTCTGTCTGTCTGCCTGCCTGCCTGTCTGTCTGTCTGTCTGTCTGTCTGTCTGCCTGCCTGCCTGTCTGCCTGCCTGTCTGTCTGTCTGTCTGCCTGCCTGCCTGCCTGTCTGTCTGCCTGCCTGCCTGCCTGCCTGCCTGTCTGTCTGTCTGTCTGTCTGTCTGTCTGCCTGCGGTCACAGCTAGAAGGGAGGAAGTACAGTGGAAAATGGCAAAGCCGAGCTGCAGCAGAGAGCCAGTTAGAGGTCCAGCCAGGAGC
This sequence comes from Petrocephalus zakoni, assembly GCA_026774425.1. Taxonomy (NCBI): domain Eukaryota; kingdom Metazoa; phylum Chordata; class Actinopteri; order Osteoglossiformes; family Mormyridae; genus Petrocephalus; species Petrocephalus zakoni. The sequence continues at coordinate 555,809 of JAODKN010000042.1, read as the reverse complement.
TTTTAGGCAGCAGAGCGGCAGCAGTCTGTCTTTCTGCTCAGATTGTGTAGCATAAGCGGGGGGGTGGGGGGGGGGTTAACCAAGTGCTCATGCGGGGGCAGCTGGACAGGCGTAGCTACTAAAGCAAAGAGATTAAGGAGGTTTACTCTGGTTACCAATCTCTGTTACCAGTCTCAACGCCTGCAGTTTCACTTCCGAAACAGAGTCACATTAATATACTGCATATTAAATTTGCCAAATGGGGAGCTCTCTTTAATTATGTATGACCTATGAGAGTAGCATCATTAGAAAAAACCACACTTGTGCTCGGAGCAGAATAAATGAACAAGTCAAACATCCGTTAAAAAAAAAAAAGACACATCGGCAAAGAATTAGACTTCTGTGTTTAAACAACTGTATTCAAATATATACTGCACATATATTTACATAAATAAATACATAATTAACAAAAAAGAGGAGAAACAAGTTAGTAATTGAAGACTCAAAATGACATTAGCACCTGTAATCGGTGGAAGGGAAAGGCAAGGGTTTGGAAAATATTCTCTGTGTTCTGGAAAAAGAAAAGAACAGATACAGGCCTTTAAAACGGATCACGAGTGAGGCGGGCGCAAGTACACGATCTTATAGTCATAGCTAATGACGCACATAAGACTGATGAACAGGAGGACCGGAGAATTATTGATAATAATAATAATAATAATAATAATAATAATAATAATAACGAAGTCAATAATACTAATAATGATGAATAAATAATAATAATAATAATAATAATGATAATAATGATGAATAAATAATAGTAATAATAATAATGAATACATAATAATAAATAATAATAATAATAATAATAATAATAATGAATTAGAATTAGCAAACCTCCTTAATAGAGAGATGTGGGTGATTTTATGTTTTTCACAAAGCATGCATCAGCGCAGTCAGCAACAGCCCAAGTTAAATACATTCATACGCGTACATCACCATTCACACTAAAGCACAGGCATGACACTACACAATTCTGTCAAAAATATAACATCTGGACAACAATCCATTTCAAAACATCACAATGTTGGTCCCAGGGCAGGGGATCATGCAATGCCAGTTAGTCATCAATATTAACATGGAGCAGTAACAAGCAAGCTTATGTTTAAATGTTGTATTAGATAATGTGTCAGGCAAGGGATAAAGGCTGGTGGCTGTCCTCCCGTTATAGGATATAACGAGGGTGACATGACGGTTATCCCCCAACAGATGATATAACCACTAGACCTGTGACATGATGGTTATCTCCAATCACAGAATGTAACCATAGTGACATGATAGTTATCCCCAACTGTAAATATAAATCACAGTGACATGATGGCCATCCGCTATTATAGTAGGTACCTCTATAGTCAGAAAATAAGTGAAGTGATAACTAGCCTATAAGTATTATGCATAATAACAATGGTTATCCTGTATTCAGAGGTAACCGTGGTGACACGATGGCTATCCTGTGGTCAGAGGTAACCGTAGTGACACGATGGCTATTCTGTGGTCAGAGCTAACCGTAGTGACACGATGGCTATTCTGTGGTCAGAGCTAACCGTAGTGACACGATGGCTACTCTGTAGTTGGAGGTAACCGTAGTGACACGATGGGTATCCTGTAGTCAGAGGTAAACCACACCGACACAATGACTATCCTGTATTTAGAGGTGATGATAGTGCGATAATAATTATCCTTTAACATAAGAGGAAATAACAGTGACCCAATTGATGACATCTAACATGAATGGAAACCCTACTGATGTGTTGGCTATCTTGTACTATAACAGGTAACCACAGTGATTTTATAGCTATCCTATACTATGACAGGTAAATACAGTAAATTGATTCTATCCTGTGTTTTAAAAAACATCACTGTGGTTTCCATCTTGTACAACAACAACTTATAACAGATGTGAACAAAAGGATGTGATGGCTATCTTGTACTATAACAGGTAACTACGGTAATGTGATGGCTATCTTGTACTATAACAGGTAACTACGGTAATGTGATGGCTATCTTATAGATATCCACAGTGATGTGATGGCTATCCTCTAACATGACAGGTAACCACAGTGATGTGATGGCTATCCTCTAACATGACAGGTAACCACAGTGATGTGATGGCTATCCTCTAACATGACAGG
>JAODKN010000042.1:526031-538546 GCA_026774425.1 Petrocephalus zakoni | reverse complement strand
CCGCCCGCCCGCCCGCCGTCTGCCACTGATCCACTGGAGGGCAGCACCTTGCCTGCAGCCAGTCCGCAGCCCCGCGCCCAGCCTCCCTCCGGCGGTGCTGGTGCCGGCAGCCGCTGCTCACGCTCAGCCCCCATTCAGCGAGAGACGCCGGCACCACACGCTGCGCTTTCGCACCCTGCCGCCCCAGCCTCCCCCTTAAATAAGCCCCCTTTGTGTCCATCCTTCCCTCCGTCTTTGATAAGTTGAAAGAACAATAAAAAAGAAAGCCTCTCCTTCCTTCCACAGCTTGGCAAATATAAAGGTACTCAAGACGTCTCAATAGAAGTTGCCCTAAGTTGGCTAAACTCAAGCAGCGGGTGTCCCCGTCACATCAGTAATACTAAAACGCGTCACCCGCTCTCGGGGCTTGAGGAAGAACACAAAATTTCAAAAAGCAAAAAAAAAAAAATTATAAAAAAAAAATGAAGAAAAAAAGAAAAAAAAAACAAAAGATGAAAATAATCCGGTCCAACAAAGTGCGCATGAAGACGCAGGAGCCCGTACTCCTCTTTGCTCGACCACGATTTTATGAACGCATGGCAAAATACAAAACGCGAGACAAACATGCCATTTCCCATCTATTCCTCTTTCTCTCCTTCTATCGCAAAACCGCAGAAAGTGAAGACGTGGTACGTGGCGGCGCACGCTTCCCCGGAACCTTAAAGGCGAGTGCGGGACCGCGCTCCGGAGAAGCGGACGAGCAGCCGCAAACGGGGAAGTGCAGCCGGCGCCGCTCAGCCCAGAAGCAGACAATCGAAAATTTAGCCGGGCCAACTAAAGGCACGAAGAGACGAAGCGCACTCTTAAAGCCGCGATCCGAACACACTCAATGCCACCGCTGTGCGCCTTTTAACCGCAGAAGAAGAAGAAGGGAAAAAAAATCACTATTGATCTTCAAATAGCGATAATTGAAAAGATCAAAAAGATTAAACAAAATTGGGAATCTGCTGACTTACCATGTTATACGTTTTTCTGTTGCAACTTTCGTTAAAAAAAAAATTCCGCCAAAAGATGCTGCATCGGAGGTGTCAAAAATTTCCAGCCGCCTCTTGATCGTATTACTTCCGCAGTCTTGCCTTCTAATGCTTGTGAACTTTTTTGCCTTTTCTCTTTTATTTTGTTTGTGGTACCTTAGCTTTTTTGCTAAAGACTTTAAAAGGCTTCAGCTCAGTAAACCAGCACAAATTATCTTGCCACCTTGCAGGGCTCTGAAGCTTTGGCCGCTAACTTTGGAAGGCCCTTTACTACTGCATCAAAATTAGCATTGTCAAAGCAGTTAATGAATATTAATATTGTATTTGTCATTGGAGCCGGCCCGTTGCTGAACTCCAAGCCATCCATCAGGGACAAGATTAAGAACACAATTATTTCTGACTGACAGGGACCAAATCTGCTAGCTTTTTTTTCCTCGACGATTTAAAGAAAAAGACACAATATCATCTTAAGGTGTCTCCCCAGAGACAAGAGAGCAGATTAATACACTTTTAATGAAGCGAGATTTCACTGTGCGTGGACTGAGGAGGGAGAGGAAAAAAAGAGAAAGAAACCACGGCTAACAAATTCAGCATTTTGCTTAAAGATGAGAAAACCACAAATGGCATTTTTCGCGACAGCCACTAACACTCCACTCAAAGAAATTCTAAGAAAACCAGTTTTTGTCAAGGAATTCGCTTTTTAATGATGGGCATCTTGTTTAAGTTGGGATAAATTTTCCCAGGCACCTCCTGCCTTCACCAACAACACGCATAGCAGTAAATAATTCCTTTAGAAATATGACAAGAAGCACCTTAATCACACGCACCGGTTCCGGCACAATTCTCCGAGTGCCGTCAACCTCTTTGTCACTTTGGACCACACAAACGGCTCGCACCAACACCCCTCTGCCGGTTTGTCTTTTGCCAGAAACACGTTAAATACAGAGAGCCACTTTCAAGTTTACTCTTGCTGGTGAAAACAAAAGTACGTGGGACCATTTCGGGGGAACTGGTGCGCGCCTTTGCCATCCTGCACGTTGGCTGCGGAGAGCCGCGCGCACGGAACCCGGACACAGCATCGCTTCACCACAATCTCGAAAGACAAAACAAGTGCCACACAGAAAATATCCTGCGTACGCGCAGTCACGTCATTTATTACGATTCGATATTTACAAAAATACAGTGCCGTCTCTTAAATTACAGATCCCCTACTTTCCCGTTCCTTTTTTAAATCAATGATCAAAATTATCGAAATGCAAAAAAATCTAAAGGCAGGCAAAAATATAAATAAGCCGAAACAGACACAGGAAACTGGCGACTGCTCCTCTGGTTACCTTTATCATTTCCCCGATTCCGCTCTCTTACAGCCGGCGACGGCGACTAAGCTTTAAGTTTTCAAAGATTTCTTTTGTTTTCTTTTTTAAAAATGAGATTTTATCGACTTGCTCCTCCCCAACCAGCCACCTTTTTAAACATCACAATAAAAATATCGTGAATGAGCGGGCGATGAGAAATGGCAGATGAGCCGGTGGATAGTTGCGAGTTCGGGTCAAGCAGCAGCCGAGCCGCCCGCTGGGCCCCTAATTCCATTAAGAACCCTCAGATGAACATTCTAAATTGGAGTTTTGTTCTCGAGGTGCCAAAGTGACCCCCCACTTCCAAAAGCTCAGGGCCACAAATACAGATGGCAGCCTTTTACCGAAATGCAAAAGCGGCTTAGAATTTCCACATTTCGTGCGCTTCGCTCGGAAAGCCACCGTCGGGCGTTACTGCCCGCGATGTATCTTTTTCCGCACACATTAAAAACTCTCCAAAATATTTAAAGAAGAAAACCCTTTAAAATATATGGTTAAAACATTTCATATTATACAGATTTATATATATGTGTGTGTGTGTGTATATATATATATATATATATATATATATATAAAACGTTGTTAAATTCTTAAATATTATATATGTGTATATATCATGTTATATATACGCATTATAGATATTTATGGTGGGGGAGAATTGATAAAATCTGCACCCAGACGGTCAAATTATTGTTTTCAAATATGTCATATAAATGCTACACGTTAATTAGATGAAAAATTTGGGTAAATTAAATGAAAGTAATTACAATAAATCTGATTTTTCAATTTTAAAATAAAGGAGACATTTTTGGAAAATAATAATGATTTGCAATACAAGGATTTATTTACAATAATTCCCTTTGTTCTTTATTTACATGTAAAATATTTAGCAATATTTAAACAAAAATAAAAAAGAACAATAACTTTGTTAAAATAAAAAACAACAATAACCATGTTATTATTATTGTTAATAACTATTATTCTGACAACTATTATTAAGTATTTGTATTACGATGATAATAATCATGATCTCATCTTAGCAATACTACTTTGTTATGATTTATGTAGCTATAAAAAGGACACTAGAGCGGCATATTCACAGAGATACACACGCGAGGAACTCGGTGGCATCTGCATTTGGAGCAAAGGCACGGGTGCTCTGAAGGCAGCCAGCACGCGGCTCACCCCCATGGCGGCCGGCCGGCACGGCGGTAACACGCCGGCACTACCGCCAAATTAACTCCGCGACTTTGAAACTTATTGATCTGCTATTAAGACACTAGTGAACTTGATGAAGTGAGTGCTGTAGGTGACTCCGAGACTTCAAAGCGTGACGCAGCCACATAAAGCAAGCAGCTTTGATCCGCAGCCCGGATCTGGAGAGGGCTTTAGGAATAAGGGGAAAAAAGCCCAGATTCAGCCGGGCCCGTCCTTCACCAGGAACCACGGCACGGTACGGACCGGCCGACGCCAGATGATAACTGCGAGATTTAACAAACGCTAGACATTGAAGAACGGCGGCTCACAGGCAGCTACAGGTCTCACGGCACCCACACGTATGTGAACATGCACGGAGAAAAGGTCCCTCTCTGGTCTCGGTGCCGACTTCATGCAGCCGTTAGAGGAAAGCGGAGAGCGGGGTGAGCATATACCGCTGCACACGCTTCAGAGCTGGAAACCCAAGCCGGCCCATTCAGCACAATACTGAGTTTACAAAGAAGTAGCCATAACTCAGAATTAAACTGAATAAAACAGGAACAATGAACCAAAACATCTCTGTGTGAACCCCCGCCCCCAAACTCCACCCCGGGGCATGGTGCCTGTCCTGTCAGGTTCTTTTTTTGCACCACTGGGTGGGGGTACATTCTGACACCACAAAGGGCAAAAGGAAAGGACACTTCCGACAAGTGAAATTAAGGTGTAAAAATTATATTAGCAAAATCCATTTAGTGTAAAACAGAGGAAATTATAAACATGTAAAATATAACAAAATATATTAAAATGTTGCTATTTACATCCCACATCGGGATGTATGCGATTTTATAATAATAAAAAAAAAAAGAAAAACAGATGCTTTGAGTATACACATTACGCTGGGAAAGTTTGCCCTCTCCTTATTCTCCATGCCTCCTCGCCAATAGCCAGCAGGGCAGATGCTTTACACTGTAACATTTGGACGATCGGCAGAGTAAAGACGACTGAATGGTGCTGTGTGTTTTACGGAAGGATCAGCAGTATGGTGACTCAGGGCCCCGGCATGTTTGCACATGGAATCCAGCTCTCGAGAGCAGTGTTCACTCATTTACGAATGAGCTCTAAATGGCCCCAATTAAGAGGAGCAAACATATGACAAGTGTTTAACATTTTCTCTCTCGCAAAATGTATTACTATCACAGCTAATGCAGTTCACTAGTAAAATGGTGGTTTCGCCTGCATTAAAAAAATAAGTATAACTACAAATCCATTTCAGGAAATGTATAAGCCTGATAACAGACAAATGCATAATTTGTCATGAACATTTTAACTTTTTGTACAAACTAAAATTTTTCTCCCATTTCTCTAAACGCACACGTTTCATATATTATAAAATAAATACTATATATTCTCTGCTGCAAACACTGCATGGATATTGTTAATATTATACACACATATATATATATATATATATATATATATATATATATATATCAATGTAACGAAAAATAAATCATATATAATTACAAAAAGGTACCAATGTTAAATAATAAACACTAATTAAATCAAGAGGGCAGCCCCATGTTAATAATATTATGTTAATATAATAATAATAATAATAACAATAATAATAATAATAATAATAATAATATAGATGAGTGGAATCAGGTCATTCCAATTTATTGTCACTGTTCTGTTGTATGAATTAATACCTGAATAATTTCATTCTTTTAGTAAAGCAGGTTCCAGAAAATTGCAAAAAACACTCAGACGTAAATGCGAGGAAAATTCTCCGGTAACCAGAAGACTTGATATTAGCCATTTACATTTAAAGTCCATTTATTCTTTAAATCAGACAAGTTAATACTTCCATTCTAAAATTTGGAAAAAATATGGAAAAACAAAAATAAATATATAATAAAAATGGAGGAGAACGAGAAAAGGGGTGAAGAGCAGAAGGAGAAGAAGAGCCTTGTGGCACAAGCGCATGCGAGAACTTTTACCAATTAGTGTGCAGAGAGAGGCACAGCCGCCACCAGCCTGCCTCTCGCAGCGCTGGGCCTCGCGGCTAAGCTGTCATGTTGGTGGGATTGATCAACAGGCCCGCGATTTCTAATGGCACGCTGTCATGAAGCTTCTGCCACAGGGAACCACCTGCCTAACTCCTCACAGACAGCCGAGCGCAAGGGTACGAGTGCGCGTGTGCACATCTGTGTGTGTGTGTGTGTGTGTGTGTACGGGAGCGGCAGGAGGAGGCACCTCCGTACCCGCTCCGTGCCGCTGTCTTTTACCAACAGTTTGAAAAGGGCCTCGATTTATCCTCCTACTCCCCCGCAGTGTCGAAATGTGACAGGTGTGTTACTGTGCTTCTTTCTCTGGCCCATACCACCAAACAAAGCTCACGTAACGGCTGAAATACGGACAGAATGCAAATGGGGGACTTGCGGGGGAACACAGCGAATACATATAGCTAGAAATAAAAATGCATATCAAGAATGCCAGATAAAAAAAAATCCCAAAAAATATGAAAGATACACTTTATTTAAGGAATTGTAGCTATATACGACAAATAAACAAAATTCCTAATTTACGTTAAAAAAGGCCCAAGTATTCTCAAAATGGTAAATACTATTTAACGCAAATATCGTCAGTGCTTATGGAATTTTAATTTATAGCAACTAACCTATCACTATCGTTTTAATACAAAGCGCACACACACGAAATAGCTAAAATGCAGCTAATATAGCTAAATTGGAATGTTACGTTAATTTTTCTATTTAGCTAGCTTTTTTGCAGTTTATAAAGCTAGCTACCAAATAGCTAAAAGACGGCCCTGTGATTCGCCACAATCATAAGACTTACCTTGCTACCCCCGCCCCAAAAAGAAAAAAAGTCAAATAAAAGTTAAAGAACTTTTGAGTTCAAGGTAGCATTCGCATCTGGTGTGCATGTCACGTACGGTAACCTTTTTATCGGTGCTGCCTCTGGTCTCATCAGTCGATGAAATTCTCCGCCCGCGGCAATGGATTAGCCGAGGGACATAGACCAATAGAAAAATATTTCATTGTGTTAGCATTTCAAATGGCGAGTGGGGGGGAGGGCGAGAAGAAGCGCTAACCGATCATTGCCAGCGGAATTAATTGGCTATTCCGAGAATAATGTCCCTTACCCAAGATCCTCGGAGGCCAAGCGCTAGCGGAGGCCACATTTTGTTCGTTGTCTTCAAAAAGGGACCGCTTGGGGGTACTGGCCGTATTAGGGTTTTAGCGCATTCCCCTATAGGCTCGAAAAATAATCAGAGGTGCTGAACCAGACTTGGCTAATCCGTTCCCTAATTAAAACACAGAAACCCATTAAACGTACAACATATTGTGAAATCGACAAATAAAATAAAAACTAACGAAACAAAATAAAAAATTAACATTTACTGAAAACTGAAACTTCATTAAAAGTATTGCAAAATACGAACACAAAAAAAAAAGACCATGAGGGAAAATTTCCAAACAATGGAGTCGACTCGGCTTTCGTCCAGCGCTCAATAAACGACTCAAGATGGAGCCACCTTGGTGGTGCTTCTATCCTTTTATTCAGAGGGATTTAAGTTCGAGCTCTGTTTCACATCGCCCAAGCTTATGCAATGACCCCAACTGATATTAGTGTATCTTTAGACATATCTTAATCTAACCTTTTTAAAGCTCTGTGGCTTTCAAACTCAAAACAGCATAAAGAATGAGCATTGTTGGAGGGGCCCTGGGAGCCGCTTCAGACGCTGCGGCTTGGTCCAGGGCAACAGCCCTCTGGATAAACATCTGCTTATGTAGCCGAATCAGCAGCTCAACGGACCAAAGCGGGAAAACAACAACAAGGAAAAAAACCCAACCGAAAACCAAGAAAAAAAAAAAAAAAACAAGATTAGGGAACCTTCCCAAATGTGTCTTCTTTCAATATCGACTAGCGAAGCCTGTGGCACAAGGTGTCGATTTCGCCCTCCGAAGGCGGCACGAGAATCCGCAATGGCCCCATTACGTGGTCTCCGTGCTCATTGTAAATTCCGTCAACGAAGTCAATCTTATTAACTTCCGCGCCGGTTCACACATGACATTTTCTTCAATTTTCTCGCCAACATCAAAAACATCAATTAGCAGCTCGAAAATAGGAAGGAACGAATGACAGAGTCCGATAACGAAAACGTATTTGAAGCTGAGGGTAAATCTATTCTCTGGGTTCTGAATGTGTTCATTACAATTGCTCTTTTCAAAGAGGACCTCCAAATAGCAAAGAAATTAAATTTATCTTCTAGAAATGTCCAGAAATTGTTTTTTTTTTAATCTCCTGGTCTCAGTGTACAATATAGAGTATAACTGGCCAAACTCTTTGTCTCTCATCACAGGAGATCACAGCACTCGCAAAAGAGGAAGCCTGGAAAACATTTCTATCTTTTACAATAAAAAATAAATAAAGAAAAAAACCTTCAAGCCTTAAATTTATGTCACTGAGAGATGTTGATGATTTGGAGTAAGACAAAATCCAAGGTACAGGTACAATTTCACTGCAGACAAATATGGATAATATTTGTACGCCGTTTTCAAATTAGTACCAATTACCTTTTTTTTTTGCTGAAAAAATATAATTTGCAGCCTGCTTTAATGAATTACCGAAATTACAATATTATTATAGAAATTTTAATTATTACCACTACTGCTACTTCATTAAAAATAGTAAGAATCAAGGAATTCAAAATTCCAAATAGTTGTTGTTGGTGTTACACAGATGCAAAGTATTGTCACAGACAAGAGGGGGGGGCGGAAGACTTATTGCAGTGTATGTCTGCTGCCGGCCCGTCATGCATTACCTCACGAAAAACACAGAAATCAGATACCGAACATTAACACACGTCTGCGCTAACGTTACGAACGCCCGGCGCATTCCCCCTTCCCAATGATGAATCTGTAACTCAATAAACCTCGGATAATAACCTTTAAGTAAAAGGCTATTTTTTGCTGATATCTAAACATTGTCAAAGAGCTTCCTTATGCTTGAGTTACATCTCCTAGGGGGTGGAACAAAGGCAACAGCAGCGGCCGTGGAAGACAGCGTCGTGGACCTAATGCGTGGGGGGACTGAGGCTCGCACGCTGGGGCTTGGATCATGTTGCCAGGCTCCATTGATTTTTCATCTTTTGACATTATTTAGTTGCTTTTTATTTTCTTGCCCGTCGTTTTTTCCCACGTCACGAAAGACAGAAATGTCCAAACAACTGACGGTGGATGTATCTACTATCTGTCAAGAAGCAGGTTTTCCCGGCACAGAGAGACGCAGCCCCTGATACAGTGCCGAGAAGTGGCGAGATGAGAATATCGCTCTTAAATGGCCTAATCAGATTTCGTAGCCATTTACTTTTGTGAAGGAGAAATGGTGCCATGTAACAAGTATGGTGTAACCAATACACTCATGTGGCAACGCAGAGTTACCTTCACAGCTAACCCTCGGTCTCAAAAGGCTAAATTTATCCATGTGAATTGGGTTACGATATCAGTGCACAACTCCGGAACAGCATCCTGGCTTAACTTCATTACCTGTGTGACATGCACCTTAAAGTCCATTTAGTATGGATGTCCCATGAAGTGCAATGTGTCCAGATAACACAAAGGTAAACCATTTCCTCTCTGCTTGGGACAAATCCCAAAAAAATGACAACTCAATTCAAGAGATTCTGCTTTTTAAAATCAATTTGCATTTTGTTTGTGGCCATCAAGGTCTGACCAAAAAAAATACTGATATAATTTAAGCGTGTGTCCCAGGAAGAGTCCAAGATGGCAGAAGTCGGCATGATGTGTGTAAAATGTAACAAAATGTGACATTTAAAAGGAATATGTGCCATGGGAAACCAGGCGTGAGAATTGTGTCCATGTGAAAACACACTTTATAGGTGTGTGTTTAAGGTGCTGCAGGAATCCCTGTTCCCAGTGACTCCTTTTTGTCTTTCTTCTGTGTGTTTAAATAACGCATCCTACATGCGTTCAGGTTCTGAATCTTGTGTTAATATGGACCACTCCGTCGACTGGAGGAGAAAATTGAGACTAAGAGAGGAAGAGAGAGAGAAAAAGGAGGATAGAATAATGAATATGTACAAAACACGGCCTAAAAATGGTTTTGAAACACCATTAGCCCATTTGACCCTTTGTGAAAGGCAGTCAGGAAAGTGGCATTTAATTGTTCCTAATATGCAGCGAGGCTCGGGATCCACACGGGCTGGCCGCCGTGGCCGGGAACACGCACACGCGGACAATAACGCCCTTTGGCTTGACACTAATGGACTTTCAATGAGATGCGAGGAGCAGGAAATGCGCAGCTCTGCACGTCAGCTCGGCCGCGACGGCAATGCGGCTTTTCTTTCATTTTAGTCCCTTTTAACCCTGTGTGGATAAAGCCACATTCGGCAGGATCCACACCTGTGCTCACGATGCCATTCAGGATGTTCAATTCCGCAGTTATCAAATAAATATTAATGAATTAATTAATTTTCTTATCATTCACAATAGTGAGACACAGGGAAAAAAAATAAGGCAATTTTTTGATATTTTCAAGGCATGTCATAAAAATTACTGGAAGATGACTAATGACCAAACAGGAACAGGAATTTATGGGTGGGGGCATTGCTTACAGGCCAGAGCAGACCAGCGGGGGCAGCAGGCCTCGCCAGATCAGCGGCACTAGCAGGCCTCGCCAGATCAGCGGCGCTAGCAGGCCTCGCCAGATCAGCGGCGCTAGCAGGCCACGGCAGATCAGCGGCGCTAGCAGGCCACGGCAGATCAGCGGCGCTAGCAGGCCTTGCCAGATCAGCGGCACTAGCAGGCCTCGCCAGATCAGCAGTGCCGACACTCAGGCTAACTGTCATTAAAGGTGACAAAACAATCTACCAGATTAAAATCACAAGACATTTTTGCGTGCAAATTACTGTAAAAAGAACAGTTCCTTTTAGATGACGTTCTATAACAGTTAATATTGTAGGTCTGTATAGTTTTTCTTTGATAAAAAAAAAAATAATCATTTTGTTTACAGCTCTGTACAGAGTTCTTCAGAACGCAGACCTGCCTGTAGTGTGCGACTGACTGCTCTGGGACAACACGCCATTCCACTGCTGCATTCATTACATTTAATTGCGAGCGCATGGTTTTGCTACATTGTTTCTATTTACTTAGACAGCACCTTGCTGACCTTGCAGCGAGTCTGAGATGACATTTGTACCCCTGGCCACACACACACACACACAAGCAGATTAAGTATGTAAAATACATTAAGCTCATTCCCATATTAAAACCTATTACCAGTATGCTCCCTCCAAAGCCTTAATTTTGGGGAATTTTAGCTGGAAACAGGGCAAAAGATAGCTGCTGCCTTTTTCTCAACCCATGAAAAAAAACAATGAAGGCTTTCCACATCGTGGATGTTGTATCAGAGTCATCGCTTAGGGTGCTGCACCTCTACATCACCACTGCAGTAGCTACACTGCATATACACACATTACCTGAAGCAAATAAGATTAGCAACAAAAGACCAGACAATAAAACGTTGACCTTTAAGTGTTCATAATAGTATGGAGGTTAAATCTCCCCTTAATACAAAATGCTCTGATAAACTGGGTACCATTGTAAAACACAGGGTTTATTTATTTGCAGTCAATTTCAGTTCATCTGTGTCATTTTATTAGTGATTGTAAGTATCTACCTTTCAAATTACATTCAGAGTTTGGGTTTGACAAATTCTGTCTTTCATGTGCCGCACTTGCAGATAAGTCACTCTTCCGCACTGTGAAAGCATGTTTTTAATGAGCAGTGCTGGGGTTAATTGCTTAGCTAAGATCCCACAGTCATGTGTTTTAATATGAAATTAAGCTATTTGCCTGAGTTTCTGAGACTTATTTAATTAGAAACACTTCAGCCCAATTTTCATTGTTCTCAAAGCTCGGTGCCGTGATACAGATTATAACTGCAGCAAATTTGTCAGCATACATTTAGGCTTGATTTTTTTTCTATTCAGAATATTAACAGAAATGCAATAACAGGTACAGATTCCTCAATATTTCCAGGACAATAAAGGCCACCATGCCATTCGGTAAAAAAAAAGAATAATGTTACAGTGGGTAACATTTTTACACATGACCAAAGCACATTCCCGAAAACAGACCCATAAAGCCATTGTATTTTCTATGAAAAATCCCCTTTCCAGCATTGTAGGTAGGAAGTAAACATTTATTTGACTGATATAAGACAAGCTGCACAATTTTACAGCCTTAAGCTCACAACTAGATCCTTTTCCCTACTCATCAGCCTCTTCCCCATTTCATATTTTACACACACACACACACACACACTGTGTCCGCTAATCCTCTCTAAACGACTATAACAGTCACTTGCTATTAGGAACCACATGAAGTGAATCTGTCCATATAAAAGACCTTGTAATTACCGCCGCCAAGCGTGTTAAGGTTATGCTTACAGGGAATCCTGACAATATGTAATTACGGATCCCATCGGTGAACCATTGCACTTAACGATAATTCAATCCATCTTCATTTCCCCGGATGGCGACCCAATTGATGGATAGTTATCATTAGTAGTGACAAAAGCCAAGGCAGTGCATGCAGGCTGTGTGTGTGTGTGTGTGTGTGTGCGCGCACGCGGTTTAAGGACTTTATGCGGAATGCCCAGCAGACAGGAGCGCCTTCCCCGCGCTGCCAGGCAGAGGTGGGGTTAGGGGCCAAGCAGCTTTAAAAGTTTTGACAGAAGACCACTGGAGATTGAGATTATGGGATATTGCAGGAACAATACATGGGTTCAGCACTGCATGTTTCATGGGTCACAGCTCCTGGTGACCTCACCTGGGGGGGGGGGGGGGGGGGGGGGGGGGGGGGGGGGGGGGGGGGGGGGGGGGGGGGGGGGGGGGGGGGGGG
>JAODKN010000042.1:454357-469771 GCA_026774425.1 Petrocephalus zakoni | reverse complement strand
CCCCCCCCCCCCCCCCCCCCCCCCCCCCCCCCCCCCCCCCCCCCCCCCCCCCCCCCCCCCCCCCCCCCCCCATCACAGTGCCAAAAGAACCTTAGCCAACATGAGTGGAAACAGTCTTTTATTGTTCTGACCCCAATTAGCGTTATTGACGGAGAGCCTGTCTGTCATGGTCTTGTGTCCTAGCCTGTATATCATGCCTTTGTCCTGCCGGGGGGGGGGGGGGTTTCCACCTACCTAGGGCACAGGAAGCCACACACAGAGGTAGGGGCTGCCTGAGAAAGAGGTTGTCAAGCTGTAGAGCCACGAGGATGGAATGGCTTCCACACAGGAGAAGCTCGGCTCTGGAAGGGCTCCCTGGCCAAGGCCTCATTAGCGACATGTGGCCTTTCGTAGTTGGCGCATGTTCCTTCCGCTCTGTGGTTATTGTTGTGTGAGATTATTCCCTGATATTACCTGCTGGGGTGACGGAGGCTACTGTAGTGTCTTAAATGCTTTAGTGTTGCGCAGTTTTCCATCGTTGTGATGTCCCGGCCTCTGACGCTAATACATGGCGACATTTGCTTCCTGAAAATGAGGCTGGCAGCTTGTGTGGCTCTTTGGAGCGGCTTCATGGGAGCAGCATGGCCTTTGGTGCACAGGCATGCTGACTGGGCTCCTCTTCCACTAACTACAGTATGTACACAGCAAATAAAGGAGTCTTGAATCCTCCAGGGCTCATCTCCGAAGTAAGAGGAGGCACAGTGTTGTCGTCTGTCTCCTGGTGGGTGTGATCATGCCCGTGCCTTTGGATGGCTGGAGGTCATCGCCCATATGCTGGGGGGTGCGGGGGGGTCATGGCCTGTGTGCTGACATGGGTGAAGCATCATCCTCATGCTCTGGCATTTTTGGTGCTGCCAGGAGCAAAAGTTGCTTATTATTTATTCATGTATTTATGTGTTGGATGACAGACAGAGCATATCTAATGTCTGCTGAGAGTTGCATCGCGATGTTTCCTCTTAAACAGGAAGTGTGCTTAGAAATGTGAGCTTTGTGTTCTGGACCTGGCTGGGCCCATTCGGACCGGGGTCACACAGTGCTCTATAGGTTCCTGGAATAGTCTCTTCTAAACCTCTAATTAAGAAATAATGTAGGGGGAAAAAATGACAACAAATAAACCCAGGTTAATCACGATGGCTTCCAGGAGAACAGATCAATGATTCTGACAAAGAGGGAATGAGCTCCTCCCTCCTGCCAGAGCTTACTGCTGGAGGCTTTTGGACTTTCTGAAGAAGGAGGTTTTCCAGTTATTTCCGTAACACATGAAATGATTTCCTTCTGTTAAGACTTTCATTCAATGGACAATTGTCTGTGGTCCACAGTAGTTGGGATATGCACCAGCAGATATGCTGTGTTCTAGTTCCAGCCTGGCCCTCCTTGTCTGCAGGTCACTACTTCTGCCTGCAGTGTTTCCTGCACTTTGTACGTGATAGAATGGTGCTGCTAACACGCAGCCTGCGCCCCGTGCGGTCGTCGGCATTCGCCTCGCAGACTTGCCTCAAAGAGCACAAATGCAGCTTCTGCAGCTTTCAGATGTGCAGGCAGATCGGCCGCTCGGTCTGCCCCTTCCAGCCCCAGATGTCGGGCTGCTCACATCCCTGCATCCTTCCTGGAGAGGTTCTGGTCAGGAGGCAGTGCGCTCGCACTCACATTCCCTTCCTCTGATAAGCGTACCATGGAGTCCATGTTAATTAACAACCACCAAAATACATTCTGAGTGTACAGATCAGATAGGGTATATTTTATCAATATTTATAAGGATAAGAAAACTCCACTAGTAATTAAGCGAGTCCCTTTGCTTTGATTTAGCCCATTACTAACGCCTCTGCATCTTTAGATTAAAAAAAACCGACCTCTTTTATTTAATAATATTAAATCCCGACATGTATCTTCTAAAAGCTTTAATAAGACAAAGATGAGATTTGCATCCCTATGCCAGTGTCCTTTTCAATTGATTATGAAGCCCCCCTTGATGTGTGAGAAATTGATGTTTTCCTCTGTTCTTAAGGGGCCCTAATGGAGAAGGAGGGCTTGGAGGAGGAGATTTTTACACTTTGATCTTCAATCACTAAAAATTCCCACTTCTTCTTTGTCAGACTATATTTGGTAAATAACGGTGACAATCCACGTGCTTTAATAACACGGAATAAAGACAGTGTTTCGCTCATTGGTAACGTTTTTCAAACGTTTCAAGGTGCAGGGGGGCGTGGCGCTCCCCTGGTCATTTTTATTGTGCCTGATACCCCCCGTGACTGCTCTGCTGTGCGTGCACCTACACCAACACGCAGACAAAGCCGAGGCACGGGGAACCGGATCAACAGATGTCAGGAAAGACGCGCTGTCAGTTCCCTTTGCTGTGACTGAAGCTGGAGAGTGAAAAATGCAGCAGATCCAGCTGTTAATTCTGCTTTACTGCACTGCATAAGCGCGTCCTTCCTGGGAAGCCCCGTCGGTGATGATAACGTGATTAATATGACCATTCCGCAAAGGTGGCTGTCTGCTTGTTTTGCCAAACAGCTACTATAGGAAACTGCAGCTGCACTGCTAGTAAACACATATCATTGGAACTATTAAGATTGTCACGGGTTATATCATTGATGCAGAAAAGGTGTATTAGATAAAGAATTAGACAATCAGCCTAACCCTGCTTGCTCCCCCCCCCCCCCACCAAATAAGAGCTGATGCAGGATGCTTAAAATGCACCTGAGATGTCATCATCAGAGGAGCTAGTAGCTGCCGCGACACACAGGTCACAATCCTGAGCAAACGGGACACAGGGAAAGCTTGGGAGCTCCTGGTGGAGACATCAGCTCTGGCTAAATACCACAGCAATGTGGTGATTATATTTAATTGGCCTCTTTCAGGGTCTGCAGCCCTGGCTCAGTGCATCAGTCCCCAGTGCCCAATAAGTCACCAGAAATGTGTGTGAAACACGGCAGGGAAGGGGGTCAAGGAAGAGAGGGATCAGAGGGAGGGAGACAGAGAAAGAGAAAGAGGAGGCGAGAGGAGAGCGGGAAGTGGAGGACCTGGGGGCTGTCTGGAGGCAGCCGGGGGCAAGGTGTTGCTGGGGATGTGGGGGTGGGGTATTTGGCAGATCAACAATAGCAAATTCGATAAACCCCGATGGGTGGGCAAAACTGATACAAGCAGACAGATGTGTGCAGAGATTCGCTAATGCTTAGGTGCTTAGCGAGGAGGCATGCGTGATGTCAGGCAGGCATGCATAGCGCCACAGAAGCCAGCCAATCCGCAGGCTTCTGCATATTATGGGTTGTTAACTTGCACTGTAAAGGTCTGTAAGCTTTCTTCAGTGGAGTGTTTGTGAGCATCTCAAAATCAATAGTCTTATTGGCGGCCTGAGTGCCGTGGGCAGCCGCTTATCAATGGCGCGTCGGCAGCCGAGTCCGAGGGGCAGGACACAGCATTGCAAATGACCGGACAGGCGCATCTTAACTATTCTCATCTTAACTATTACGACCGAAACTTTCCTGGGAAAAATTAACTGCCGAAACTGGCCCAATCTATAAAGCCAGGTGAATGACTGAGTAAAATGATTAATTGATTAGATTGTAAATTAACTACATAACTTATGCGCAGCAGCCTACAGAGCTCCTCTCTGACCGGGTTAGGGTTGGGGTTTGAATCCCGGATGAAGCGTCGCTATTATGCCACCACACGGCACGACGATGCAGGCGATCCTGATGGGCAGACAGACAGCTGCTGCTTGTAGCCATGGCCCTGTGGGCTGTGGCGTTTCCTAACCCCAGCCCAGCAAAATGACCACCAGTACCAAGCTTCACGCTGCACAGAGTGAGTGGTGGTGACTCTGTTAACGATCCATTTAACAGGATTTTGTTTCAGTTCCGTTTCGTTATTGGGTGTCTTCAGTACTGATGTGCCGCTGATCTCATTTGCACATTTAATATTAGTTGTATTTCATATGCTGTTGTATATCTCTGTATGAAACAGACTGCACAGGCTCCTGTTAGCTCCTCTTAATGCCAACCAGGGTAACCGCTAAACTGCTCCTGTGCGATTCACCCACGGCGCCGTTTACTCCTGAAATTAAACGAACCCTGTCCTTTAGCCACTAAAAGCAGCCTTTAGAGCGCTGGCTGGCTAACAGGAGGCTGGCCCCCTTAATGGCTGGTTGCTCTATTTGGCCCCACAGAAGGACATTTCGCCACAGAGAAACAAACCAATTTGTAGTGAGAGACCTCAGGAATGAAAATCCCTTAAGGCCTCCTGCTGGCGGCCAAGGGCCCACCTCTTATCACCCGTCAAGTGTAACTGAATCCTAATAATCAGAAACCTGTGTCAAAAAGTCTGTTTGCTAACTGTATCTCATTAGCATATTTCAATTATACATGATGCTTATAAGCATATTAAATGGAATATATATGTAAAGGGTATTTGAAGGGATTTAGAGATTAGACCTTCCAAGTTAATTATAAAGATGTCAAGTGTCACCAAATGGGTTTCAGTCTCACTTAAGTCCTTTAGTTTGGTGATTATGTGTGCGAACTATAGTGTGTGACCATTCAGTCTCTCTGGGCTTAAATCGGACTGTTTTTTATTCAGTAAGAACAAATGAAGGAGAAACATCAGAATTCCCAAAAGCTTCTGCAGTGGAACGCCGACAGAGCATCACGCAAGCTGTTACTCAGGAAGCACATTCTCATTTTAACAACTTTACAATTAAGTTTTTTTTTTTATTGTAAAAACGTAATAAATTAAAGATGCTGTTAATGTTTTATGAATAAATCTCCGGCTGACTTTCTCGCCTCTCAGAATGTGACGAGCGAGCAGTCGTTACTGCTCCATTAAAACACGGCATTGGGGGGAGGGGCGCCGCGCGAGGAGCCGAGCTGAAGCTTCCGGACGCAGCCTGACAGAAACGCCAGTCAGCCAGCCAGCCGCTGCTGTGTTTCTGTCAATCTCTGCTCTCAGAAGTTAATTTAAAGTGAAGATGGACGGCTGCGGCACTCTTAGAAGGGAGAGGGCCGCATCATTAACAGGCCGAGAGGCCCGCTGCGTGACGTGTGTGCTCTCGGCTGTATTAAATCAGGGTCCCGGTTAGAAAGCAGCCGGGGAAGCAAGGGGGAAGGAAGGAGGGAAGGAAGGAAGGAAGGAAGGAAGGAAGGATGGACAGAAGGACAGAAGGAAGGAAGAAGGGATGGAAGGAAGGAAGGACAGAAGGACGGAAGGAAGGAAGGATGGACTAATGAAGGGGAGGAAGGAGGGAGGGAGGGATGGAAGGAAGGAGGGAGGGAAGGATGGATGGATGGTAGGAAGGAGGGAGGGAAGGAAGGAGGGAAGGATGATTGAAGGAAGGAGGGAGGGATGGAAGGAAGGACTGAAGGAAGGAAGGAGAGAAGGATGGATGGATGAAAGGAAGAAAGGAGGAAGGGATGGAAGGAAGGAAAAGCGAGCCAAAGGAGTTGTGATCATAGCTGTGGCAGTTGCACAGACTCCTGTAAAGGTGCAGAGGACTATTCGGGATATGCTAAACAATGGTGGTGGCGATTTTCCCTGAAGCTCTCAGTCTGCTCCCCGTTTCAATAGGACGCCTCCTCTCTGGCTTCTGGACCAGAGCCGTGTGCCAGCTGATCAGGTGGGCTCCTCGGGTTCAGGTGCACTGCTTTGCATAAATCCAGCCGGCGCCTCCTTTCGGGATGGATGAGCCCGCTGCTCGTTACCCTGGCGCTTCACGCCCGCTGATCCCTGTGAGCCGTCTCCCCGAATCCGAGTCACATATAAACTCAGACAAAATTGGTTGAATTCAGCCACTGAACAAATGACTGTCATGCGGTAAACTGTGAAAACCAGACCTAAGATTACAGATTTAATAGAATTTCAGTGAGATTTTGGGTTGGACCTCATTTTTGACAAACTCTATACTGTTTACTTTCCTGTGTGTTAGTTACAGGAGACTAAACCTTAACTAGTTAGCCGGTTCACGTCCCACAAGTGCTGGTATGAGAATTATGTTGCAGTCTCCCTTCACTTGCCAGGTCACATTGTACACGCAGGAATGCTGCCAATCGACCGGGTTGCTTAGGGCAACTGGCAGGGTGTGTGTGTGCGTGTGTGTGTGTAGGTCATCAGATCACTGAGGTCAATAGGGATTAATAGCGCCCCCTTACGACACTTGAATTCATGCCTCAAGCTCAGACTTTGCTTGCAGTGTGGGGTGTACTGATTGGCCTTGCTGCACATGCCTTTGGAGGCCTTTTCAGGCCTGGGTGATGACAGATTGACCCAAAGGCTGGAGCCTAACCCTAACCCTCCTCTGAGCTGCATGCCGGCCTGTGCAGGTGAGCGACACTGTGCCATACAAGCATATCAGTGTCCATCCAGCTGTGAATCACTGCTGCCTCACCCCATCTGCCTCATCCCAACGGCTGCTCCATCCGCCCTGCGTGTTCTGGAGAACTCACTTCGACCCGGGTGACAAACATGGCCAGCCTGTTAGCCACTTCCTCTGTCAGCCGCTCTCTCGCTCTCTGTCTCTCATTTCCTCCGCTTGGTTTTCACATTTTCTAATCTGATCTACCTGTTAAAGAAAATTCAAGTGATTTCGGGCCAGTTCCAGAGTGACTTCCATGTCTTGTGCCATGACTGCCCATTCAGCCCCGATTCTGAGACTGCTGATCCGCTCCCAACTCTCTCCTCGCCTATGGTGTTGCGGAAGACCACAGATATAGGATGGCCATATGGGATCACCAACTCCGGAGCACAGCTACGAAACAGAGCTGCTGCACTTTCAGTAGGTGGCTCTGGAAGATCAGATCCCGCTCGTAAGCCTGCATTGGGTATGACGGGCCAGACACGACTTTGAAATGCAGATGAATCAGAACGCTGTGTCCAATCACGTACTTATTCATTTGTTCATAATGCAAACTACGAGTCCTTTTCTGGAAACAGGCTAGGTCAGCGCTTCCCAGGGCCACCATCATTTAGCTGATGCCCACTGATGCCAAAATGTGTCCGATCTGCTCCAGCCATAAGCAGCACAAACTCCCTCGAAATGTGCATTTATCAAATCCCCGTGTCAGAATGGGCAGAAAATGTTCTGAAAAAATGCCACGGTTTGTTTCTTCTGCAGTATTTCGTGTCAGACTTTTCTATTAAAAGAAGCGCCTTCTGGGTATGATCCTTCTATTGCGGCATTCGGTGGCATTTGCTCGCTGCTCTATCGGGCTGCGGACACAGTCGCCCTGGCGTCTGCTGCTGAGTCTGCGTATGTTTTCATGCTGGAGTTTCTCCTGTGTTGGGCGGCTGGCCCCCCCCCGTCCTGTACCCCTTATCACTGCTGAAAGGAGCTGAAGAAACTCACCTCACAAGTTCCTCTCGCTTCCCCCATGGGTTTGGAGTCTGCACCCCCCCCCAAGCTCACAAGTGGCCCACCGCCGTATGAGTGCGGGACCCTGGGCCCGCTATTCAGGCTGGTGAGCGGCAAGGCTGCGCGTCACAGGCAGCTGATTCAAGGCTTTACTCAAACCATGAAAGCAAAATGCTGCTTCTAGGGTCACTCACCTCCACAAGTTCACCATTTATCTGTTAATCAAGAGTAAGCAGGCAATCAGAGATATTCCATCCTACTTCGTGACTGACCCCAGGATTTATGTTCTCCAGCTAAAATGGCCTTTGTTTCCATCCTGCAGTACTACCCCCACTTTCTGCTGTCTGTCAGTGAATGTTTCTCCAACACAAAACCACACACTTCACTGCCAATGATGCTTATGATTCATTCGAAGTTTCAGTGAAACATAATACATGGAGGAAAATGAGAAGCATTTTTATCCTCTTCAGAGTGCTGTCCTTCACAGATCCTGAGGATCCCTCGTCAATAAACCCTTAAAGTGCTGCTATCTTTCACTCACATTGTCTAAAAATATATCACTCGGGATAAATATATACAGCATATAAACAGCATGTCGTTGACTTGCATTCACATTTGGGACTGGAACCACCGAACACAAGCCAATTTGTCTGTATCGCAGTGCTGTATGTCCGTCACACACATATTACTGTATGCATACTGTAATGCAAGTTAGATAAGGACTCTGGGTCATTATACATATCAAAATGTTTTTTTCAGACAAATTACATCATTTTTATTAAGTCAAATACTAATTTGTATTTAAAGTACGTATTTTAAATACATGTATCAGAAATACTGTCCACCCTTGAATGGCTGGCAGAGCTGCCCATGCTGCGGCACTTGTCACAATAACCCATGACGTCCTATTGCATCCACTTACAGGCGTATCAGTGTACAGTGTCTACCCTGGACCTCGCGTGTAAATGCAATGGATGTGACTCCATCAGGCGTAACTCATCAATTTATTATCTATCCATACATTGTACATATTCTATGCCATATCCCATGTCACCAGATTATAATAATGATTATATATTTCATTTTGAGTGCATATTCGCATGAGCCTGCATTTTTATTTATATTTCTCTGTGTGCATGAGTGTTCATATAATTGCATATCTAGGTGCGTGTTCGTATATTTATGCATATTGCATTTACATTTGTTTAATTACACAAGCATATAGCTGTCAACGAGTCAACTAAGCATAATTCCAGCTAGGAGGAGTTTACAATGATTGACCAGTAATACGCGTGTTATTCAAATTAGAAGCACCATGAAATAAGATTCCTATCAGCCAAATGAAAACACGAGCGGCCGCAGTATTGAGGAGTGAACGAGACCAAGGGCGAGCTGACGAAGACAGAGAGCAGGGCGGCGGCCACACAGTTTAGGGGAGCTGTCTTTAGAAGGTGGAGAAGGCCTCATTATCGCATGAGGAATGTCTGGAGTCACACGTATTCTTGTGTGGTAGGATCTCCAGGTTGTAGCGTTGTGTGTGTTTCACGTGTTGCCGCGCTTATTTGGGCCTGAGTAACTTTTTGTATCGGAACTGTCACGATTGCTTGTGGAACTTGATTATCCAATCACTAAAAAGCATTGATTAAAATGTTCCTTCTCGTTTACTGAACAATAGAGCAGAAGGGAGGGGGCACACAGCGGGCGAGGCTCCAGATGAAGAGCGAAGGCATCATCTGTGTGGAAGTGAATGAGAATGCAGGGTGTCAGTGCTGCAAAGCAGAACTTAAATATCACCACATCACCACTGCAATGCAAGTACATCTCAGGGCACTTTTCCACCCAACCAGGTACTGAGCTTTTGGCCCATTGCTTTCAGTCCTTTCCTTTTAACTTTGGCTTCCGGTTGAGTGCCAGTACCATAAGATCCAGTACTTTTTTGGTACTTAGCTACTTTAGGGTGGAACTTGCAAATGCTTTCTTTCGATTAGTTATGGAAATAGCCTGCCTCTAAACACATTTCAATCACTGTTTTGAAAAAAAAAAACTAAGATAAATGGAAAAAAAAAAGTACAGACACTCCTTACCTAACAATCAAGTTCCTTTCCTACGACTAGGTCATTAAGCAAATTGGTCGATAAGCAAGGAATGTCAAGCATACTGTACCAATAGTGGATTTGTATCAGTCATCTTTAGATAGTTTTAATGTCACCTTTGCACCATTTCTAACATAAGTTTTAGCATATCTTATATGGTTTCAACCCAACAAACTATGGTGGTCCTTGTGATGTGAATTGTTTGTGCATGAAATGCCATGTAGATATTAACATTGCACGTCGAGCAAGCCTGTCTGGGTGGCTGCTGTGTGTGTGTGTGGAGTTTGCACGCTCACCTTGTGTGTGCATGGTTTTTCGGTAGATCCTCCGATTCCTTGCGCTGTCAAAAAAGATGCAACTTAAGTGAACTGGAAGAGCCTTGTGACTGAGTGTGCACCCTGCTCTGGTTAGGCGGTTCTTGCATGTCATGCACCAATTGCAATGCTGATATTATGTTATATTATATCTGAACAATTACTCAATGAATCGTCAGATTAATCTTCAGCTTACTCCATTATTGACATAATCAAGTGATGGCCCTAGTTCATATGGATCTTTATCGCTAAGTATTTGTTCATATGCATCAGCATATCTGAGTGCATGCTCCTATGTCTCTGCGTGTCCTTGTTTCTGGGTGCCTCTGTGTCACACAGTGCTGGGCTTCGCCTCCTCTGGGTCCCAGACGCGCACACCACTTGGGAGACTGGTGCCCCTCAACTGCATGCTTGAAGATGTCCAGCAGGTCCTAGCCATTAATGTGTAGGGTCCATCTGGAGACTGGGACATGAAATTATGGGTGGTGCAGGACTTCCCAGCATGCCTGCTCATTGGGTATGGCTGCACTGGGTTCACCCCATTAGGTGAGATGTGGAGCAGTGATCCCTTCAAGCTCAACCACCCAAGACGAAGGGGACCAACTCTGCTTATATGCACCCCAACCTGGTGCTCCTTGGTGAAGGCACCACACCAGAGGTAGATCATGAAGGTGACCTACTACTGATCCATTCCAGCAGGTGACACAGGAGTCTCATTCCTGTAAGTCAAAAAGAAGAAACAAGTGACTAAAGCACTGCTGAGAACAGGCTTAGGTGATTGATTGGTGATTGAATGGGGAGAGACTTCTTCAGTAGTATGTCATGATTTGGAGCAATCTGTTCTATCATGTGCTGACCTGCTATGGAGAACTAACGGAGAAACCAGTGCTGCCCAGGCGAAAACAGACCCTAACCACAATGTATCCTGGAGAAGGTCTGTGTTTCTGAAGGTGTTGTGCCATATGCCGGAAGTTCTCAGAATCTGAGTATGTGTTGATTTGTTTCTGTGTATCGCGGTATCTGAATATGTGTTTAGGTGTTTAGGTGTATCCCCGTATCCGAGTAGGTGTTCATGTGTTTCTGTGTATTCCTGTATCTGAGTATGTGTTTATGTGTTTAGGTGTATCCCCGTATCCGAGTAGGTGTTCATGTGTTTCTGTGTATTCCTGTATCTGAGTATGTGTTTAGGTGTATCCCCGTTTCCGAGTAGGTGTTCATGTGTTTCTGTGTATTCCTGTATCTGAGTATGTGTTCATGTGTTTAGGTGTATCCCCCTATCCGAGTAGGTGTTCATGTGTTTCTGTGCTGTGTATTCCCGTATCCGAGTAGGTGTTCATGTGTATCTCCGTATCTGAGTATGTGTTCATGTGTATCTCCGTATCTGAGTATGTGTTCATGTGTATCTCCGTATCTGAGTATATGTTCATGTGTTTCTGTGTAACCCCGTTTCCGAATATGTGTTCATGTGTTCCTGTGAATCTCTGTATCTGAGTATGTGTTTCTGTGTATCTCTGTATCTAAGTATGTGTTCATGTATTTCTGTGTATCTCCGTATCTGAGTATGTGTTCATGTGTTCCTGTGTATCTCCGTATCTGAGTATGCGTTCATGGGTTTCTGTGTATCTCCATATCTGAGTATGTGTTCATGTGTTCCTGTGAATCTCCGTATCTGAGTTTGCGTTCATGTGTTCCTGTGTATCTCCGTATCTGAGTATGCATTCATGGGTTTCTGTGTATCTCCGTATCGGAGGATGTGTTCATGTGTTTCTGTGTATCCCCATATCTGAGTGCACGTTTATTTGTTTCTGTGTATCCTTGTATCAGAGTCCATGTTCATGTGTTTTGGTGTATCCTTGTATGAGTTTGTGTTTTTATATGTCTGTATTTAAACACATGCCCACTCTGTATTTGTCAGTTTGTATTAGTGAATATGTATGTGTGTAGTCATGCGTGTCTTCTAAGAATAATGGAATTGCAGAATATGGCCCTGAAATGTTGACATGTATGACTGGATAGGCTGTGTGTGAGAATGAAGACTGATGCCATGCAGATAGATCATGTCGTTCCTCCTGCTGTCTATACTTTTACGGAAAATCACATATTTACCCAAAAGTTAGTCTGTTCACAGATCTGGACAAATCCCCTCTGGACAAATAATTACCCAAATAATTGGAACTTTGGTGTCCTTTCTGTGGCAGGTATGCAGAAGAGCTGGGACTGTTATATAGTGCGTGTGTGTGGTGCGGTAGGCCTGTGTTCCTCTCAGAGCTGTGTCCATGAGCTCCTCCGCCTGGGCCTCCTTTCGTCAGCGCCACCCTTCTCTGTCCTGATTAGGATTTCAGGGCTTGCCCCTGGGAACCGGCCGTCCGAACATATTTTATTTAACCGCTTTTCGGCTGCTGTGATCTGTAGCAGAATTACAATTTTAAGGGTCAAGGAGGGATTTCGATGTGAGGAAGATGGGCACAATTGTGGAATAAAAAAACTCAAGTTCTTTTTAAAAATAAATGAGAAAATCGGTAATCCAAGAATCACTGCATGAGGAAGAAAATCGATTGGGTCTTGTCTATTCGCCAGGGCCGGCAAAAAACCTTGAAATGAACAAAAGTTGTGTATTTTGTGGCTGGACCATCTCTCGCACAGAAATTTTGCTCTGAAACAATTTTCCTGGCAAATGCTAGTGAGCTACAGGTACAGGTATGCTTAGGTGGGGAAATCATCATGGCACCTCCCACCTTGGGCCAGAGGGTGTGATCCCACAGACCCAGATTCCACCCTGATTCATCCTGCTGACCCCCTACACACAGCTGCACGGTGGGGTGCACCCCCCAGACTGTGTGAATCAAATTCCATTTCCTGCCTGGCCAAACAATGCTTGCTGATTGGGTACTGCATCATGAATATTTAATGGTCTCCTGAGAGGGATGGTGACCCCATGGGGACTCCTAGAGTTTGCCCTTTATAAAACAATGCAGTGAAACAATGCATAAGTTGTATTCTGGTATCATTATTCCTTTTCGGTTTACAGTATAACAGTTTGGCTGTCCATCCTTTGCTGTGATCCGGTGCGATACCTGTGAATATGGGTAACCTGTTAAGCCGTGTCTGCACTGCCATCAGCCATCAGAACCAACTCTTTACCTTTGGTCCTGTATGACACATAGAATCTCAAGTGGACAGAAAGGAAGATCTTAAACAAGGAGGCGCTGTTGGCTGACATTTTAGACTTACCTGTGGCTTTGAACCTTACAGAAGTAACCACTATCCTTAGCAGTACAATATGCTGACAGAGGCTCACGCTGAACCCAGAGAGTGTGGCCAGTACTCCGGATGGGATATCTGTGCCATCTGGGCACCTGGAGGGAGCTCACTGCAGAGTGCCTGTAGCACAGAAGGTGGAAGCTCCCAGAATAATGGGTGAACAAAAATTTCAATTGGAAAATATGCATGTAATATACATAAGAATTAAGGCCCGTAGTTTTCACTGAAATACAATACTGTTTTAATATATTAATATATATATTAATGTATATTAATAATATTAATATACACAATGAATGGCACCAGCTCCCCCACCCTCTTTTTGTGAGCTCTGGGCACGCTGCTCCACCCCAGCCAGCAGCCTCCTCCTGTGAGCTCTGGGCACGCTGCTCCACCCCAGCCAGCAACCTCCTCCTGTGAGCTCTGGGCACGCTGCTCCACCCCAGCCAGCAACCTTCTCCTGTGAGCTCTGGGTATGCTGCTCCACCCCAGCCAGCAACTTCCTCCTGTGAGCTCTGGGCACGCTGCTTCACTCCAGCCAGGAACCTCCTCCTGTGAGCTCTGGGCACGCTGCTCGACCCCAGCCAGCAACCTCCTCCTGTGAGCTTTGGGTATGCTGCTCCACCCCAGCCAGCAGCCTCGTCCTGTGAGCTCTGGGCACACTGCTCCACCCCAGCCAGCAAATTCCTCCTGTGAGCTCTGGGTATGCTGCTCTACCCCAGCCAGCAGCCTCCTCGTGCAAGCTCTGGGCACACTGCTCCACCCCAGCCAGCAGCCTCCTTGGGTGCATGCTAGTCCACTCATTGCTGAAAAGTTTTCAGCTATTTCAGTGTTAGACAATCATCATGAAGAAAAATAATGTAATACAATATGAGGCCAGCTTTTGCATCGAGCCGGGACCGCATTGTATTGGCCACCTGATTTATGCTACTCATCAGAACCCAGCTCATGGAGGTGAACGTGCTATCTGGAAGTCACAGTGGGCAGGGGATGGCAGAGCTGGGAGAGTGGAGTGGCCATCCCCTGGCCGCACTGTGGCCAAGTGTACAAGGAGCGCACTCCTGCTCTTTGAGAAACTTGACAAGATCTTCAGCCCAGGAAAATCTACCCGCGGTCCTAGTCCAAAACCTATCCTTCACAAAATGAAGGTAACACTTTTTGCTACGTCTACACTGTCCCGTTCCTGGCCCAGGTTACCCATTAGGGGCGTGTGTGTGCTCCCGGTGTGGGCGTGCAGCGCTGGCAGCCAAAGTCACTTTTAGGGGTTACAACATCAAGCTTAATTAAATATTAAAGTGTGACTGTACCTGCTGCTATTGTGGCCCCTCGGAATAAGATATAACCTATTTTTGACAAGTTTTCATCTTCCTCCGTGGAAGACACTACATGAAACCAAATCAGTGGCAGGGAGGAGGGTGATGAATAATCTATTCCCTATTCTGGAAGGGAGGGAGACAGACTCCTAGCAGATGATAGTAGGAGCCTGCCAAGCTACTGCGCGACACGGCTAATGTTTAAATAATAAAAAGGAATATAAACAAATCATTACCCCCCCACGCTGTTTTTTTAAATATCTTAATGAACATAATAGCCACGACTAATAATGAAAGAAAATATAAACATCTAAATGGGCACGAGTTGTCGGCGATGCTCAATTATTCCCTTGTCAAGTTTTTATTTTTTAATGAGGCCCTCTGGGACTGACGTCTGTCAGTCAGCCGTGACTTTCTGACACCATTACAACTTCAAATACAAAGCAGCCATGCAGCGTTTCTGAGACTGCAGGAATGAAACCATCTGACAGGTTGGGAGAAAAAAGTACAGTACAGACACACACACACACACACACACACAAACACATACACATACACAGAGAGAAAAAGACACACACAAATACACACACAGAGAGAAAAAGACACAAATACACACACACACAGACATACACACACACACACACAGACATACACACACACACACACACACACAGAAAGAAAAAGACACACATAGAAAGACACACACAGAAACACAGAGAGAAAAATATACAGAGACATACACACACAATGAAAAACAGACACACAGAGATCTATAAACACACCAACACATAGACATGGACAAACACAGATGCACACACACAGAAACACAAACATACACACAGAGGCACAGAGACACAGAGATATACACACACAGACGTAGACACACACAAACACAGACACAGTGACAGACACAAAAAGGGACACACAGACATGAGAGAACACACAGAGAGACACAGAGATATGCACACACAGACATAGACACACACAAACACAGACACAGTGACAGACACAAAAAGGGACACACAGACATGAGAGAACACACAGAGAGACAC
>JAODKN010000042.1:373234-385314 GCA_026774425.1 Petrocephalus zakoni | reverse complement strand
GAAAGGGCAGGCCTGGGGTTCCTCAGCTAGGGGCACAGTGCACTGGCCAGTCTGATACCCCCATGGGGGGGGGGGGGGCATGGACAGGCCTGGGGTTCCTCAGCTAGGGGCACAGAGAAGACTGAGGTTCCTCAGCTAGGGGCACAGAGAAGACTGGGGTTCCTCATAACACACTAAAGAGAACCAAGGAGTGAGAGAGGTACAGTGGAAGCA
Organism: Petrocephalus zakoni; assembly: GCA_026774425.1. Classification (NCBI taxonomy): domain Eukaryota; kingdom Metazoa; phylum Chordata; class Actinopteri; order Osteoglossiformes; family Mormyridae; genus Petrocephalus; species Petrocephalus zakoni. Next base: position 385,101 of record JAODKN010000042.1, on the reverse strand, counting down.
CTTACCTCCTCACGCAACTTTATCAGCTGACAAGGGGAGCGAGCACACAGAGAGAAAGAAGGAGAGAGAGATAAAAAGCAAAGACATGGCAGCAGAGAGATCAGTCATGCGGCAGGGTACAGAATTAACCTTGACGATTTATCTGTTTGCATGTTTAGCATTTAGAAATCACAGACAAACACATTAAACGAAGCTAAACACAGATTCATGCGGAGTTCTGAACAAACAAAGATCAACTTCTTCCCTGTCACATTAAACAAAGACAGAGGGGCTGGATTTCTCCCGGCTGCATCTAAAGTATCATCATCAAGGAGGGAATCAAAATCAGAGTCACATCACAACGCTCGATATGGCAAAGAAGAAAAGGCAGAATCCCCACGAATGGCAGCGAAGGCGGCGGCTTGAGCGAGAGCGGGCCCGCCAGCCCGGTGTGCGCCGCACAGGGCGAGCCGCGCTCCCCGCACTCCTGCACACCTCCAGCGAGCACGCGGCGAGCACACGCAGCGCAGGCGGGCGCCTAAACGTCATTACAGAGACAGCTACAAGATCACTAGCGTGCAAACATCTGTATTTCAATCGGAAATTAACTACACGTATAGTAGGGCTGCAATTACTGATTGTATTAATAATCTGGTAATGTACTTATTAATTTGAAGAAATATAATATAATCAATATAATAATCAACATAATAAAAATATAATAATAATAATAATCTGTTGCAAACAGCAGGAGGCAGAGACCTAATCGGGGCAGTAGCCGATTGCAGGGCAGACACTCACTCACACATACCGTCCATTTAGCTCCCTCCAATTTCCTTAAGTGTCTTTTTTTGAGGGGGCAGTGTAAGGAGACAAGAGGCTGTGGAGTGAAACCATGCGCGGGGGGCGAACACGCAAAGTGCACACGCACGAAGTGGCAGCGCTACCCAGCGCGCCAGTCTGCCGGGCGTGATGTCGACACCGCGTCACAGTCACATCACCGCGACAGTCAGCTGATCTGAGACCATCAGTAAGCTGCACAAACACATTTTACCGTCTTAGGAAACAGATGTATTAGCAAGCTTTGCAATTTTAACGATGGTTCGTTTCCAGCATTATCTAGTAAACGTAAATAGTTTCCCGCGGGCCGGGAATGTGCCATCCGAGCCACTCTGTATTATGTGCCTCCATGCTGCTGGACTCGATGGCAGACAGCAGGGTTGCCAACTTTGGTTAGCTGGTTGGAGTGAGATATTCAATTCGAGGCCAGTCTGCAAACGCATTTACATGTAGTGCGAATGTTTCATTACCTTATAAATAGTCTGTAGGTTATTGCGACTGGGCTAACCTTCGTTTAAGCAGGGATTATTTTGACATATTGTACTGTCAGAAAGTAAATTAAGCAAAATGATTTAAGTAAAAGTAATGACAAAAACAGACTAGGCGACAAGAACCAATATGGTACGTAAGTATGGCTAACTTATCAGGTGAGTCCGTCAAACCCGAATGTCCTCTTTAAGATTGTACTCATTCTGTGGTGATATATTTGTTCTGCTTTCCAACACTAACAGACTGCATTTTCATTCACTTTTATTGTGAAGTGCTTCCACACAAATGATGCCTTTGCTCTTCAGCTAGACCCTCATCCGCTATGCGGCGTCTCTTTTCCACCATATTGCCGAGTAATCGAGAAGGAAAATTTTAATCGACGCTTAAAAAGAAAAAAAAATTGAGTAATCAATCCTAATCGAGTAATTGTGACAGCTATAACACATATACGTATTTATTTACCAGGTCAACTATAGTATGTAAAAATATCCTAATTAATGTGATTAAATTTGTTAATAAATGTGTTTATTTTTATAGAAAAAAAAACAAATTAAATTGGTCGTAAAATTGGTTACATATCAAAGCAGACAACTAAAAGCACTCATTTGCGATAGATGACTATCACAGACCTATAGTTTGGGTTAACAAAACACAATATAATGGCTAGTTTGTTTAAAGCAAAGTTCATTATTCATTTAAGGAGGCAGGCAGGGGAATCATCTTCAGCACCACATGCACAAAGATAGCCGCATTTTGCAAGAGGGAAGAGGAACAAGTTTGTTAATTTGTCAGTGGTTGCAGGTGATTTTTTAATCTCCATTTCTTCTGAGAGATTAAAGGTTAGCAGATCTGAGGCAAGCCTGCGGGCCATCATCATCTCCGTTTCTCATCTTTCTCTCTGCTGTTTGGTCATTCTCAATTCTTCTACTTTCATAATTTGCTAATGTATCAGAAAGAGGCAGGGGCTTGGATCATAAATTATAAACCCGATTCCAGACAAAAGGAGAGCGAAATTAATGCTAAAATATTAGCGTGGCAGAGGACAACTCTGCCCAAAGAGCAGCATGGACTGCAGATGCTAAAGAGCGATTATAGCGAAAATGATTATAAACGAATGCTAAAATGTTAGCATGGCAGAGGCAGAGGATGCCCCTTTGCACCGGGCCCACAAAGCAGCCCAGACTGCAGGCGCTCAGGACAGATCAGGTTGAGTAGTCATATGTTCTTCATTCTTAGCGACAAACAACAGATGAGCAGCCAAACCAGAAAACAGTCACTGTGTCCTCAGCACACGCACACCAGCCCCAGAAATCCCTCAGACCTCCATGGGTAACGGAAGCTGAACCTCGGCTACGAAACAAATGCATCACTGAGACGTCAATAAGGAGCTTGCTGACTGTCTACAGCAAGGGGACCAACTGGAGACTTACTACAACAGACAAGCGACAGGGAGTTGGAAATCAGCAGAGAGCCATCAGAAGGAGAACCCCGCGTAGGACACTAGTGGCTCCATTTGACAGCGTTAATGTGTCACTGACCACATACAGTCTTGATCATGGCTGATCATTCAAAAATTTTCAAAGATAATGATTAATGTCCAGTAGCTAAGGCCCACTCTCAGACCCACATGCACATACCCGGGAGAAGAGGGGGCCCTCCTCACCAAAAATGCAGCACTTGGCTGATGGAAAACGCCTTTTCTTTTTCAGGTCATCACACCCACGTTAGCTGCATTATTTAAAAGGGCCAAAGTTTAAGACTACACTACAGATGTGGCTATTTAGAGCTTCGCCCGGCCCAGCCCTGCCGAGGACGTTCACTGGGGCCCGCACCACTCTCAATAGAAACCAAACAGAACTGCCTCTATCTTATTTGTGCTGCTTGGCTGACCACAAGCCTTCATGAAGTATCTGCCAAACAGAATATGGGGGCTTTGTGCTCTGCTCTCTTTAGAGGACCTTTCTCTCTATATAGTTACAAATCCGTTCATATGAATAACAGGTGCATTGCAATAGCTGCTCCGGACAAAAACACGGAAAACACAAAGTATAATGTAAATGAAACGTTATATTTTGCCTTGATTTAGATCCAGCAGACTTTACAAATAGCTGTGTTTAAAAATATACAACTATAATTTTCTGTTTTCAAATTTAATTCAAAACAGAATTTAATACAAATATTAACCGGTTTCCTTAGGAGCCCATTAAATCTGGTCCAGAGCAGTAGAATCTCTAGTGGCCAAGCCTTCTGCTGTGACTGAAATGGAAACTACGCCGCAGAGCATCTGTGAGACAGACCGCGTCTCTGTCTCTGTTACTGTGTGTGTGTGTGTGTGTGTGTTAGGGTGTGTGGGCTGAGTGTCTGTGTGCTGTATTAGTGTGTGCTGCATTAGTGTGTGCGTGCTGTGTTAGTGTGTGTCGGCTATAATAGTGTGTGTGCGCTTTGTGTGTGGGCTGAGTGTGTGTGTGTGTGTGTGTGTGCTGTATTAGTGTGTGTGTGCTGTGTGTGGGCTGAGTGTCTGTGTGTGTGCTGTATTAGTGTGTGTGTGCTGTGTATCTGTGTGTGCATGTGTGTGTTAGTGTGTGTGGGCTGAGTGTCTGTGTGTGTGCTGTAATAGTGTGTGTGCTTTGTGTGTGGGCTGAGTGTCTGTGTGTGTGTGCGCGCTGTTTTAGTGTGTGTGTGCTGGGTGTCTGTGTGTGTGCATGTATGTGTTTGTGTGTGTGGGCTGAGTATCTTTGTGTGTGTATGTGAGCGTGCTATGTGACTGTGTGTGTGTGGCAGGTAAAGCCATGGCCTGTGTGTTTGTATGTGTGCTGAATGTCTGTGTGAGTGTGTGTGTAGCAGGTGAAACCATGGCCTCTGTATTTGTGTGTCTGTGCTAGTGTGTGTGCGGCAGGTGAAACTATGGCCTGCCTGTGCCTGTGGAAAAAGTGCGTGCAACGCTCGACCAGCACATTATTAAAAAAAAAAAAAGAAAAAAAAGCGATAGCGACAATTCTGTCTCTGTCAGTGGACAGATAACGAATAAATGCCGAACTCTATTAAACTAGCCTTTGCACATTATCGCAGGACCAACACGCTATTTTCAGAACTTATGAAGACTCCCTATATATTTAGTTATAAATCCTTGCCATGTAACGAAAAGATTTGTGTCTGGTAATGATCTGTTCAGCCAGGGCTATAGGAAGCGATCCTGACCTCTTTCAGATCGTCAGGAATTAGATTGACCGACTCAGCCACCCCCCGGCCCCCGCCTTCTTTATATATCCCCCGTTTCGTTCCGTTCCGTGAAGGAAGAAAACACTTTAGGTTTGCTGCACTCTACACAGAGCGAGACCAAGTCTGTAAAATCGAAATGAGGCAAACTTGGAGCCAGAGATTTATTAGTTCAACCATGGAAAAGTAACGTCTTCACTGCCAAAACTCATTTTTATTCTTCTAGTGTTTCTGTGTATATATGTGTGTGTATATATGTATATGTATATATATATATACACACACACACACACACACACACACACACACACACATATACACATACACATACGTACATACATATAAACACACGTGTAGCGATGCGGTTTAGAAAGGGCAAACGGCAGAATGCATCACACGATCAGGGTACCATTTAAGTAAGGTTTATACACACAGATATACATATATATACACACATATAGATATACACAGACATATACATATGCATATATTATATATGTGTGTGTGCATAATGACAAAGATTAAAATACAGTTTTGTTTTGTGAAAGGTACAGAAGGACATCTAAAGAATACAGACAAAGCTGGGGAATTGCAACAGTGTCATCAAGAGTAACAGCTCATATATGAAGAGTAATACCAATAATTACAGATCTTTGCAGTGGCAAATGATTACACATTAAATCAGCTTTAAAAAAAGATTACACTTTGTAGGCATACTGTATGACTACAGAATTTCTTTACTGAAATATAAATTTTTTTTTACAACGTACTGAAATATAACCAAAATACTGAGCTAAACTACACAATTATAACAAAATGTTTCTTTATTTAATAACTGCTACACAAATATGGTGAGTGCTGGAATAACTTTTCAATGGATTTAAAGAAAGAAGATTTAAAAGATTTTTTCGTACCATCTTGTATGAATGCACGCACGCACGAACACACACACACACACAGCAATGCTTTATAAGAAACAAACACTAATGATATAAAATTAGTCTGCCTTTGTGTCTGTTTTTTATGTGTTTTCTGAGGCAGTTCCGATTGCGACCAACCTCAAGTTTCATATAAATAAAGCTGACAATGACATTTTATTTTATTTATTTATCGCCTGGCTAATTTGGATGGAATATGCACATCAATTACACTTGCCAGCTCTGGCTACATATGTTTGTAAGATGAGCTGTGTAGAGGTCATTATTGAAATGGTAATAGGGAGGACATTAAAAAAAAAAAAGACAACTTTGCAGGACGACAGCTGACTGTGAACGAGTGTGCACTCGCCGAATTCACGCAGAGAGCCTTGCAGAGTTCGCACCGCAAGCGGGACGCGGCGCGGCAGAAGGCTGGGCGAGCTGCGTGCTCTGGCGCGCCGAGAGGCCGCGTGGGAGAACGGCACGCGGCGCGCGCCTCTGCACAAAGCAGAGCGCCATGAGGGAGCGGCGCTTCAGCTCGGCGCTGCAGGAACATTGTACTATCAGTCGCATACCTCTCGGCCATCACAATCGATCGGTCGTAATTTAAAGCCCAATTGTAATTAGACGTCTCATTGTGATTAAAATGTCAATCTGATGTAGAAAACAGATGTACTTGTCATTTTACCTTCTGCAGGTAGGATGTGCCTGACAGCTTTTGGGTGTGAGATACGTCTCTCCCCTAATCACGCTGGTAATAAAGTATCAGCCACGTGACTGAGCTCAGACTAACAGCAGCAGGGATAAGAGCACGGATCCCCGTCCAAAGCCCCAGCGTCGTTCTCCGGGGCGCCAAAAGACGACTGCCAGAGATTCAGTGCAATTACACAAAACACGATTCTCTGCCCCCCGCCCCGGCAGCCCCCCCCGGCAGCCCACGGAGGCGGAGCCCATTCACACAGAGGCTTTGCATTGAGACTGTTGCTTCCGCTCCACTTGATGCCAATGGACCAGCGCCGGCAAGCCTCTGGGCCCTGGCCCCCAGGCAGCCGCCCACTCGCCAGGGCCCCACTGATTAGCACCCTACCTGGCTCTCGGAGGAGGCCCCCTCGCTCTCCAGCAGCTCGTTGCGAACCTCGTCACTGTAGGCGATGCGTGACCTTTTCTGTGGGGGGGGGGGGGACACAACAAAAATAAGCATTAGCATGGCTGTGCTGGACATGACTCACACTCACGCGGCACGAGGGCCCTCTAGCGGAGGAGGCGGGCCCGGGCCTCACCAAAGCCTGTCGGGACGGGGCGTCTGCACGGCCTCTGTCCGCTACAAAAAGAAAATAATCACAAAAAACCCTTTTTCCACTAAATAAATAAAATGAAAAAGGCAGAGAGAAGGAGACAATGCTCTGGTGAAACATCACTGTGCAGTAATAAATGTGATAAATGTGCACTCGGCCCCGTCAGTGCTGGCTGCTCGGAGCTGTCACGGCCCTGTGATAATGCCGATGTGAGCAGCACACGGAATAATTCATCACGCGGCGCTCGGAGACTGGCGTTCCGACACGCCATGCCGCGGCTCTCCCCGTGCCCCTTGGAGTGCCTGGCGGGATGCGGCCGGAGGCAGAGCACGCCACGCGCCGGGGAGGACTGTGGCTTTGGGGCCGCCTTGTTTACAAACATAAAGCCCCTTCAGAGGGAGAGAAGGCGAGGCCCCGCTCCCAGCACAGAGAGCTCTCGCACACATCGGGCGGGACAGCGCAGCACCCCCATGCACCTCACACGGCAGGCCTGACATGTGCTCCCCCTGCACGGTTATATTTAGCAAACGGCAGAGGCATCCTCCTCTGCCCTCTGGATGTGTGCAGACAGCAGACACACAGTCCGCTGATCATGCACGCCGTGCCCATGACCGTTTTTACTTTACTCTGTCTGTAAATGAACGCATTTGTGCGCATGTACCTGTCAGCACACGGGGCTCTTAGCCACAATTAACATGAGAGGGCGAGCCATTCGAGTCTGGGTCCCCTAGACGCGGAGGGGCTCAGCTCAGAAGCGGCCCGTCTGTGTCACAGTGAGTCAGGATGCAGCGCTGTGCGCGGAGATCACCGCGATGAGGGGAGTGAGAGTGGCGGCCATGACAGGCAGTGCACTCGCTCTCAGCAGGACACAGCCATGACACTCTGCGAGACAAGCTAGCACAAAAGCACCGAATATTATAGGAAATGTGACAAGGAACACATGCATGTGACAATAAAGCAGAATTCATCTCCAAATAATTTTCAGGAAAAAAGATCCAATGGTCTTACAAGTACAGAACATATACATGTCCCATTTTTGCTTGTTTAATGTAAACCATAAAACAATAAACCACACAAATTCAAAAATATCTTCTCCAAAAAAGCTGATCTGGACTTTGGGGGTCCCTGGTTCTGGGGCCACCATTTAGAAAGAACAACATGTTCTATTAATAAAAGACAGCGTACAGTGTCTGGATAGACATACATACATTTTCATGACACGAAGAACCACAAGCGACACTTATTGGCTGCCGTGTGTCCCATTTCAGTCTGCTGCTCAGAAGGGTGTAAGTTTAGGAATGCTGCTTCTCTCATAAATAAGGCTTCAGGAAACACTAGATTTGAATCAACAGCATGGACTGAATCTTAGTCTGTCTGAGGGGCTTCATGTTGCTGAGACCACGGCTTGCTTGCCAGCGTAATGTCACTCCGAATGATGCGTAAAGAAAGATAGACCAGAAGACTGACTGCATCCTATAAGTGCAGAAGATGACTGCTTATCTCAGCCCATGTAAGCATGCACTGTGCACTCACAGCAGACAGCCACTGCCACACTGTTCTGCTGTGGAAGTTAACGCTGTTCCCAACAAGGGGCTGAGCACTGAGGGCCCTCATGACAACAAGCTGACCAAATCTGTACAGGATGCTCCCAACAGAAAGCACAAAAATCAAATCAATGCAATTCAGGATCAATCCAACAGAAAAGTTTCAACAGAAAATTATCTGAACAACTTCAGCCTTCCGCTTGTTTAGGGAAGGCGCAAGAGGTCTCAAATTAAAACTGAGGAGAGGCACATGAAACTGGGCCTGCAGCACTTTGAAATTCAGAGAGAATGAGTACTCTCATAACTTACCTCACTGCCATGGAAGCGAAAACAGTTTTCTTATCCTTTTGAAAGGTCTTCCTTTTGTCACATTTTTTAATCTTGGGTGAGAAATTGCTTCTATTCCCAGAAGCACAAAAAAGTACAAAGATCTTTCTTAGCTTTATGCAAAATGGTCTGTCTGCCTTTTAAACAGACATATCTCATCAAACCGAGGACTGAGGTTTACATGTCAAATACAAATACACGTCAAACGCACATTTTCCCTTTGCTGACAGGGATCAAAGGACTGCACTATATGCCAGCATTACGCTGTACATTACATATGTAAATCAACACTTCTGTCGACGCAAATAATACATACATCAACTTGTGCAAGACTTTTTAAGGGCTGCGTTAGAACAACATATAGTTACACTTCATTAAATCGCCGAGTGTAAATTAAATCACCGATTATTGCTATCAAGCAGTAATTTATCGCACAAAATCACACACTATTTCAATACAAACCGATAAAAAAAAAAAAGACAGATTTTGTTTTCATTTTTTTTTTCCCCCTGGGTCACAGGACCATGCTTGGAATGAAATGAAACGTAAGTGAAAATATTAGGAGAGGCCTCCAGTAGGGGGCAGGAGCAGCGGGCTAGAGGAGCACAGCTGATCTCAGTGCTGACAGAATCAGCATCTCCCACTGCAGGAATAATTAATCCCAATCGGGTGGCTCTGGCTGCTCATTCTCCTGTCACGCAGGCTGCGGCTGTGCCGGAGCCAGCATGCACAAATAATTGTGCTAGCTCTGAAAGCTACAAATATAAACAGTTCATTAAATTGCCCATAAAAGGCGTAAAATACCCAGGGGCAGGGTTTAATGAGACGGCCAGAAGTGACTGGGGTGCCAGTCTGCTTTCCACAGCCCTCCCTAGCCCCAGCCCCCGCCACACACAGCTGGCGGCTGCAAGCCGAACAGTAATTAACGACATTTAATTTACAAAGCGTGTTTCATTATGAGTTTTGACCACCATTTCCCCTTTTTCACTTGGCTTAAGTCGCGCTCCACGCGGCCCTTTAGCCTGCCTGCGAGTAAACAGCATGTTAACAAACACTTCAAGAAACATTGCACACTACCTTCCTGCTTCTATATTTGCATTTCCTGCCAGTACAAGTGCATGCATTCAGTGGCCACTATGTTAGGGACACCTTCGGAGTACCAGCTAGGACTATACATAGTACCAGCTAGGACGCCTTTTTGTCCCAGAATCGCTCGAGGACAGAAGAGGGCTGTGTTCTGAGACACTGCACTTCCCGTTAGCCTTAACGAGTCTGGCCATTCTCCTCTGACCTCTCTCATTAACCGAGTGTTTCAAACACAGAGCTGCAGCCAGCAGGACATTTTTATGTGCAAATCCCAAGAAGGCGGCCATTTCTGTGGGCTTCCTTACACTTAACGCAGATGCCTTGTACCGCGCACGGGCATGATTGCCCACACTCCCCTGCTGGCCCGCGCTCACATTACACTTAATGACCCTGGCCCGAGCGCTCTTTCGTCATCACCGCGCGACGTTTTTGTGTTGAAGAAAACTGGAAGGAAGCACTACCGCACAGCAGAATGGAGTTCAGGAATAATCTCTTTAGTTTGTGGCTTACTTGGAGACATTTTGGGTCTGGGTGTGACACACACAGGTTTATGAAGTATGCAACACAGGTATTTTTTATTTATTTGTACTGTACCAATCAGAAGTACCAATATTTTCCCAAATATCCCAGATTTTGTGCAGACTGGGATACCAGTACTGAAAAGGTACCGTGGTACCACATTTTTAAAAGCTGTTGGGTATTTCTTTAGTAGTGGTACTACTCACAATATTACAGACATTGCTAACGCTGTATATCGCCAACCATCAATTCGGAACCATGGACTCAATGTGTCTGAACCACTACTGAAACTCATTTATACACTATTTCAGAACTGCACGCATCAGCCTATATAGAATACTTAAAATGTTAGCTAGGTAAATATGATCTACCTAGCTTCAACTCAGTGATTTATATAATGGATCTTAAAATACAGCAAACAGGGTTAGGGTTAGGGTTAGGGTTTAGGCTGAAAACAGGTTAGTGGAGAGTAATGGTAGTGAGCTTTATTACGAAAGAAATGTTTTACAGTTTTGCATGTTCGCCCAGCCCACAACACTCTCCTCCTTACACACAATTTTTCGCGACAGTTTTGTGGGGGGAAAAAAGACAATCTGTACAGCCTCCTCCCGGGTTCTGTTCATATATAGTGTACATACCACAGGAACTCGGTTCAACTGAAGGTCCTTGGAGGCAGATCCAAAACCCATTTTTAGTACCTACTCCAGACTAGGTACTTTTCGCTGAAACATGACCTACTGGGGAGGCGCTTACAGCGACAGCTTGCCAGTGGGGTGACCACAAGCACCAGTGCTCACTTTGAGCAAAAACTGAGCAGATTAAATTAGTTTTGTTCCCCAATTACATTTAATGCTTCAATTAGTACATTCGTGCTTGCGGCTCCATATTTCTGCATCAGAAAATTCATTCGATAATCAATAAACTTTCGTCTAATATCGCCAGTGCCAGCGATGAGACTTGCCAGGACATATTAGCGGGATAATGTCGCATCATTTTTTATTGTGTGGAAAATGATAGCTCGATCTGCCGGAAACATTTAATCATAAACATGAATCATAAAAATGTCATGGGTCATATAAGTAAAATATAAATGAAAGTCTGTGTCCCATTTTGATCTCGAACGATCCCTCCAATAACTAATAAATAACTAGCAAAAACAACTTTGCCGTGGCGGTGTACTTTCATATTAAATTGTGTGTAAAGTTTAACCTCTGCTATTTATCATAAAGGTCCCAGTTCCTGGTGTGTAGCGTGAACGCAACACAAAGGTGTCAGGAGCTACAAAAGTTCCAGGTCGAGACAGGCCAGGGACTTGTAAACCGGGCCAACGGTGGGGTGCTCCAGCAAAGCGTAAGCTCAATCATAGCGTACCATGGACATAAACTCTATATTCTACCTACTGCTCCTCTTTATATTGGTACTTTGTTCTGCCAAATATCGCTGTACAACCTCATGTTGAATTGCATATTGTTAGATATCTTTAGTAGTAAGTATTTTACACTTAATTTTATGGCTGCCTGATACAGGAAAATTTGCAATTTCTTACAATAAATATTGGAATTTTTATAAGGCAAAAAGGAAAAAAAAAAAGCACAGCCCTGTCAGCAGCAGCATAACTCACTCATTTTGGGGGGAGGGAGCACCGCCCTATCAGC
>JAODKN010000042.1:356749-368379 GCA_026774425.1 Petrocephalus zakoni | reverse complement strand
TGCCCCCTGCGCTCACAAGGCACTTAGCGATCCTAGCCTGAGCACACTTTCACCATCACCATTTTTGGAGTTGTACAAAACAAAGAAGCAAGTGCTATGGCACATGAGAATGGGGTTCATGATTGGGATGTCCATATTTTGTGGTTTATTTTGAGTCATTTTGGGAACAATGACACACACAAATTTATTAAGATATATTAAGTATATGGTATATAAAAATGTCAGCTAGTTAAATATGATCTCCTTAGCTTCAAGTCAGTAATTTATGTAAGGGATCTTATAGCAAGATGTTGTAATCAAGCACAATGTACTGCAGTAGATGAATGGAAGGAAGCAGAAGAAACTGTTATAACCTTTCTAGGTGCTAATATTATCCATCCATCCATCCACCCATTTTCCAACCCACTTATCCGAACAGGGTCGTGGGGGGTCCGGAGCCTATCTGGAGAGAACATGCAAACTCCACACACATGGAACCGGGCAGGATTCGAACCCATGCCGCACTAATATTATCTGTTCAGCATTTTTATTTAATGAGTAGAAATATGTATTACAGTTTTTTGTGCTTGCAAAATCGTAATCGTATCTATACTAACTCACACTAGCCCTCGACACTCTTCATGCACATTTTTTTTTTAATTTTTGGATAGAGTAGACAGATGGACAGACAGATGGAATACTATTAACCTATGATAAGGAAAACAGATTGTACTGCAATTTACTCAAATGCTTAAAATTTACAGTCATACTTTGGACAAGAATCCTACACCAGATGGTAGACTTGTAGTCAAGACCGCATAAACCAAGACCAAGACACTACCAAGACCAGAGGGCATCAAGACCAAGACAAGACCAAGACAGACCGTGTCAAGATCAAGACAAAGTCGAGACAAGACCAAGACCGAAACTGAAAAAACTAGGCTTACTACTCACTGTGATGCTGGATCTAACATTTAACTAGCGATACACTTGCGTATTTTGATTGGATGAGCCCCAATGTCTAAATCACAACAAAATACATGTATGTCATTGGTTACATTTGAAGGGTTGCATTTGAAGGGAGCGAAAGGCAAAATAATAATAATGTTGCATTATCGAACGTTACGTTGTGTGTCATGGATACTGTTGGCTCCAAATCTCCTGACCACTGTCGATCTGAGACAGCAGGACCAAGACAGTGAGACCAAGACAAGACCAAGACCAAAGACCGTCGAGACTGTGACATGACCAAGACCACGTAAAAGTGGTCTCGAGACCAAGACCAGTCTTGAGACATCCAACTCTGCCAGATGGATTCCTTTTTGAATAATTAAATCTCCACACTTCAATTCATGAAGTTGGACTTTTTAGAAAAAAAGTGACAATGCACCTAATTTACTGTAGACTAAGCTCCCATTGCAAACAATGACTTAAGGAAATTCAGTTAAGGACTTCTTTGGTTGATGAAATGTCAATACACTGCTGGGCAAAAAAATGAGGCAAACACGATGCATCGCATGTTTGACAGATACAGGTGAAATAAGTAGCATTGTTCCACAATATTATATACACTGTATGTAGCCAGTGTACTTGTCTTCCTTTGTCTTACAGCCTTCCAGTGTGCCGCGTCCATTCATGTCTCATTCAGAAAAAGTCTGACAATATGCAGATTCCACTGTCTACAATTCAGAGAATTAATCGCACTTTCAAATGACGGGATCTGTGGCACGGAAAGCAGGTTGTGGAAGACCTTAAGTGACGACACGTCGAGGAGAAAGACGGCTGAACATTACTGTACTGAACTGAAGAACCGTGAGAAACTTCTTACAAAATTAGCACAGGAATTCAGAAATGAGCAAAATGAAGCAATTTCACGAAGAACAATTACAAGCCGGCTCAAGGAAGCTGGTTTTTCATCAAAAAGATGTGCAAGGAAACTACTGGTATCCATAAAGATTTTTGACACTTCACTCCGTGGTTTCAGCGTGTTCTTTGGAGTGATGAGTCACATTCTGAGCTGTGTACTGATGCTCCCCAACGCTGTTTTCGTAGGGTAAGTGAGAAATTCAGCCCAGATTGCCTTTCCACCACGGCGAAACATGGTGGAGGTGGGCTGATGGTATGGGGCGTGTTTTCTGCGTCTGGTATTGGTGAGTTGGTGCGATGTGAAAATTCCATTAATGCAAAGGACTACCAAGAGATATTAAGGAAAGGGTTGCTTCCAAGCTTTCAAGCCATTCACTGAAAGTGACGCTTTGGGCTGGGCAGATCTTAAACCCATAGAGAATATATGGGTGCATATCAAGGCCAAACTTGTTGGCTGAAAATTTAGGAGCAATGACCAGCTGTGGGAAGCAGTCAAACAGGAGTGGAACAGTATTGATGCAGCGCAATGCAAAAGCGCAATGCAAAATAACCATGCATACAATAAGTTCACTTAAATTCTTTTCACATAGTTGCAATTCTTATCAGTACGATAATATTCTTTTTAACATCGCGTTAAGCGTCACATTTACTTTGTTTGCTCTGTGTACTGTATTTTTCGCACAACAGCTCTTTCAGATTTTAGATAGTGTTTTTTGTGAGCTTCAAGCTGAGTGCTAATGTGCTGTTTGCCACTCAGCGGGTGTGAGCGCGGTGACTTCTGGCTGCTGTGACATCATGCGCGAACCCTTAGCAGAAGGAGGAACGTAAGAACGAACATCAGATCAGTGGGTGACGATAGCAAACTTGACCTACATGCTTGCAATGCAAACTCAACAATCTAAAAGTATTTTATGCTTCAAAAATGTAGAAGCACAGCAATTTGAAATCTTTGTCAAACAAAATTTTGAGAGGTAGAAGTAGTGTTTAATGGAAAATTCCACTAAACAAAGCTCCCGCAATTGTGTGAGACAATGCAAGTAATATGAAAAAAGCAATGGCTGATTTGGGAGTTGCTTGGGCTGCTTTGCACACTCACTACAGTTTGTGATACACGGGGGGGCTGTGATCACAACAAAGTATTAGTGACGCCGTTGCCAGTTGGAGAAAAATTGTAGGGCATTTTAAGCATTCCCCCCTTGTGTATCCTCGCCTGGAAGATATTCAAATTGAACTACAAATGCCTGCAAAAAGCTTAAAAGAAGATCTACAAATAAGGTGAAACAGTACATTATGCATGTTTCTAGCAGCCTAACTAACAATGCCAAAGCTTTTCTTTTCCATTTGAATTTACTAGTTTAAAAAAAAATCCCTGGTATTGGATCAGTACTCATATTGGCCAATACAATCTGTTCAGGTATCAAGATCGTATCAGCACTGAAAAAGTGGGATCGGTGCACCTCTATGATACCAATATATCAGAACTAAAGCCTGATCTTTTTCTTGTACAGAAATTCATGAATTAGATATATAGTGTGCTATATATACAACAACACCACCGTTTTCCCTGGATGCCCCCCCTTCCCCCATGTAATCCCTACTCCTCCCACACCCCCTAACCTCTACAATCTCTTGCCTCCCTACACACTCTCCCCATCTCTCCAACAAAATACCCAGGTCATCACCTATACAAAGTTCCTGGGAAGTCTGAAAAAGACCCAGCAAATACTTTTACAGTTACTGTATTTGCTAAACCAAATATCTTCTACAGCTTTTATTCTTCTCCTTTACCAAATAGCCACATAGCACTACTGCTTCATTTTTTAGTGTATATATATATAAAATAAATAAAAATAAATTATTTCATAAACCTCTCCTATGGATCTTACTGTCTAGTGCTGCTTGAATTGAATGTGCCTGGTGCTTGAGTTAATGCAGGATTGTCCAGACGCCGCCCATAGTCCAAAAAACATGAATTGTACTGCCTAAATTGAGCGTATGTGGATGGGAGTGAGTGCGATGTGGGTCATGTCAAGGGCTGGTTCATGCTTCACTAAAATTGCTATGCATACTATGTAAATGTTTATTTAATTGACTGCTAAACTGAATAGGCATATTACTCAATTGTTAATATAATCGATAGTGACAACCCTAATCACTTTCACGAGGACAAGTGTCATCTGCAGTCAGCCTGCCCTTTGCTGCCACTAAGCGGCATCAGAAGCTCACTTTCAGATTGTCACCGATAAAAATTTATCCGCAAAGTTGTACAAAGCAGCTATCGCTACCTCTAAAGCTTATACTTTAACAAATACACAGTATAAAACTGATACAATCCAACCAGCAGAGAGAGCACAGCTCTGTTTGTAGGCATGTACCGCTATCAGGACCCGGGACCGTCAACTACACGTTATGAAGATCTAAAAGTAAGTCTGGGAGATGTGACCCGAAATAAAAACTAGAGATGGCATTGATCCGATACCTAGTATCAGGCTGATACCCGCAAAAAATGCTGGAGTGGATATCGGGGGCCAGGGAGTAAGAGAGCGATCAAATTTTCTTATTAATTTCTTTATTACATGTAATTTGGCAATGAATTGCACAATTTGTATTTTAAGAAATATTTCTCTTCTCAAAATCAAAATCAGACCAAGACAAATTTTGTGCCATCTCCAATAAAAATAGGAAGAACAACTTTGGACAATCATTACCACCACGATGGGTGTAACCTCATGCTGCATGGACAGTTTTAGAACGGACTTTAGGCTCAAAGAGAGCAATAATACCAATGAATTAGAATGTATACATAAGATAAAGGAGTAAAGTGTAAAGGAGCCCCAGCACTGGCTGCCTATGATGACAGGCAGCATGATAGCAATGCTTTCTGTGAACTCTATCAGGGAGGACAGCTGTAAATGACGGAAGGGCTTTCCTGTAAGCAGCACTGCAATAAACATCAACCTGTGCTTTGTAGTAAAAAAAAAAAAAGCACCATGCATTACAGCAGCTTCACAGGCCAGCCTCCCTCCCACCCAGACCTCCCAGCATGTGCAGAAACCTCAGTACAGGGGCTCAGCACCAAAGCACCTTTCATGAGGAACGACAACATCAGATAGCAAAAACTAAACGACAAGCCGCTGATGTCAAACTGTGCCAGTGGTACCACAGCATATTGCTGGTGTCAGAGCTCAGTGCTGGCACCACAGTGTCACTTTTACATTTACATTCATTCATTTGACCATTTATCCATTTATCTAAACCACAGAGCTGATTCTAAACCGTACCACCAGTACCAAAGCACTCTGCTTATGCTAAACTGTGCCACCAGTATCACAGCACACCATTTATGCTAAACTGTGCCACCAGTAACACAGCACACCATTTATGCTAAACTGTGCCACCAGTATCACAGCACACCATTTATGCTAAACTGTGCCACCAGTAACACAGCACACCATTTATGCTAAACTGTGCCACCAGTATCACAGCACACCATTTATGCTAAACTGTGCCACCAGTAACACAGCACACCATTTATGCTAAACTGTGCCACCAGTAACACAGCACACCATTTATGCTAAACAGCGCCACCAGTACCATAGCACGCCGCTTCTGCTAAACTGTGACACCAGAACCATAGCACGCCACTTATGCTAAACTGTGCTACCAGTACCATAGCACGCTGCTTATGCTAAACTGTGCCATTAGAACCACAGCATGCTACTTTTGCTAAACTGAGGCATTAGTACCATAGCACGTGGCAGGTGCTGAAGTGCAGTGAACAGTGAAAAGTCCCTTAAGAGATTACCTGTACATCCACGTTGACCCAGCAGCCAATGATGCATAAAAAGAGTCAGGAAGACAGTGTGCTTCTCTGCAGCAGGACATGCAATCCAGCAAAACAAAGTATACATACAGAGCATACAAAACATTTATGCAGGATAGAAATGATCAGATCGAAAAGCTCTGGAGTAAAGCCAGCTGGTGTTTCTGGCAGATCGTCGGCCAGAAAAGCCCAGCTGCTTTGCAGTAGGTGGGAGGGTTGGCGAGTAAGGAATAGGTTATATCCCATAAGCAAGCGCTAACAAAGAGGTCATACGGGTCGAGGAAGACAGCACTTCCATCAGGCCCGGGTTGCGGTTACCGCACGCCTTGCAAATTAAAGCCAGTGAGACGACTCCACTGCCTAACACAACGAGACTCTTACAGACTGTCAATCACTAATATAGAGTACAAAAAAGAAAGACGCAAATAACTCGACACGATAGATGTGTCATCTGATATTTCAGTCAAAATATGAAACGCTAAATTATTAATTAAATTCTCACCTTGATAAAAAAACAAACCATCTCCAAGCAGTGTTAAGACAGTTTTGATTTAAACTTTGTTTTTATTTACATGTTATTTTCAACTCTCATATGAAATGAAATTTTAGTTAGTATTCAGTGTGGGTTTATTAGCGTTAATCCTAAAGACATTTATATTTACTTCTTGTCGCAGTGGTTAGAAAGGTTGTCTCACATCTGTAAAGACAAGGGTTCCAGTCTCCGCCATGACCCTATGTGTCTGGGTTATTCCCTGCCTTGCCATAGGTTGGCACCCACTCCTGGGTTATTCCCTGCCCTGCCAAGGGTCGGCACCCCCTCCTGAGTTATTCCCTGCCCTGCCATGGGTCGGCGCCCCCTCCTGAGTATTCCCTGCCCTGCCATGGGTCGGCGCCCCCTCCTGAGTTATTCCCTGCCCTGCCATGGGTCGGCGCCCCCTCCTGAGTTATTCCCCGCCCTGCCATGGGTCGGCACCCCCTCCTGAGTTATTCCCTGCCCTGCCATGGGTCGGCGCTCCCTCCTGAGTTATTCCCTGCCCTGCCATGGGTCGGCGCCTTTACAACCAGGGAGAGGCCCCGGGGCAGACCCTAGACACACCAGAGAGATTATATCTCTCGGCTGGCCTGGGAACGGCCTTGGTATTCCCCCGAAGGAGCTGGCTATGGAGGGGAGGTCTGGGCATCTCTGCTTAGAGTGCTGTCCTTGCAACCCAGCCCCAGATAAGTGGTGAAGAATGAAATTATATAACTAATTTCGTTGACAAGCTTTAAAAATACTGCAACATACTGTATTACCGCAACAGAGCCTAACACAGACATAATAGCACAGACCTGCATGGTTTCTGCTCGTCAGATGAATACACGGTTGAAGGCAGGCAGATCAGGAAAGATCAGCTACAGGAAACACTAACTAAAAGACTAGTTTCAAATTAGTTTCAAATTTGGATTAGTTTCAAATTTGTGTCAACCCGACATTTAATTCTAAATTTTATTTCTGGATGCAAGTGTAAGTCATATTGACATTTCATCATATTTTTAGGCATCATCAACTAATTTTACTGCTGTCTGGATGTAAACAAAGAAAAATCTTTGTTAACAATGTTCATTATTGTTTTCATCAATGAAAATAACGCTGGTCCTGGGATATGCCTTGTGCACATATTATTTAGTGAACGATTGAATTATTGAATGAATGAATGATGATGAACTGTCCTAGCAGTGCATGTCACACCACTTAATGATTCCCATTCCTTTTGGAGATCACTTGAGGCTATCCTCCGATTCATGAGGCACTGCCAGATAAGTTGACGGTCACCTCTGGCATTAGCGAGTCACTTCTGCCCTCTACCTGGCTGGTTTCTGGTCGTTCCCAGCGCCTCCTGGTACTCTGTGCATGTGCACTGCTGTCTTAGGAACTTTAAACCTGAAAGCAACCTGCTGCTCAGTGTAACCTTCTGCCAGCAGAGCCAGGTTTAAAACAGGATTTAAAAATATAGATTTTCAAAAATATATAGTTAATTTTTTCCAGAGCTGTATATATCTGTGCTTCATGGAGTGTAAGATGGGGGTAGGTGAAAAGAGAATTTCCCTACAAGAGCTAAACAGTGTCATTATTACATTTTACTTTAAGTTTATCTCTAATAAGAAAATAGCCCTACAGCTTACAGTTTACTTCTGATGTTTAGAGAATTTAACATGAATACAGAGTGCAAATTATCACAAAAAAAAAAGTTGTTTGTACACTGTGCAAAGTTGGCTGGCACAGCACAGCGGAGCTATCGCTATGCAGAAGCACCTAAAGAGAAAAACACAGGCACTACTCTGGATGATGGACAGCCACAGTAGGCAAAAGCACCAGAAGTGTTGTCTGTTCATGCTCATTAAATTACCATTAGCATGGAGAGCTTTTTAACAACCTTTGTCCCTGTAGCTACTAAATACACCCTTTATTGAAGCCATAAATTTGCCTGTCTGCTACCTCAGAATTTCCACTGAATAAGCATTTGAGAAAACGTTTATTCTACATTGACTGACAGTGCCAGTGTGTGTTTATTTAAATTAAACTTAAAAAAATGATTTGCGAACTGAAGTAATGAAAATACCATTTATTCAACGGTACCCCAACCCTCACTGCAGACCTCAACACTGCGGCCTCCCTCGCTAAGACTCTCTCCAGTATATATTATATATGTGATTAATGTTTAGGTGGCAGTGAAAAGCCATTTCTCTCCTGGACAGAGGCACCCAGATCATAATACAGCCTCACTACTCGACGGAGACGCCCTACTAGCCTAGCAGTATGCCACATAGCAGCATATCTGTTATAGTTCATCTACACTTTACTCAGAAAGATGTGCAGTTGGTGAAAAGGAGAAAGGTGGATGAAGTGTGTGCATGATAAATGAACTTCAACAGGGGTGGGATTCATGAATAACTAAAGAAGAACAGCGAGTAGTAAAGAGAGGATCTTTAAGGTAGACTTGAACTGGCTCAGCCTCAGGCTGAAGGAACACATACCCATAGCTACAAATGCAAGGTTATCCGAGGCATGAGATTAGTGCCAAAGTGGCCAGGTCCTTAAGGAGGCTCTGCCGCTGTGCCATTAGCAATTGGTACCCAATGGCTGCTTCTCCTGTGACTGCCACACTGCACTCCTTTCATTTAACTACTCAGTGACAGCAGGGGCAATTGCACATAAAACAGGCAATGTTTTTTAAAGCTGTTAGGCAAAGTTCAAACTCTAATGACCCTCCAAGGCCAGAGGGGATGCAGACTCACAAAATCTTTCTCCAGCTTCTCCATCTCCTGCTTGTAGCTCTTCAACCTGCTGTTGTACATGCCTCTGCTCTGGGCTGGTATCTCCCGCACCTCCAGGTCCATCTGCTCCAGCTAACAAAAAAAGGGGGACCTTTACCTTGTCTCTCATACACATGTATCAGACAGTAAGCAGTGACTACCCTGCAAGAAGCTGGAGACCAGCACTGCACCAAGCCCGAAACAGAAATATCACTGACTATGTAACTCCCTGTGCTCTTTAGGCAAACAAATGTCACAGAGCACTGACTGGGAAAGTGGCATGTGCTCTGTGGTGTATCGACAATTAATCACACTTCACTTCAAATGGCCATCACATAACCATTTTTGATTGTGCTGAAATTTGACGTGTGAACTACATTCATCTTTCAGATCTTAGAAATATTGGCTTATTTAAAAACTCCTTCAAGATGTAGCATTTTCTACACCATGGTTAGTAAAAAAAAAAAAGATAATTCACAGTTAGGGCTGCACGATATCACATCTTGATGTAGTCGCGATTATATGGCATATGCGCAATAATCAGCAGGGTTTTAGCTGACAGCTGACAGGAAACATTTGTCTGGAGGCCAGCTTTTTTACTTTTTACTTTACTTCTATGCCCACAATTTGGTAACAAGATTTGTAGTATGCCTAAAATAATGAAAGGTGTATTGTATAAATTCGGCTTATGCTTATGTTTATTAAATTCGGTAAGCATAGCACACCAGGTACTACTGTTCTGGTAAATCATGGAAGCGATAAGCACTGAAGTGGCGGTGAAGAAAGGGACAGCTCAGCAGCCACAACACCTTTTGGAAAGAGGAGACTCCGACATTTATTAAACATAAGTACACAGCAAATTTATACGGATTACTAATTTTTGGGTGTCACCATATGTCTCCCATTAATATTTTATGCAAACTACTAATCTGCTTACCAAATTGTCAGCATAAGAAAACATCCATATAGACTGGCAAGAAAAAGTATGTGAACCTTTTGGAATTTTAAGGTTTTCTGCATTAATTTGTCATAAAATGTGATCTGATCTTCATCTATGTCAAGGGCACTGACAAATATACAACCATAAAAACGCATGGTGCTAGTGGGAAGAGTAAGTGAACCCTTGGAATTAATAACTGGTTCACTTCTTGTTCAATGTTTAAAGTGCTGTAGACTCATGAACACAGATGTTAGCCACTTCCAGTGATGCCTTCAAATCTTTGGCTGTCACTTAGGGTTGTTTCTTTACCTCATAGATGAGTCTTCGTTGTGCTCTTGAGGTCATTTTGACTGCGCAGCCACTTCTTGGTAGAGCAGCCACAGTCTCAAAGTGTCTCCATTTGTAGATTGTGTGCCTAATTGTAGACGGGTGAATTTCTAGTCTTTGGAATTAATTGTAACCCTTTCCAGCCTCATGTAAATTAACAATTCCTGATCGTAGATCCTCTGTAAGCTCTTTTTGGGTTCACTTACTTTTTTCACTTGCACTATGAGTTTTTTATGGTTGTTCTCAATAAAGACATAAAAGATAATTTTTTTTGAGTTATTATTATACCCACATTATATTTGTCAATACCCTTGATTTAGATGAAGATCAGATAACATCTTATGACAAATTAATGCAGAAAACCATGACATTTCAAAAGGTTCACAAACTTTTTCTTGCCAAAAAGTCAGTGTCCAGACAAACACTTACGCCTCTCATCTGAAACCCTAGAGCTGGTTGCAGAAAACAGAAAAATATTCTGTGAAAAAAGTATTTTGTGAAACCAAATGATCGATCTGCCGGCCAAATTTAATAATGAATTATAAATGTGTCACGGGTCATATAAATAAAATGATAAATTGACTGGTTGGTTAGGTAAAATCAGTCGCTCATCATTAATCATATCCACTGGAAGTTCTTGGTTGTGGAACACTCTTCTCGTGGTGTGTTCGTTTTCCTCATTTATCACCATAAACTCGTGTTAATATCGTGGTTAAGTCAGAGGTAGCTTACGTTGTTTTCCTTACTTTGCATATTAAGGTTTTGTCACGATCAGCCCTGCCCTGCATGTCTATTCCCCGTGTTTCCCTCAGACGTGACTCTTAACCAGCCACGGCTGAGTCTTGTTGGCCTTGCCCTCGTGTAATGTACCCCCTTGTTAACCAAGCACACCTGCCTTGTGTTTGTTCCTTGATTGGCTCCCTATATTCGTTTGTCTCAGTCTTGTGACCCCTGTCTGGTCATTGTAAATGCTGCCCGTTGTGTTTGTTCCCATGTTTCCTGTACCCTGTTAATAAACGCCCCCGTGAGGGGTTTTGCCCTGACAGCCTGCATCTTGGGTTGTTCCTCTCCTCACAACATGGCATGTTTGTGCAACTGTTCTTTAAGTGTAAGAGAAATTAAAAGAAGTGAACATTTTTAGAAAACCTATTTTAGATATATCGAGTTTTTCGCAACCGACTTTATTTTACGGAAACCTTAACTCGAACTTCTTAAAATCTTAACATAGAGTGTTTTGTGCAACCAGCCCCTGATTATTGAAATATCTGAATTAGCATTTCTGATATCTTACCCTGAGCTCTTTTCCTTAAAAAAAAAATAAATTAAAAACTGCACTTTCCCAACAGAGTATTAGACCGATGGTATTCATAGCCTGGGTTTTATTGAGCTAGTATCGGGAAA